>VXBI01011776.1:189719-262025 GCA_013397375.1 Toxostoma redivivum
GTTAGTGGGGTGCTGGTGGTTGCGTGGTTCATTGATTTTATCCCCTGCTCTGAAATACCCCTTGCTTTTTCCTTCTGCACATAAATTGGATGAGAATTCTTAACTGAAATGGAAACATTATTCAGGCAATAATTTCTTTATTATTAATATTATAATTATTATTATTATTTGAGCTAATTCCATAGGTTGTGCAGGACTGCTCATTTCAGACGGGCAAAGCTCCTTTCTCCAGCGTCTGAGGCTGCAACCTTTCCCTGACCTCCTGCTCTGAAGGTTAACGTGAGGTTAACGCTGCAGAAGCAAATCAAAGCCCAGTGACACCAGTTCCCTGTTCCGGTTTGTGTTGCTTTATGGCTCCTGGGACCCCATGCCTGAGCGCCTGCCATCCCCCTGGGGGCTCTCAGGGAATAATGGCTCTTTATTTCCTGCCTGGGAGCACATTTCAACCCCTGCCTTTAAAAACAACCAAATAAATTTCTCTCTTGCAAGCTTTCATTGTGAGCAGAGCAAATGAGAAGTGGAGATGATGATAACCTAATCACTGGACTCTTTTAATACGTGGAATTTCCTCTGAAGTAACTGGGTTGAATATCTGCCAAGCACCAGAGCTCCCAACATTTCCAACAGGCAGCCAGTGTGTCAGGAAAGCAAAGAGGCTGGATTGCTCTGGATTTGGTTGTTGCATGGTCTGAGTTGGTCCCTAAACAGGAGGGTCGTGCTCTCAGCCCGTGGCTCTGGTGGAAATGTGGCGCGACTCTGTGAGGTGCTGAGCTTTGGTTTGGCAGAGTGACATGGAGCTAAAACCAGGAGCAGGCCAGGGGACAGGAAAATCTGGTGAGGTCACTGAGATGTGCACTGGGGATATTTCCTCATGGATGCTATTTCTGGAGGGGTTATGGGGATGTGCCCAAGGCTACAGAAGGAATCTGTGGAAAGGAGGGATTTGCTAAGGACCCCCTGAATGCCATCACTGCCTCTGGCAGCCAGACACCAGATCAAGTTCCACGTCCAAATACAAACTGGAGTGCCCTGCTTGGAGCACATTTGATGATCTGATACATAATCCCAAAAGAGGAATAATAAGAACCATAGGAAGCTGCTTTCCCTCCACAGCTCTGTGCAGCCAAGTCCTTGATCCATTTGCTTTCATCTCAACAGAGGAATTTTTCATCTCCCATTTTATGATCTCTTTTCTCAATAGGTTGGGGCTGGGCAGAGGGGTTGTGTGTCTCCTTATAATAAGAACAATCAGAGCTGAGCAGTTATTAATCACCCAGTCATATGATCCATTAAAACAAATTCTTATTAACCACAAGACATATGTTTTTCTCCTGAACTCCAGAGATAATGTCTGGAAGCAGATGGAAGAGCTGCTCTCACAAATTAAATTTGATGAGGCTTTTAAAAATAAATTAAGTCTGACAGGCCTCTCCCCTGTTAATTAAGCTGCAATGTAACTTTGAGAATGTACTTGCTGTTTGCTACAGGTGTTGCTGAGGGTCTGGGTTCTACCTGTTCCTTCCCTGCTGGTTGTTGAAGAGACCATGAGCTCAATCCTCAAAGGCTGGGAAGCATCACGACTAGGGCAGTAGGGAAACCTCTGCTGAGTCATGGCACCTGATCTGGACTGTCTGACTTCCAGGCAAACATCCCAGATTTCATTGCAAGCAATGCAGACCCACTTAGGATGTATTTCCTGGACACACCTGACCCCTAAGCAGCACAGCTTCAAGGAGTAACAGCCCACAAGGGATTGCTCTCAGCCAATATCCACACCCACCCAGGACTCACAGAATCACGGGGCTGTGCCTGTAGGAAAAGCCCTTTAAGGTCATCAAGTCCAACCTTGAATCCAGCACTCCTCTGATGGTGGAAATACCTTGTGGGACTGAGGGGTCCTGCCCTGCTCAGCCCAGCATCGCTGGGGACCATCAGGACACCAGAAGTGATGAAAGGTTTGATGGCAATTGCTACACTCCAAGTCCTGTGGGAACACCCTGCTGGCCAATAAGGTCATGTCCATGGAATTTGCCTCCCAAAGCTCTACCAACTTCATGAGCTCCTTTCAAACAGCAATGGAAAAGGGTTGGATTGCAGCTGTGTCACTCCAGGTCCTGAGGTTCTGAAAGCCAGGAAAAGTCAGTGACACCCTCACCAAACTGAGGGGTCGAAGCATTAGACATGGGATTTATGTGCCTAAATCAGCACCAAGCCACATTTTAGAATTCCCAGAGCATCCCTGCTGGTTCCACACACCTTGTGCAGGACGTGGGGCTGAGCTGGCCTGGATGTGTCTTTAGACACTCCGAGGACTGACTGTGTCCACTCTCACCAACCATTCCCATGTCCATGGAAACTCAGGGGCTGATTCACCCCACAACACAAACTGCCCCCACAGCTGCTCCTTCAGCAGCACTGGCCACACCATCCCAAACCACTGCCTTAATAACAGATGCCTAATTTTTGGCAGCTAAAAATGTAGGTAAATTAATTACCTCTGTATTGCTCCCTAGATGAACACAGCAGGGACTCATACTAGTCTAAAATGTTTCTATAAAGACTCAAATCAATATTCTCAGATTGATTCTTTTTTTGTACAGCATTTTTTGCATTTCTTCCAAGCACAGCTCAGGAGGAAAGTGTATTTTCACACAGAAAAGCAAGATAAAATATTTTTGAAGAGTGTGAATTTAGGAGGTAGATTCACTCACATGCTACAGGGAAACTAGAAGTCAAGACAAGGAGAAGAAAATGCCTCAGGAACAGTGAGTGATATATCAAAGGATTTCTGTGCTACTTTCATATCCTCTTTTCATCCCCAGCCCTCACTAATCACCATGATTTCCATTGCCTAAGAAACTTTCTCTGCCTTTAGAGAGTAGAACATAAATTGCTCAAGTATTTGGGAGGGCTATTTATAGAACATACTAAAATTAGCCAGGGCAGGTTTAAATCCAAGGAATCCACCCCTCCTTTAACCCTACCAGAGCACCATATGCAGAGCTAACCTCGGGTAATGACATGTTTAATCAGGGCAGTTATTTGAACAGGTTTGTTCAATATGCCTGGAAGTATTTAAGGTGTGTACACAGGCATTTCTCAGGGGTGCTACACCAGAGCTGGAACAGTTATTGCTGTGGAAAGCTGTTTTCTCTTACTCCCAGAAGCTCTGGAGATATTCCCTCTGTCAGCCCAGACAGGAGATACACATTAAAATTTGATTGAGAACTCCTCCCTTCTGATTCTCCATTTAGAAGTATCATCTTTATTATGTGGAGGGTTTCTTCAGTGGCATGGCAACACACTGTGAAGAGGGGCACTAACTGCTGACTCTCACTGGGGCTGATTTGGCATTAAGGACCTGAATCCCAGCCCTGGTGCACAAGGATCTGAGTGCTCAGGGAGAGGACAGCAGGAGATCCCTCAGACAAACAGAGGTCTCCAACAGTCAGCACCAAATCTTCCGCCAAGGATTTGGGAACACAAAGACAGAGCAGATTTATTAGAAGTTCCCCAACTTTGTAAAGACCCTCTTAATTCCAATCTGAAGTTTTCAGTGTATGTATGGCTTGAGGCTAGCAGGAGCAGGAGACCTTGTCCCAGCCAGCACTCCACAAAACACTTCACCAAAGCACTTCCAGTGGCAGCTGGCCTGAAGGCAAAGCACACAGGAAAAGCAGGGGGAAAGCACAGCAGGAACCTGCCCAGGCCACAGGGAAGGCTCCATGAGTCCCTGTCCTCCTAGAGGGATGCTCTAGCAGCAGGGACCACAAGTCACTATAAATAGAGCACAAATGGCCCCAAATGGATATCATCAGGCCCAGCAGGGACTTCATTAATCACTGAAGAACCACTTTAGCATCAAACCAGAAAGGCACTAATCACTCTCCAAGTACTTTATGCCTATTTAATAAGCAACCTTCTTGCCCTGCTTTATGGCAGCTCTTGGATTCAGAATGTAACAGAAAGTTTATGTAACATAGCAGGAGTTTCCCCAGCTTCCCAGGCCCCAGGGGCTGCCTTGCATGGCTGGCTGTGTTTGCAGCACTATCCATCTCCTGCACACTGCAGAGGACTGCAGCAATGCCTGCAGCTCTTCCTCCCACCATCCTTGGTGGGAGTCAAGAAACATGAAACTCATGCTATTTTTATGAGATGAGATGAATTGTCACACACCTCTCCAAACAAACAACAAAATAGCATCTATGAGATTCAGCGCAGGCCCTCTTGAAACTTATCCCACATCTGATTTACCATCCACTGCAGAGGACTGCAGTGAAATGCAAAGCCAAGGTAAACCTGCCCAGGCACAGGTCCTGCTGCCAAGCTAAAACCAAGCCAGGCTCTGCAAAGGCTTGATTAACACCAGACAAAGTGCCAGGCAAGCCTAGTGCAACTAAAATCCAAATCAAATGTTCACACTCACACTGAGCAGACCTTGGAGGTTTGGCTTGAATTTCCACACCTAAACCCCTCTGTCAGGAATGCTTTGAATGCTGCCAGGAGATCCTGTGGGCCTGGCTGTGCTCACAGGGATTCCTGCTCCTGCCTCTGCTGGCTCTTGCTTTCCTGCTGCCCTCTCCCTTTGGGCTCCTCTGTCCCTGGAGAGCCCAGCAGGAGCGTGTTCCCATAGCACACACTCTGATACATCCAAAAATAAAAACCACTGTAGGAAGAGCAGCAGGCAATGCCTTTTTGGTCACCTGAAGCACTTCCAGTGAGGAATCCCAGCTGCTGCTGCTGCTCCCAAAGGCTGGAGGGGGAATGCCAAAAGCCACATCCTGTAAGGTCACCTCCTCAAGCCACCAGGGGCACCCTGTACCCACCAAAGCCCAAGGCACATCCTCAGGCACTGCTCTCTGCACAGGAGTACCAGGCAGGAAATCCTGGGAGCCCCCTCAGGGCTCACCCACCCAGCAGAAGCTGTTCTACCCCAGCTCAGAAAGGCCTCAGGGAATTTTTCACACAGGACCAGAGTGACACTTAGAGATTTTAAGGCCAGAAAGTAGCACTGTGCTCTGTCACCCCACAAAGCTGGAAAGCAGCTCCTGCCCCAGTGTTATTCCCACCATGGAAGCCAAAGTGCTGAGCTGCCAGCCAGGCTGATAAAGTGAGATCAGGAAAGAAATGCACTATGCAGGAATATTTTCCCTCTGTTTTCATAGCAGAGACAGGACCAGCCTCCTGCTCCCTGCCAAGGCAGGCAGGATCACACAATTCCCACTGGAGCTGTGAGCACTGAGAGAGCTCCCAGCCCTGGCAGTGCTGCACTGCCACTGCAGCTCCCAGGAGGAGGATGAGAGCATGGCAATTCAGTTTCCAGTTTGCTTCTGAAGCCTCCCTCATTTGTACCATTTAGCCCCATTGCTGCCTTTGGGAAAATCAGAGCTCTTTTTTTAATCCATCTTTACATCTTTGTCTATGGCTTCTTTTAAGTTTCCAACTGGTGGGATCTTTCCTGCTCTTTGTTCAGATTACAATAATTTGTCATTTGTGTGCAGACGGTTTCTTAACTACTCCTGTGTTGGAAATAACCTTTGAAGGAATATTGTTTCTTTTATCTCCAGGGCCCTGCAAAGCACAGAGCTATTGAATGGTGAGGCATTAAGGATGCAAAGAAAGCCCCATAAGGCAGCACATTAAACGTGAGCTCTCTTCTTCTGGAAATTGAAGGGTTGTACAGCACAATTGCTCCAACCCAGACTGGGTTAGGAATAAAACCCTACTTGAAAAAGGTTCAAGGCACCACTGCTGCTTTATCATCTGCAGCCTTAATTTTGGAGGCTGCAAAAGCACTGTAACAGTTTTATTTTAATTGCAATCCAGGCACATTCACTCATTGCTTTGCATTTCCTGTCTCCCAGCGCAGTCATCGCTGGAGCTGAGCACTGCTAGGCCAGGCAGGGGCACAGCTGGGCTGGTCTAACTTTAGCTGCTGTGTGACAGAGAGGAGGGACAGGTCACACCCTAAAGCCCCTCAAATCCACTGGCACTGTGTAGTTACCCCCACGAGTCTCCAAAGAGCTGGCTGGGAACTCTGGACCTGGGATTTTTATTTCTAACTTTTCAAGACTACAGATCCTGAGGGAGGAGATTTCAGGAACATAATTCCAACACTTGAAAGAGCAAACCTGCAGAACTGTGACACAATTAGCCCTGGTGGTACCACACAGTAACAGGACAGTTAGGACTAGCAGGGAGTTACAGGCTCACACACAAAGAGGGAGAGTCACCACAGACCCTGCTTTTGCTGAGCTTGTCAAAACACGTTTTTTCTTTTCCTGACAAGACTACAGGCTGCTGGATAAGCCAACTGTGCTGAGAGTGTGCTTGGAGCTTCCCAAGGCTTTCAGTTCAGCTCCCTGGGATGGCTTTGTCTAAAACCTGCACCATAGGCAGTAGGTAGAGCACGAGTTAGGCCACAGGCTGCTGGCACGTTTCTGATGGAGTTGTTGCAGGAGGATATTTGGGGGAAGGGGACATTATAACTGGCAGGTTCTCCTGGGGACCTGCTCCAATGACCAAGTCATCCCCTCTTCTGGAAGATGCAGAGATGGGAAATAAGGATTATTCCCCAATCTCTGCCTCATTAGCACATCTCTTTTCAACCTGTCAGGCACAAGCTTTCCTTGGAGGGCAGGGACATCTTTCAGGCAGCAGCCAGTGCTGGGGCAACCTGGCTACAGACACAAGGCACAGCTCAACCAGGCTCAGCACAGACATTTCCCCACTCAGCTGGGGTCCCTCTCCTCTTTCTCCTTGGGAGTGCCAGGGTGCTCAGTTGAACAAGTTCTCCCTGGAATTTTGAAGCTCTCATCACTGATATCCTCTACAGTAGGCTGCACAAAACTCTCACAATGGCCAAGGTGGAGCTGATCCCACACGGGTTAGGCACTGGATGGTGCCAAACATCCCAGCAAGGGGATGTTCTGCAGGTGTGCTGCTGGAGCTGCCCTGCCCCAGCTCTGTGTGTGCAGCACACTGCTCAGAGCCTCCAGCTCCAGGCCACCACTGAGCGCCCAGCTCCCTGGGCAGCCCATGGCAAGGACACAATTCAAATCCTGGGCAGTGCCAAGGGGATTTTGTGGTCTAAACACAGCTAGGCACAGTCAGCCCAGGCTGCAGCAGCACTGGGGATAACCAAGTAGGAATGCAGGAATTCCTGTCCATGCATGCCTGAGGAAATATTCCAAACATGTTCAGGACACTTGGAGCCAGTGTTTATGAAATAGTTGAGGCAAGTGGTCAGAAGTGTAATAATTAAAATATTGATGAGTAACAGGTTAAGTCCATGGCTGGAGATGTGCCAGAAAGGTGCAGATTGTCCCAGCCCAGCCACCTGCAGCAGTTGGTGGGGGCCACAAAGCCCCAGTGCCAGGCCCCTGTCCCTCCCAGGTCACCCCTGCAGTCACTCCCACCCACACTGGGACTGGGGGATGTCACCAGCCAGACCTCTCGCCTGTGCCCTTCTCCAGAAGCTGCAGCCCAGGGCTTGTTTGGCTCCTGCAGGGCACACACAACCCCAGGGATAAATCAGAGCCCCTTCACTGGCAGATTTAGCAGGGACCTCAGGATTTATTTCCATCATGACTTCTCCTACCTACTTCAAATTGGCAGGAGGAGAGCAACCCACTGCTGGTATCCCGTGAAGGGATGTCTTGTGGGCTCCACCTCCCCTCTCTCTGAGTCACCCTCCATTTCCAGCTCCTAATTCTTTTGCTCTCTGCAGAATCCCCAGTGCACTTACCAATTCTTTCCAGTGCTGGCCTATTCCTCCTTCCCCAGCACAGGAAGGATGGAGGGACAGGGATCTGCACCACGAGGGAAGGCACATCCTGAAAATGAGAATGCCCCATACTGACAAAACCTCAAACAGGACAGGGATTTGATATGCCCCAGCTTCCAGAGGAGACCAGTCCAGAAGGTCAGACTGGAAAAGCCTTAAAAGGTACAAGATATCAACTTCAGCTCCAGTTTAATCCCACGGGTCACTTTTCCTGTGCCTCACTGCCCCTGGAGCAGAGCCTTGGACTCCCAGGGTGCCCACCACAGGACACAAGGAAAGGGAAATCTCTCAGCACAGCAAGAGCACCCGCTGGAGCCTGGAGCCTCTCCAGGAGCATCTGCTGCTCCCATCCTCCATCCCTCACCTCCATGGCTGGATAAACTCTGCCAGCTCGGAAACTCCTGCTGAAATAAAGCTTTTCCAGTCACTAACTAGCTGGGGAGACACTTGAATTTTGCCCAGACTGCAGCCCTGGTGCAAGCAGGCAGTTGGGAGGGGGGAGCTCCTTGGCAGCCCAGGGCTGGTTTGGCAGCACAATGGGCTGATTTGGAACACAGGACTTAAAAAAAGGGGGGAAAAAAAGCAGCAAAACTACTACGGATTTCTATTATCTCCACCAGCATTTCACACATTAGGGCTCCTCAGCATCCCTCATTATCACAGCCTGGGTTACAAATAATGGCTTAAGATCACTGAATTACCCTGCCCCCACTAAACGCAGTGTTTAATCCACAGACTCTTTTTTTTTCTTTTTTATAGCATTTGCCACAACAGCATTCCTATCAACAAATGCAATCTGACACCTCACTTCTATTCCAATTCAAGCTGAAGATTGACTTCAGATTTAAAATAAAATTTGCTGATGTTTTAGGACAGTTTGATTGCCTACCCCCTCACTGGGGCAATATGAACCAGCTTTCTCCAGCAAGCAGAAGCTCATAAATGAAATTACAATCATAGGACAGGAGGAAATTTTAAATTTGGTGGTACAGATTTTCCTTTCAGCTACAGAAACCTTTACACAAAGCAAGAACCAAACCTGTGCCACTTTATAGCACATTTCCCTGTGAGCAGCTCTCACTCAGCCAGGTGTTCAACATGAGAGTGAAGGAGCACCTGGGGACACCTGCAGCACCTCCAAACTCTCTCAGCATTCACATAGGAAAAGACTTCAGAGGAAAATAACCAGCCAGGAAAGCCCTCAAGGCCATCCTGCCTTGGCTCATGGATTTCCACCCCCTTCCCAGGCTGATCCCACCACATCCACCCCCACTTCAGTGCTCAGCTTTCTTCAGGAGCCCCCATGGATCTTTCCAGCAGTCTTCTCCCAGAGCTGCCATAACACATCTCCCTCCATCCCCAAATCTCCACCTCGGCCTGCTTCCACACTCATCTCCCTCCAGCACCTCACCAGCTGGAGCCCAGCAGCCAAACTGGTCCCTCAAGGGCGCTGCAGCCCCTCTTCTATGTCCTGGTGTGGCCAAGGCATGTTCCATGGTAGGATAAGCCAGGTGTCAACACCAGAAGCATCCAGACATCTCCTTCTTGTTCCCCCTGGAAAGGTGGGGATGCAGTGCTGCTTCAGGCTGCTACAGAGCCTCTCCCCATACCAACTCCATCTTCTTTTCCTGTTTTTCTCTTGCTCTACTTGCTACCCAAAGATTTAATAACCCATGTGCAGCTTGGAATGTCTTTCTCCTTCTTGCAGTGAAGGTTGATGTTATTTTTATGTCTGTCATCTGGCTCTGTAGTCCCAGAACCTTGCAGCTGAGCCCACAGGATGGCCACTGTGTTCTCCCCTGCTGTGAGCCAGGGCTGCTGATCCATCTCCACAGGAGGCTCTGGTCTGCTGGGGATGAGCCCAGCACCAGAACAGGCTTCAGCTGCATGGCAGAGATTCAAACCTGGGCAGAGAAACCTCAGGGATTTCTATCCACAGGTTCATTTCAGGCCACCTATAGCCCTTCATGATGTTCCCTGAAGGGGTCCATGCATGAATGGAATGTGGGAGTGAAATGACATCATGAGCATCTCCCTGCAGCCCAGGAGGAGCAGCCAGAACACTCCAGTGCTGCTCTTTTCCTCCTCATTACAGAGCTGGAGCTGAAAAGAGCAGGGCTGGAGCTCTTGAACCCAGTGGGTCTCCTTTGCAGGGCTTTTTGCAACCTCCACACTCCCTGATTCCCGCATGGCAGAGCAGCATTACAGCCCAAATGAAGTAATCCTTTGATAAAGTGCAGTCATTTATTTGAAAAGTGTAGTCTTGCCATTAAAATGCAAATGAAATGAGTGCTAATACATTAACTGGGGATGGGAGTTGAAATGGCTTATGACATGTGTGCTTTCATGTGGAATAGAGCTGAGTGATAACAGCTGTGTGTAAGAGAAGTCATGTTCAGATGTACATGTTTGTTTATTGAAGATATTAATGAAGGGCAGTGCTTAAAGAGTATTATTATTTCCTCATCTTGTCTTTCTTTTGTCCCTCCCTGGTTCAAGTTTCCCGCTGAGAGGACCCTCCCAAGGGGACTCTGATCAAAAGTCACCTTTGATGAATGATCTAAGTCCACACTGAAGCCTACAGGAAAGCTGCAATGTGTTTAATGCTGTGCTTTGAAGAGGAGCAGCAGGTCCCCCCCAGTGGATACCCCATGGGCTGCAGCTGGTGTGACAGCTGATTCAGAAAATACATGGAAAACCCAGCTCCATTCCTCTGCAGGGATAGCCCTTGGGAACACGCCTGGGGTCAGGGTGGCTCTGTGTCTTCCCTCTGGGGAAAAGCCAGTCCTGGGATGAAGAGAGAGCCCCAGGGCTGGATGGAGCAGAGCAGCCCCACTGCCACAGTCCATGAGAACAGAGAATAACCCTGCAGTGGGACAGCTGTGGCACAGCCTGCCAGGTTCAGGCCTGCAGTGCTCCAAGGGGGACACCCAGGGCTGGATGTGTGTGGCTCCTGTTTGTCCCTGTCCCCAGGGCTCGGGCCGTGTCCCTGCATGTGACAGCTCCACATCTGCAAAGGTGAGCTCTGAGCACCTGGCAGCCCTGGGCAAGCACAGCAACCTGCCCCAGCTGCTCCCTCCTGCAGCCCTCTGCCCCTGGGATCACCCCCATGGGGGCTGCAGCCACCTCAGCACGGCCACTCTGCACAGAAACAGCCCCAAAGCCAGATGTTTTATTTGGAGAGCATTTCAGGGCCATGACCACAGGAAGGGCAGAGCTTTGGGGCCCTTGTTATCCTGCAGGGACACTAAGCACAACCTGAAGCTTTTCCTTTCCCCAGGACTCTGCTGCCACAGCCCCAACAGCTCTTTAAACACGTGGCCATGTGGCTTCTGCCTTCATCTCATCTCATTGACCTGCTTAGCACTTTCCAGAGGCAGAATGAGCAGGGACAACACTCCCAGTCCTTCATTTGTCTGACACAAGCTGTGAGTACAGAATTGGAAACTTTGCCTTTCCCTCTGTCACCAGGGCAGGTGCTTGCCAGCATCTGAAACAACTGTGTGACACTTTGAAATTAAATCCTCCTGCTGCTGCCACCCCTTCCCCATCTCCTGTGTTTATCCACACACAGGTTTGTTTTTGTAGGGTTGCTCATAAGTGCTCTGGCTTTGTCTCCATTACACAAAAGGTTTTTCCTATCAAAACAACTAATTGAAGTTCATTCTCTTGTTGTGAGATCATTGTCTAGACAAAGAATTATAGATTTTTCCCAGATATACCTAGGGAAGAAAAAGCCAGCCAGTCCCTTTTAGGTAACACTATCTTATCACAGCTTGCAATGTACACGGAGGTGGATATCTGCAGTAATTATCTCTGTGTAAAAACACCTCTCCTTTCACAGTGAAGACATAACAAGAGGTACACATGGTTGATCTGCCTGCATTTTGTTGTTATTATAAAGTTGTCATCGACTCCATGTATGTTCTGTTAGTGCTGTACTGCTGTGAGCCAGGACAAGGCTGCCAAAAATTATTTGCAGTTCTCAATTTGCATAAAGAAGTGCAAACATATTCCAGCAGCACTGGAATCAAATATCCATGGGAAGGAAATGCTGTCTGCAAGGACATTTTTGGAAATGAGAGTCACACAGGACGGGGTACTTTGGGACGTTGCTCCAAACCTGAGTGGGAGCTGGGAGCAGTTAAAGCCCCAGTCTAGAAGAGGGGAGGGAAGTCCACAAAAAGCTGCTCGCAGTGACCCCCCCCCATCACCAGCCACGGAGCTGCTTAAACTGGGGATGAGCCTTCTGTGCTTCAGCCAAGCTCAGAGTCCAGCCTGGGCCAGGCTGCAGTGACCCTGCCACCAGCACTGAACCTGTTCCTCCCATGGGTCACCCTGGCACTTCCCAATGCAATGTGCAGCACCAAGATTGAGGTTTCATGGTGAACTGACCCCTTTCAGTGGTGTAAATGTATTTAAACCTCTGAGTGGTTTCTGCTGGACGCTTGGGGGCTCTCAGGACAGGTAGGGGTGATGCTGCAGAGTGGGACATGGCAAATCTCTTTGGCCAGATGAGCAATATTGTAATGCTGCAGACTGTGCTTTAGTTTATGAGGGGATTCTGAATTCCTCTGCACTCATCCCTCTGAGCAGCCTGGGATAGTGGGAGGTGTCCCTGCCCAGCTGGAACCTGCTGATCTTTCGGATCCCTCCCAGCCCAAGCCATTCCATGACTGTATGGTCTGCACTGAAGCCCCTGATACTGCCAGACCCTTCCAGGGAACGAAGGAACTTTGAATTCCAACATCTTTGCCACTGAACAATTGGATGATCCTGGACACATCATTTGCCTGCTTGCTGACTTGGATTCACAAATGCAGACACGTCAATTACACAGAACCAGCGAGGCTGGAAAAGCCCTCCCAGTCCATCGAGACCCTGTGGCTGATCCCCACCTTGTCCCCAGCCCAGAGCCCTGAGTGCCACATCCAGGCCTCCCTTGGACACCTCCAGGGATGGGCACTCCAAACCTCCCTGGGCAGCCCCTTCCAATGCCTGACTGTCCTTTCCATGAAGAAATTCCTGCTGATGTCCAGCCTGAACCTCCTCCAGCACAGCTTGAGGCCATTTCCTCTTGTCCAGTCAATGGTTACTCAGGAGAAGAGGCCAAATCCCACCTGGCTCCACCCTCCTGGAGTACACCAAGGCATTTTTTGATGAAGCCCTTTATCATTTTTGTACAAAATTACTAGACATCAGTAATATATTTGTTATGATTACAGTGCCAGCAACGATCCCCCAGTTGCAGTTATTGCATCTCCATACCCCAGCTGGTCACTGCACTTTCATTTATTTCTGCCTCCTTTTGCCTTCAAATCCATACAAGTGCATGACACCTGATCCATGCTGAAATTAATCCTATATCCTATTTGCAGATCGTTTCCCCAAAGCCTCCACGTATCCCTACATAGCCAGAAAAATCTCTCTGTGAAGCTTCAATCAGCGGGTGCATTGCGAGGTGCAGGAAGCAGAGGAAGGCTGGAAAAGCAGGATGGGAGAGATCAGATCATCTCAGGGCAGTTCTCACACACTGCAGCAATGCTGAGGGAGTTAAAGCTCTTTGCTCTAATCTCCAGCCAGGAACACCCAGAGATCATCTCAGCATTTTCCCTGGAATGCACATCCTGCTCTTGCTGAATGAGGGCACCTTGCTGTCAGACCAGCCTGGGCCAGCTGGGGATGGTGGTCCAGGCACCAGCAAGTGTGACAGCTCCCAGCACCTGCACTGGTGTGCCCAGTTCCAGCAGTGCCATGGAGGCAGTGATGCCTCTCTGAAGCAATGGAGCTTTGCCCACACCATCGGGTGTGTGAGAATGGCATTTCCATGCAGAGGTGCAGAGCTCCCTGAACTCCAATAAAACCCATTTTTTCCTCAAGAAAACAACAACTGGAAATTTCTGATGTGACCGTGCCTGTGTGGGAAGCAGTCAAAGGCAGAAAGGGAAGAAAATAGCAAGAATATGCATTTCTCTGTGGAAAATTTTGATTTTGCAAACAGGACACTTTCCTTTAGGTAATTTTTCCAGTGGAAAAAATCTCCACTAGCTGTAGTGCTCACCACAGGTCTGGCTCTTAATGATAGGGCTTAGGATAGCAATCACTTGTAACACCATGGCCATGCTGTCGGGAGATTTTTATTGTGTTTGTTGTAGCATGAATTGCAGTGCAGTGATATAATGTCCTCTGAGCCCATGCCCACTGCAGAACGTTGAGATCTCCCAGCTGGGACCAAGGGACAGTGGTATAGAACCAGAAAGTTAACATTTTGTGAGAAGCACAGAACTCCAGCAGAGCAGCAGAGCTTTGTCCCAGTGTGAAACAGAGCAGAGCCCCTCCCTGCTCGAGAGAACGCTGCTGTGCCCTCCACAGAAGGGCTTTTCTCACCTTCCCCACGTGCTGGAGCACATTCCTTTAGGGATGTCCCAGATACACCAAGCTGCCCTGCCCTGCCCAGCACTGCCACCCCAGCAGAGCCCCCGGGGCACAGCCGGGCTCACTGCTCGCTGCTGGAGCCCAGCCAGCCCCAAACCTCGTGGGAATTCATTGTCCTCACCAGTTCTTCCCTCGGGAAGCTCTAGCCTGGCCGTTCTGGGGGACACAAGGGGCTGCACAGCCCTGCCAGTTGTTCCAGCTGCTGGAGCACGCTCGGTAGCCTTAGAAAAGAGAGGAACAAACCTGGGAGTCCCACAGAGCTGCTTTCAAGGTTCCCATTCATCCCCGAGCAGAAACCTCACAAAACACACTTTACAAAGCTCAGCCTCTCTTGCCCAGCCCCAGTCCCCATCTGTCCAAATCGAGCCTTTTGGGGCACATCCAGAGGGAATCTTTGCCCAGCCGGGCTCTGGCTCCTCTCCACATCCCTGTGAGGGCTCTGAGGGTGGGGAGGGGGTGCTGAGCCCCCCAGATCAGGCCCTGCCAAACAGGGGTAGCACTGGCACCAGGGACACAAAAGGCAATTGTTCCCCAACAATCGGGAGGGAGGGAGGGAGCCCTGAAGTCCTTCCAAGGCCCTTGATTTATGGCTTGCAATAATATGTGTTGGAGCCCTGCAACCCAGAGTGCTGTGCGGGTGACCTGGAAAAATAAGTCTATTAACCCTAATCAATCTCCCATTATCCACCCTCGTCCACAATTTAGCCAGCAAAGGAGTCACCAAGGCCTCTCAACTCGGTTTGAACTAATCCCATTGTCTTTCCCAATCAGGAGCGGCTTCTTCAGCGCAGAATTATCACTCAGTGTTTAAGGGAAAAGAACTAGGGGGACGAAGGCTCTTCTCTTTCATGTTTTAATGAGAAAGTGGAGAATTGTTTTCCTTCTGAATTGCTGGGACTAAGGGAAGCCCCGGGCTCCGGTGGGTATCAGTTCCCAGGGTCCGCAGGGAGCGCTGGGCACAGCAGCAGGAAAACTGCACTGCCAAAACTTCCTGCTGCAATTAGCAAAACCATGTCTGCAGATTAAGTGCTTTATTAGGACAGGGCTGGGGTGCAGCTTGGCTCAGCTGTGGCACCCCATGGAAAGGAGAGAGGACACAAAGGGACCTGGCGTGTCACTTGTACAGACTCAGGGTAATGGATTCAGCAGAAAATGTCACTTGAATCCGGACCAGGAAAACAAAACTTCTTTCTGACTGAGGTCTTTTCTTTCCTTCCCATCCCTTCCCCCCCAACCTTTAAAAAAGACTAAAAAAAAAAAATAAATAAAAAAAATTGGAAGTCCTATCAAATCAGCAATGCCCAAAACAGCATTAAATCAGAAAACCCTGCCATGCTCCCTGTCAGAATCATACAGCAGGGTAGGACTCAGCAATCAAAAGATGCTCCGTGGTAAAACATCCACCAAATTAGTCCAGCAGCAAGCTAATTTTCTTTAGCCCTTTTATGTTAATCAAAAAGGAAAAGAGAAAGTGAGGAAATTATCCTGCTAGAAACGAAAACAATCCTTGCAAAATTTCCCCCCTTCGGCATGAATTAGAGCAGAAACAAACACACCACAGGGCTCCAGCAGATCTTCCAGGATTAATTATTATATTCACAGCAGCTCAGCATTTTCTTAGAAAATTGAATTTTTCAAAACCCTCTCGTGTGCACACAAGCCCATTGCCACCTCGCAGTGTCCCTGTGCAGCTGAAGAATGAAAATTCCCATGTTTTGGGGTGTTCCTCTTTCAAGGGCACATAAAAAGCCTCGAGTGGCCTTGGAGCAGAGCATGGAACTTCCCAAATCCCCAGCTGCCAGGTGAAGGCATTGCCACAAGCCTGAGCAGCTGCAGTGAGGGCAGAGCCAGCCCCCCAGGGACAGGGGACATCCAGGACAGCTCCACGGGCTCCCAGGATCATGGCAGCAGCCTCACCCCAGCTCCAGGACAGGAGCAGGCTCCCCATGGCCAGGATGGAGGGATGGCCACCAGGGAAAGGGTTCATCACAGCTTTATCACAAAGGTGAATTATGGGCTGGTGCAAGAGGGGGAAACCTCATCTACACAAAAACACCTGTGTGCAGCAAAGAGGCTGGAGTGTGTCCCCAAAGGGAAAGAAGGTGGCACAGGCACAACAGTACTTGGTAATGCTCTCTCTCTGCTCCAAAGGAGCCTCACCACCCTGCACTTCAGGAGCCTGTGCAGTTCCTGTACCCTGGGGAGAGGACCCTGGAGAGCAGAGGGGCCCAGGAGTGCTGGCTGATATTCAGAGATCACCTCCTCTAAACTCGGGAGTGATGCATCCTGACAAGGGATGGCAAAAATGCCAGGAGGACTCCATGGATGGATAAGGAGCTGCTGAACAAGCTGGGAGGAAAAAAAGCTTTCAGAGGGTGGCAGTGAAGACAGACAGCCAGGGAAGAATCCAGGGAAAGGTAGGGATGAGGGTAGGAGAGTTAAGACCCAGTTAGAACCAAGCCAGGAGTGTAAAAGAGAACAGGAAGGGTTTCTCTATGTTCCTTGGAAGTGTTCAAGGCCAGACTGGATGAGGTTTTGGGCAGTCTGGTCTAGTGAAGGTGTCCTTGCCCATGGCAGGCAGTGGAGTGAGATAGGTTTTAAGGTCTCTTCTAACCTAAACCTGTGCTGGAGCATCTCCAGTTCGATCTGTGCCTTTAGTGCCAGCCCCCCAGGCAACAGCCAGCATCAGGAATTGTTAACAGAGCTGTGGATGTAGGGCTCTCCTGGAGAGACAGAAAATATCAGGTCTGGCCCATATCTGGCCCTGGCCCACTCCCCACAGCCTGGGAGTGCTTCAGGTGCTTGCACAGACACAGTTTGCTGTGTCTGTGGGGAGGTGTGGATCAATCCACCTGTGCCTGTGCCATGAGCTCCATGTACACCCCAGAGAGAGGGAAAAAGCACTGACAGCCTTGTTAGAAGGAGACTTGAAGATCCTGGGTGTTGTGGATTAGATAAGGCATTAGATTTATTTAATGAATTAAGATCCTGATGTGTTATTTACAGGATGCCTTTGGAGATATAGTTGTAACTCATGGCTGATATGAGAAATTCTCACAGTGAGGCCTTGAGCAGAAAGCATTCGCTTTTTTATGGTGTCCATTGGGGAGGGAAATTAATGCTAAGCAGTCAGTGATAATTTGCTGCTTTATAGGATTGAATTATCACCCTGTCAGCATGGAGATGAAAACCCTGAGCCATGAACAAATACACCTTTGCACCTGAAGCTGGCTGGATCAGCTACTGTGAGCTGCCATCACTTCACGGAGCTCTGTTGTTCCAGTAATTAATTCTGAAGCCTCCTGGATTTCGCCTTGTCCTTTCGATTGCTGGGCATGCCTTAATTTGGCACTCCAATATTCCATGCTCCTTTGCCAGGCTCATAAATCACACACAAACCCTACTTGAAAACAGAAAGGGGATCTGTTCTCCTCTCCATGCACAGGCACAACTTCCCAGAGTTAATGCAAGTTTGGCACGTGCGAGGGAGAGGTGGCTGAACCCCACAGACCAAAAAGTCATTGGCATGGAAAAATAATTGCAAGAGAAACAGCTGTCTGAAAAGCAGGAATACCATGACTTGGATCAAATATATTATGCTGTATTATGAAATAGCTTTATTAGCACTATCTGGTCTGCATTTGCTGGAGGGCAGAGTGTGGGCCTGTGAGCAACCTTTCCTTGCTCCATTTCTTACTGTCCCTTTTCCCCACTGCAGTTACTGACACGGGGAAAAGCAGGGATTTTTCTCTAATTTCTCCCAGATGTTAAAGAAAGGTCTTTTGTCCTGTAACCAGCCTGGGCCAGAGGGATGTGGAATGAGAGATGAGGTTGTTGTGGCCTCAGTCTTCCACTTCCCCAGACTGGGCAGTCCCTACTGATGGAGCTGAGGTTGCCAGAGGACTTCTGGATTCCACTCTGGATTCCCAGCATGAGAAGGTGTGGATTTGTCCCAGGACCAAAGGACATCTCTCTTTCCTCCAGAAAATGCACATGACCAGGTACTATCCTGCCAGCATGTGGGATTTTCCAGCTGTGTGCATTGGCCTGAGGTTGCTCCCAGGGCAGGTAAATTCCAAGGCCAGGAATCAGCCAATCATCCCTTCAACAGCAAAACGTTCCCTTGCCTTTTACTTACACAAGCTCTGCTTGTTTTCCAGGGCAGAGGGAGCTGGGACATCTCCCTGTCCCTTCAACACCCTGCAAAGTCAGCCTCTCCAGCAGAGCTGCCCAGAACTGATCAAACACTTTCTGGTGACCCAGATTGCACCTTTTTCTCATCCCCAACACTCATTCAAAATGCAAATTTTACTAAACTGGGGCAGTTGCAACAAGCTGACAGTGCTGAATTTTCAAATTGCCAGTACTTAACACAACTTCTCACACTCAGACATCTCTGGCATTTCTACAGAAAAAGAAAAATAAGTAGCCTTGAAAAGTTCATTAAAATTGAGTTATTTTTCACATTTCAAGGTCTGAATTGCATGTGCCCATTTGGAATTGGAGACTTTCAAGCTCCTAGAAATCCTTGTGTGAGGGGGTAAAAGCCATCTCCCACCTACCCTAACAGCAAGAAGGGGCATTTCAGACCCATCCTGGAACTGGTGGGAACGGCTGCTCAGGATCAGGGAACAATCACTCTTCATTCATCAATATTTGCACACCCCCAGTGGCCCTGGATTCATGCAGCTCTGGATGGGTCATGGGTGATTATTTCTATAAAAGGAGCCAGTGGGGCAATGTTGTTCAGCCCTGCAGTCATTGGAAGGCGTCAGCGAGCTTGGCTTGCAGGGTGGTGGGGAGGGAGTGTGAAAGCCGATTATCCAGCCTGGGCTCTCCCTTGAGTCTTTGCCATTGCTCCCATTTAGCTTCCATTTGTTCTCTGATTATAAAGCAGGAGCAGCCTGCACCAAGGGGACACAGCTCAGCCGTTTATCTGTGGGGCTGGTGCCCGTGATATCCTGTGCCATGCACAATCCTGTTCTCCATACTGTATTTCCACAGGCTCTTGCTTTAGTAGGATTACTGTAAGAGCAGGAATCTCATAGCAAAAACCCATCTACAGAGCCAGGCATCGCCCTGAACGCAGGAGACAATCCCTTATATCAGTGCTAATCCACCCTCTGCCCTGTCCCTGTGGAAAAACACACAGCCATAGAAAACAGGCACATTTTAAATGCTGGAAACATGAATTCCCGGCACAATGGCCCATTACTCTTTTCTGCAGGTTTTAGTTTCATGCAGTTATTACTGCACTGAGTGCAGCACCCAGGCACACAGAGCTATCCAGTAACATCTTGGCCCTGATTCAGTCACTGGTTGGTTTTCTAAGAATTTCAACAGGGATAGTATTTATCATTATCCCTATTTCACCACAGTACAAAGGAGCCATGGTGCTCTCACAGCTGCAAGGCTGAAGGAAAACCCAGCTGGATCTCAGAGATGCAAGAAAAACTGGATAAAGCCATGCCAGCCCTCCACCTTGGCTTTTCTGCCCATGATTTATTCCAGCACACAGATCTTGCTGCACCACAAGACCAAGAGATTCCTCTGTGTCCTAGGAGAAACTCCAAGAAAAAGAGAAAAGCAGTTGCTGCTCCAGCCTCATGTCCCTCTCATCATCTCTCCCTGCCTGGTACAATGCTTGTTCTCTGTCTGATCACCTCTCACTCTGGGAAAAATGCAGCAACCAGGAGGACAAGAAAATGGTGCTTGGAGGCAGTTCCCAGGGCAGGTGAACTCCAAGGCCAGAATCGGCCAATCACACCCTCAACAGCCAGGGTCTCAGCCAGGGCCACAGCTCCTGTCCCTGTGGCACAGCCACCAAGGCTGGAAGTCAAGGGTTTCCTTCTCCAGGCACTGTTGGGTATGAACAACATTTGTGGATCAATGTGTCCAGAACCCCCAAACTGAGCACAGCCTTCAGCTGGTGTAAAGCAGCACGTGCAGTGCAATCCCAGCAGAGCAGCACTATGGACCTGTCTGCTCAGTTTAATTACCAGGGTGCCATTTCATCAGCAGAAATGAAAGGCATTTACCATTAGGTCTTTCTGGCTTCTGAATCTATCAACATCATCATGCATACATTGATTTTAGGCAGAGGTAAGTAGGCCAAATCTTCTCTGCCAGATGCCTGATTGGCGTTATTTCTCTATTAAATAATTATATGTTTTAGGAAGGGACCCTCTGTACAGCATTACAGTGATTACCACGTCCAGATCCCTTGGGATGTCAGGACTGAGTGAAGATTCAATTAGAGCACCTCTGTGGGGCTGGGAATACTTCCTGCTGATCTGCCACAGACCACTCTAATTGTCTTGTTTGTGCCAAAACCTGCCCCAGTTCTGCTCATTAGCACAGCAATTGCACCTTCCACCTTCCTAAGGGAGAGAGCAGAGGGAACAGGGACATCCCAGCCCATTGCATTCACCCTGGAGCACTGGAGTTTGGCAGCTTCTCAGGGTGGCTCAGTGAGCACCTGATCCAAAGCACACAGAGGAAAATGAGAATTCTTCTGGAAATGTCCAGGGATTGACACAAGGTCCCCAGGCAGCCACACATTAACCTGGTTGTGCTCAAAGCTGGGAGGGCTCAGTTTGGCCCTTCTTTCTCCTGCACCTTGGGACTCTTTCCTTTCCAAACTTGCATTGACAAAACTATCCAGAGGCTCTTGAGTTTTCCTGACAGTCATAAAGCCCAGGATATCTCCACAGACCCCTGAGGACCTGGAATATCATCCATATTTCTCAGGAGTGACTGGCAGTATCAAAGCTAAAAAAGCAGTATTGCTCCTGAAAAAAAGCAAAACAACTAGAAAACAAGATTTACAAAGAAAAACCCAAATTAATTGCAACCTAATAATAATAAAGGATTTGTTTTTCACATTTCCCTGTGGCATCCATCTGCAGAGCTCTCATGCACGTCCCACTGGACAGCACTGCTGCTTAGACTTTGCAGGAGCACATGCAGCCTTTGCAATTAAAAGACATGACCTACCACAAAAGATTTGTTTTCTATTTTGACAGTCAAAAGTGAAAAAAAAACATTGGCCCAAATTTACTGAAAAATAGGTCAAAAAACGTTTCAGGCAAATGCTTGTTTTGCTTATTAGTGTTCTACTTCCAGTCATCATTCACAATAGGGGAAAAAAAAAAAAGAGGAAAAAAGCCAAAAGCCTAAATCCCATTCAGTTTCCAGGGAGAAATAAAGGTTTCTTAATCAGAAATATCCACCTTATAGTTTCAGGCACTTAACAACCAACACTGGAATCAGGGCATAAGTTCTCAGATCACCCCAGCAGCTTCCATACACATCCCTGATCCATGGTATTCCCATTTGTAAGCTCCAAGCCTGGCACCTCTTCCACGGGAGCAAGTGAGGGCATCACCTGCCTGGCATGGAGGGCAGAGGCACCACAGCCAGGGGAAGCCTCTGAGCACAGCAGGCTCTGCTTGAGGGAGAAGAATAAATGTCTGGAGAAGAGTCAATGGCTCCTCCTGAGGCTCTGGGGACCTTCCAGAGCCTCAGGCCAGGATCTGCTGAGTGCCACCACTGGGAGTCAACCCCAGGAGGGAGAGCAGGGCCCCTCTCCAAGGATGACTCTGGGGACAGCGACCAGCCCAGTGACACCCTGTGGTTACCCCGTGGGCTGAAACACAGAGGAACAAGAAGGAAGGTTGGGATGAAGCCTGAAAGTAAAGAATAATTTATAATATGATGGATATTGAAAAAAAAAATCCAATTGGTTTAAAACCAGATGAACTGCAAAGGGGAAATATTAACTGGTTAAAACAGGGAATATGTGAGGGGAAGATGTCCCTGCCTAATATTGGAAGTGACTGAAATGAAACAAGAAGGCAGCAGAGGCTGAGAGAGAAAAGCATCTCTCTGAGCTGGGCCCTTTAAAACCAGCTGCAATTGAAGTGGAAGAATAAAGCACAGCAGCTGAGGGCTGGGATAAGATTGATTTAAGACAAGATACAATTTAAAGGCAAGGCAGAGGTGGAAGCAGAGGCTGCAATGAAATCAATTTACACCAAGATGCGATTTAAACTGATGAACTCGAGTCGGGAAAACCGCAGCTGGGGGAGGGAAAGGGGGATGGGGAGAAGCAAGTTCAGGAGAGATGTGGTTTGAACCTGCTGTGAAGAGAGTTCATGGGTTTGGGGCTGGTTTTGCTAGATGTGATAAATGTGATTTGTGCTAATTAAATTGTAACTATATTAACAAAATTGTATTTAGATCAATAGAAGGCAATTGTTACAGAGTGAGGGGAGGAAATGGGTGAGACAGGGCAAAGGACATTCTCCAGATGTGGGGAGCCAAACAAGTATTTTGGAAGGGATAGTAGAGGGATGTAGGCCTGATAATTAGCATCTAAAAATGGAGAGTTTCGACCTTGAAATGGGCCAAAATGGGATGATTCCAAGATGAGACGCAATTAAAATCTTGTTATGGAGAACATCTGCTCAGTTACAGAGTGCNTAAATTGGGAAAATAGAACAACATTCATAACACTAAAGGACAAAGAGCTGGTCCTGAAAACCTGCACAGAACCAAAATTTGCTATGTAGGGGACAAGGAGAGAGCCTGCACAGGCTGTGTGCCCCCAGGAACTCAGACAGACACAAAAGGACCATGTTTCACCAATGCCAGCCAGCCTGGGTGATGCCTGAAGTGCTCCTTACCCTAAACTAAGAGTGTCATTTCATCCTGGAACAGGACTCCAACCACACTGAGTGTGTGAGGGATGAACCTGGGCAGGCACTCGAGGAGCCCAGCACACAAGAGCTTTCCCCAGGATATTCCCCAAAAATCAGAGGGTTGCCAGCAAGGGCTCAACTGCTCTAAAATTAAGACTCAGCTGAAGACATTGGCCAAGACCTGGTCTGGGTTTCCTTACAAATCATGGGATTCTCAGCTGCTATGAAGGGATTGATTTTGCCACTAATTTCTGCTCACTGTTGTCATTCCCATCCCAAAGTCTGTTCACACAGAGTGAAACACTACACAGGATGTAGTGGCTTTCCAGGGAAGCTGAAAAACCCAGCAGCCCACTAAGAGGATGCACAGGTGTTTTCCAGGCTGCTTCAGGTACCTGGGTGTTTTCTTTCTTCAGGCTGCCAGGTGCTTTTCAGGAGCTGTGGGACATCCAGCCCTGTCTGCCCCAGCAATTCCCCCCTCTGGACCATCCCACCTCCTGCTGGAACCTCAGGAGCAGGCCTGGAATGCACCCACAAACCTCACCTGCCTGATCCCAGGTGGGAGCACAGCCTGGGGCTTTCCTTGGGTGAGAGGGGCTGGGTGCTGTGGGCTCCTAACTGATGTGGGAGGTCCCCAAATTCCTGGCATGGGTAGGAGGCCACCAAGGGAGGGGCAGCTTGTGTCTGCAACAGCCTGCACCCCTGCAGGCTCCTGCCTTGTCTGAATGAAGATATATTCACAAATATCAGGGGATTAGAGAGGGAACAGGAGGCAGGATTAGGGCCGTGGATTTGCATAAAAATTCAAAGCAGCCTCTTGCAGCAGGATAGGTGAGGAAAGTGCCAGAGGAACATGCATTGGTGCAGGGATGGGAAAGGAGCTGGACACAGTCACTGGTGTGGGACAGCAGAAGGGTGAGCTGACTGTAAATCCAGGAGCCAAGCAAGGAGAGCCCCCTGTTCTGTCCTGCCCAGGGCTTTGCACCTGGCTGAAAGCAGCAGCCAAAAGCCTCAGCCTCCCTTACTCACCCGGGGTAAATCAGGAGCATCCTCACCTTCAGATCAATGGAGGAGGAGACTTAGAAAATAGCCTGTGCCTCCCCTTTCTTGCCAGGATGTTCCTGGATTAGTCCTTTCCTCTCCTGCTCCCCTAACAGAAGTGGAAATAGAAGCAATGCATGTTTTCACATTTATCTCCTGTGTTTTGTTTTTTTTTTTATTTTATTTTTATTTATACACTCCTGAGTTTTACTTTCTAGTGACTATGGATTTGAAGGTTGTTATTTTGGGGTTTGGCTGGGTCTGTACCAGCTCCAGGGTGGCAAAGGGGGAACTCTGCATGACAGAGCAGTCCCAGGGCTTGCCAAAGTCCCTCTGTGGAGCGTGGCTGCAAAGCAGGAAGCAGTGTGGGTGTGTGATGTGCAGGAGATGCCCTACAAATAAAACAGGGACTGCCTGGAGGAAGAACAGGCAACAACAAAGACTGTGCAGAACACGATGTGCAAAACCTGAAATGCTGCAGAGAAGGGACTGGATTGGAAGAAAAGTAAAGAAAAAGAAAGCTTAATTCCCTTGGGAGGGGAGATGTTTACACTGCTAAGACATTTATGGAAAGAGAAAACTTTGTTTTAAGTCAATGTAGGAATAATTACTGGTCCATCTAATGCCCCCTGGGCAATCTGGCTGCAGTTCAGGACAAGCAGCAGATGCTGAGTGTTATTCTTGTCAAAGTACAAATTTATTCCTTTCCGTGCATTCCAGCCAACAGTGCTGGGGTTAAGGGAAGGGGTTGGTGGCAGTGGGGGGAACACAGTGGCCTTTCCACAGGGATAATGTGCATTAGTTCATGAGCTTGACCTCTCCAAGTCTCCAGGGGAAAGGACACCCAGAAAGCTTCTCCCACTCCTCACCAGCTGCCCAAGGGTGAAAAAGAGATTTGTTCTGAAAAGGTGCTGTGCCTGAGGCTCCCAGAGAAGCCATTCCAGGGAGCACTGCAGGTAAGTCAGGAGTCTGCACAGGGCTCAGCAGCCAGGCCTGGAGTTCACAGGGCCATAAATACCCAGGGCCAGCTCCAGTAAATCTCTCAGCAGCCCCTGAAGTCGCCACTCAGTCTAACAGCCAAGACTAAACAGAAAAACCCGGAGGAGCTCAGCCCTCCGTGCTCCCCAAAGGGTTCATTTGCTGCCCCTGCACAGGCAGGGCTGAGCTCTGCAGCCTCAGGTGAGCTGGGCTCAGCAAAGCCCCACAGGAGACACAGCTCTGCCAGCTCCCAGCACAGACACTGCCCTGGGGCGGGGCTGCAGCAGATATCCCCAGGCTGCTCCTGTGGCTGTGGGGACATCCTTGTGCCCCCTCATCCCCCAGCTCTGCTGGGACACCAGCACCACTGCACAGTTCACGGGGCCCTGGATGCATCCAGCTTTTACAGCAGTTAAACCCCAGCATCTCATCAATTAAAACAACAACAAAAAAAACCAACAACAACATCAAAAAAAACCCCAAAAAAGCAGCACCTTTTCTCAGCACCTTCAAAAGGAAACATTTGGATTTTTTCAGTCCATCAGCTTTTTGTTGCCACATCTACTCTTCTTGCCTGGCAAATTTAACAGTGACTTGCAAATGTCTCCATTTCATAACCAGTCCTCAGCCAGGCAGGTTCAGAGCCACACACCAAGCACTCGATGTTAAAAGTGAATCCTTCAAATTCTCATAAAAAATACAGAAAGAAAGCAAAGGAATTACCTTGCTCAGCAGGAAACAAGGATCCATTTTCTCCTCTTCTGTCTCTCTCCACCCTCTCCAGGGCTCACTAAAGCAGGGTCTCCTCTGAGGATTGCAGAGGTGACCAGAGCAGGGCTAACCCCCCAGTAATGCCCTGCAGCTGCTCCCCACCCCACCTAGGAGCTTTCATTTAGAGTCCTGGTGAAGAGGTGCCCATGTCTGCAAGGCGTGCTGGCAGCTGCCAGGGCCAGGAGAATTTGGGTGTTCCCCTTCACTGGCAGAAGCAGATAAACCTTTAACTCCAGAGTAGAGAGGGACAATTCCCCCAGGAACATCTGGGTCTGGGGGAGCTCCAGCTTTGGGCTGCCCATGTCTGGCTTTGTGTCTAGAGGGGACCTGGCTGCTCTGGGGACCTTGCCACTGACCATGCCTGGGGTTACTCTGTTTCCTCAAGCCCATCTCTTCTCAGGAGCTGCCTCAAGCATCAACTCAGCTTTCAAGGAATTTTAAACTCACCCTAAACTGAGCACTTTTGTAGAGATCAGTCACAAAACACAGGTCTGATGTGGGAATAAAGCCCCGCTGTCCCCCCCCCCAGGGACCCAATATAGTTGCTCAAAGATTCCTGTCCCCAGGTGTGCATCAGCAATGTGTGAAGGACCCCCTGTCCCTCGTGTCCCTTCTCTCAGCCCATGAATGCAAAGCACTTTGCTTGTCCTTTGCAATTAGCTCGATTTTGAACAGGCTGAGTATGAAAGAAAACCAGACATTTCCAGTACTTTTAAGGCCAATTTGGTCTGATTAAAGAAGTCTTTAAAAAACGAGAAAGGAGGGGGAAAGCAATAACTTTTTAGAACTTGTCCTGAATGCAAAGGAAAATGGAGTGCAGTGTGTGAGTAATTCAGGATTAATTGTAGAATTACGTTATTCATGCAATGCTGGTTGAGGGGAGGAATAAGCACTTCTGAAGTCATTAAAGGAAATCCCAGTAAAATATGACTTAGCTGATGTGTGCAGTCTCACAGGTCCTGAAGGGAATGTGTGCGGCAGAAATGTCCAATTTATAGCTCTGAGTCTGTGGGGAAACACGGAGGCCAAAGGCACCTCTCTTTGTAGATCCAGGGAGGGGGAAATGTTTATCTGTAGGATATTGTGGCTGACCTAAGACAGGAAAACATGGCTATTCAGGAAAGTATGGGGCACATCATTAATTTAAAGTCATTGAGACTGAACCGAGGCTTCAGACCACAAGCAGTTCCTTTCTTCCCCAGTAATGGTTTATTTGCCTGGCTGACGTGTGACTTCAGGCCCAGTTTTTTACACAAAAGTGATGTAAAGGTGTCTGGACGTCCTCCTGCTGTGAGCACACAGTGAGAGCAGCATCACTGCACTGCCACAACTGCCCTCCTGGACCTTCTGCCTGCAAAAGCACTGAGGTTCTCTCAGCCAGGTCCCATCCTTGGGAAGGGGATTCTGACCTGCAGTGAAAGTGGAAAGCAGTTTGGCTGTGTCCAGGGCAGGTTTCAGCACAGGCAAGAAGAGCCTGGGGAGGTGGATGAAGGGAGATACTCCTGGTGGGATCAGCAGGAGCAGAGCTGAGCTCAGAGATCAGCAGCTGGGAGAGGCTGCTGTGCCCAGGCAGCCATGTGGGCAACTTCTGGTCCTGCCCCATTGTCCACTGGGCTCTCCTGTGTCCCCCAGGTACTGCCCCACAGTTCCCTGGCTTCTCTTCACCCAGATCCCTCCACCACTGCAGGCAAAACTTCTTAGATGTGAGGCAGGAGTGTTTCTGCCCTTTCTCTGACTTCCCACTTCCCACTCTTTGCTGCCAAAGCTGGTCTGTGCTTTCCCAGTGTATGAGGGAGCAGCCCATACCCAATTTCCATTTGGGATTGGCTCCTGGAGCCAATTTTAACAAACATGGGCATTTTTGCCAGACTGCCACGGTACAGACACAAATTGGGACAGCATCTGGAGAGGGAACCTGTGTCCAGCAGAGATGGGGTGGGCAGAGGTGTCCTGGGGTCTGGAGAGGGAGACCAGAGCACAGCACTGAAGCCAAGCAGAGTTTTCAGGAGTGGGAATGTTGCCTCCAGGCCTGGACGATGCTGAGTGGTTTCATCACCTGCTAAGCCCTTCCCAAAGCCCAGCCGTGTATTTTAAGGAGCGTTCCAGTTGTGATGTAGAAACCTCTGTAAAACACTGGCAGCTGCCCAGTGTGACTGCCTGGGAACTCTGTTCTCTGGCTCTAGGATCACTCACCTGCATCTCTCACCAGGATATCTCTGACTGCTCCACCGTGTCATCCAAGGACAATTCACTCTTTCATTCACTCCCAGCAAACTCCATTAACCTCCTACAGGAGCCAAAAGGGTTCTGGAGCTCACAGATGCCCCATGAGTCTCTCCATGACACCAGCTAATTATCTCCTCATTAACAATAACATTAGCATTCCATTTGACATATACAAGATAATTTGTTAATTGCACTTTAATTACAAAGTTATTAAGAGCTCAGGGCATTCAACAGAAGATTGCAATTACCACAAGCTGCAAAATTGCTCCCAGCAATTTGGAGATGTTATCAGAAACTGATTCCCTGTGTGCAGCTGAAGATGGAAAAGAGACAGGAGATTTATGGGCTGACATCACAGAGTCCTTCTGCTCCCTCTGAAGATGCTTTCACTTGTACCCTGGGGAGCGCCAGGAGCTGCCGTGTTGGGAAATCCGGATATCACTGATTTCTCTGGCTCGCAATTCCAGGAGCTGCAGTCTCCGACGGAGGAGGGAGGGACGGAGGAGGCACCCGGGGGCTGGGTGGGCTCAGGAGCTCCCACGAAGCATTTGGCACCTCACAGATCTGCTCTGCACAGGGACACGAACCTGGAGGTGCTGCCTCTGTGCTGGAGCCCCCAGTGAGGTGTTTGCTCCTCTCGGGAGCTGAATTCTGCCAACCCACGGCATCACTGACACCCGCAGCAGAGTCACAGAATTTCAGTGGGAAAGGACCTTTAAGGTCCTGGAATCCAGCCTTTAATGCAGCATTGGCTTTTCCACCACTAGAGCAGAGCTCCTGGCCTGGGGAGGGCTTTGCTGGGCCTGTTGTGTGTCCCCATGGTCCTGTCCAGGCGCTCTTGCCCTGCAGGGATTGTGGGGACTGGGGGTGTCCCACCAGGCAGCTCCCCTGACTGAGAAGAGGCTGTGTGGAGACTTCAACAGGAACTGGAGAACAGGACAAGTGAGAATGGGCTCAAACGGAAAGAGGGGAAATTTAGGTTGGATATGTGGAAGGAATTGTTCCCTGGGAGGGTGGGGAGGCCCTGGCACAGGCTGTGGCTTCCCCAGGATCCCCTGAGCCCAGGCTCTGCATTAAACCAAGGCTTTCTTTGCTCCTTCCTAACATCTGGGTGCTCCCAAGGAATGCCAGGACCTGCCCTGTGCCTCCTGAAGAAAGCCAGGCAGGGGAGGCTCCCCTGGGCTTGATGAGATTTCCCGTTCTCCTTTCTTTTCTTTCCATTTATCTGAGGTGTCTCACTGCGACGTCATTCCCTGGATTAGCTGTCAGGTCTGCTGGAAAAATGTCCCGTGAATGTGGCCATTATGCAGAGCCCTGGCACTCCTGGATAAAAGGGGCACTGTGGATGGGAAAAAGCAGGACACTGGCTGGAGCGCATGCCAGAGATCCATGATAAATAGGCAGGATTTACAAATGGATTTCAAGTAAAATCTCACTTTCCTACTTGCCTCAGTGACTGTGAACTTCTGAAATGCTTTCATTTCGTACCTTAGCAAACAGAGGCAGTTAAAAAATGCCAATGGCATTTTATTAAAAAGGCCCCAAAAGAAATGTTCTGACTTCTTTGAAAAATAAGTTGTAGGGAACATTCAACAGCCCAAGGATTAGGATATCCTAAAGAATGGGCAGAAAAAAGGGAATTACAACCCTGCTAGAGAAATCTCTAGTGTTCAGAAACCATGCAGACACAGACAGGAATTTTTCCCTATAAATGATATAAATGTAGGCTCATTTCTACAGAGATATATTAGGTTCCTTTCAGCTGGCCTCCATCCCTTTCATCCCAATCTGGTTTTATTGCACAGTTACCTTTGGGAATCCATCCCACATTTGCAATCTGAACCAGTGTGGAGTTGTCCCTGCTCAGACAGCCCCTGTCCCATCCCTGGGTGTTTCTCCTGTTCCATTGCCATCACCCCTTTTTGTTTCCTCTGTCTTCAGCACGTCCCAGTCACAGACTGGTTTGGTGAAAGTTGTGTTACAGCACATCATTCATTGAGTTCATCCAGCCTTATATTTTACAGCCATCAGCATCACTTTTCCTCTCAGGGTGACTCACCCACTCTTTCCAAGGGGAAAACTTGGCAGGACTTTGGGGGATGACACAAGAAAAGAGGTGAAAAGGATTACAGATATTCAGTGTATCTTTCCAGATATTTAGTTTTAGACTTTAAAAAAAGAGAGAGATTTAGGTTGGATATAAGGAACAAGTTGTTCCCTGTGAGGGTGGGGAAGCCCTGGCACAGAGCAGCTGTGGCTGCCCCCGGATCCCTGGAAATATCCAAGGCCAGGCTGGACAAGGCTTGGAGCAGCCTGGGACAGTGGAGCTCCATGGCAGGGGTGGAACTGGTGGAACTGGTTTTTTAAGGTCTTTTCCAGCCCAAACCATTCTGGGATTCTCTAATATCTGTTACAGCCATTTCTGAACTCAGCTGAGTGTGATAGGAAATCCAGCAGTTCCAGAGGTGATTCCTGGGCAAAAGTACCTTGAAAATTGTATTTCCCACATCCTGTTCTCCCTTCCACCTCTTTGATGGCCTGACTTGCCCTGTCAGAGCAGGAGGGAGCTGTGTGGGGTGTGAGTGCCAGCCAGGCAGCACTCCCACCCGGAGCTGCAGGAATTCCCAGAGCAGCCTCTGGAACGCAGCAGTGAGATAAGATTTAATATCAGAGGCATTCAAACTGAAATGCTCCACTTGGACTTTCCAAGCAGCAAATCAAAATGTGTCAACAAGAGTCAAAGCCCTAAATTAATCATGCACAAATGGGAGAATTAAAAAGCGATTCCTGCAGTTTGTCCTGTGGTTTAGAGCAGGTATAAAGCAATTTAGAACCACAACTTATCTCCTAAGCAAAAGCCTGAATAAGAAAAAGTTCTCTTACTGCAGTTCCTCAGATTCCTGATGCTGAAGCATGGGGCAGAGCCGAGGGAAAACTTCCCACAAGGGAGGGCTCATTTAATTTTCTTTGCATTTCACCATGCCAAAGGAATCTTATCCCAACTAATACACAGTTATCAGAGCTGGAAATAATATGGGAAAAATTTTCATCATAATAATCATTACTACTTTGAAAAAGAGCTAATTCCAGCAGAAAAGTGTCTTTAGTGAATTAAAAACTATTCTTGCACTCATCAAATATTCCTATCCAAAAGAGAGGAAATTATAACGTTTCAAAGAATCCTCTAGACCTCCTTGGACAGGTGCACTTGATTTTGGGGAAAATTGGGGGGGGGAAGCTTGAGGAAACAGAGTCCAGGAGTGCTTGTGGATCTGTGCTCAGGGAAGCCACAGGCATCAGGTGCTGAGGGCACTGTTCTGTGCCATGGGCAGCTCCTGCTGCGGGCAGCAGGCAAGGCAAGGCAAGGCAAGGCAATCACTCAGAATGTTTGGGTTGAAAGGGACCTACCATGACCATCCACTGACCACTGACCACTTCAGGGCAAATCCAAGTGGACAAGAAAGGATCCTGAAGAGAGTTCAGGATAGCAGGGGAAGGAAGGGGTGGTTTAGGGTGAGGGGCCACCAAAGGTAAGGACTGCATGGAGCTGGTGGGAGATAACTCGGAAATCCTGGGAACACCTGGGAAAAGAGGTCCATACTGTGTGGGAGCCCTGGGGTGAAACTTGGCACTAAACATGCCTGAGTGAAGCAGGAAACAATGGCACTGTGGGAAAAGGATGGGTGCCAAGGTGTGGAGAGGACAAAAGCTGAGGATGCAGGAGAAGCTGGGGGAAGGGCTGGGAGGGTGCTGAGATCTGGTGTGTGACAGGTCCTGGGGCTCTGCATCCTGAGAACGTTCCTTTTGTTAAATAGGGCTTTCAGTAGGAAATTGGGTAGAGGTTTTCATGTTGGCACATCTGCAAGGCTGGGGCTTCCTCTGCCCTGTCCATACCTGGATCTTCCTGTCCTGCCCAAAGGTGTTGCTCCACACCTTTCCTTGGATTTGCAGAGGGAAAATGGAGCTGTCAGACACCAGGACTGCTCCCACTAAATATTAAGTGAGAATACTGAATGCCCCAGACTTCCCACGTGTTGGCTGGAAAGAACAGTGCCAGTGGGAAATCGTTTGGCAGCACTTCCAAGGGCTACAATTAGGGCTCCAGCAACACAAAAATAACGCAAAAAACCCAAGCCAAACACCCTTAAACTGGCAAAACTTGCTGTGTTCAGGGGGAATTTAAACATGACCTCAGCTGCCTGAGGTACACGAGCTATTTTTGGGGAAAAAGGTGTGGGGTTGAGTAAACCCCAGAGAAGTCAGGGTTTGAAGCAGTGGGCCATCAGCTGGAGACCATGAAAACTTTCAGTTCAAGGCATTTTCAAACCAGACTCATTTTAGCCAATGGAAATGTTCATCCTGATGGTATTCTGAGGGTTTTCTGTCAAAGTACAAATCTTTCAGGTCTTTGACAGCTGAGAAATGGAACATGCCAACCAGTCAGAGGCAAAATACTGCAGATCCCATTAGTTTTGACCGTGCAGCTAATTCTCTTCTATTTGAATTGCCAAAGAACTGCTTGAAATGTTTAACTTGTCAGCTGCCAAACCCCAGAAATATTTGGTCTCTAATGTTTAGCTGAATCTCAACATTTTATTTACAATTTATCAAAATTTTTCCCCCAGAAATTGTCTGCATCTCATCTATTCTGAATTAAGCTGAGGTGCCTGCAACTTCTTGAGACTGTTAAGGCTTTAATGTTTATTATTTGCAGAGGACAGCAGCTGGGAAGGAGCAGACACTTCCCAAGACCCTGGGACTCTGTAAAGGCAGAAGTTGCAAACATGGCTTTGTTCAGGGTGAAAACCAGAACAGCAGTGGCTCTTTCAGGTGAGGGCAGGACACAGGCCATGGAGAAGTGCTGAGGGGTTTGGAGCAAAGAGCCCCCCTGGCAGTGCTGGCAGCCTGGGCAGGATGGCTGAACACATGAGGTGGGGTTGGTGATTTCCAGACAGAAAGAAAACCACTGACTCTGCTGCTGTCAGGCCAAAAGAAAAATAATCAACATCACATGAAATGTCACCAGGAAGAGCTGGGGGAAGGACTTGCAGCACTGACTCGGTGCTGAGAGACCCTGGGTCCATCCCACCGCCCGAACCAGGCAAAGGGCAGAGCTGGGTTTACCCCTCAGAGCCTGGAAGGTGCCCATGGGAACAAACCCAGGTCTCTTCTGCTATTCAAGCATAAGGCCTTGAAAAAGACAGAGAGCTGTGGCTGTTTAGCCTGGAGCACAGAAAACTCCAGGGAGAGCTTACAGCTCCTTCCAGAGCCTAAAGGGGCTCCAAGAGAGCTGGAGAGGGACAAGGGATGGAGGGACAGGACAAGGAGAATGGCTTCAAACTGAAGGAGGATGGATCTAGATTGGCTATTAGGGAAAAATTGTTCCTGGGGAGGGTGGGCTGGCACAGGGTGCCCAGAGCAGCTGTGGCTGCTGCCCCTGGATCCCTGGCAGTGCCCAAGGCCAGGCTGGACATTGGGGCTGGAGCAGCCTGGGACAGTGGGAGGTGTCCCTGTCATGGCAGGGGTGGCACTGGAAGAGCTTCCAAGGTCCCTTCCAACCCAAAACATTCCATGATTCTATGAATGAAATCTTCTCTAGTTTCACCAGACCAGCTGAATCCCCATGATTGGTTCCTCTGAGGTGAAAAACCAAGTTTGCTCCCTCCATGTGGCCCTCCCCAGCAGAGCCCAGCTGTGCTCCTGCCCCAGGGCTTCGGGACAGGGACACCCTGGGCTGGTGGAGACCCCAGGGCTCCCACTGCTGCCTGGGTAAACAGGCAGAGGATTTCTGCTGTCCTCCCAGGAGCTCCAGCACTGGGACCTGCCCTACCCTGCTCCTGTCCCTGTGCCTGTCCCTGTCCCTGCTCCTGTCCCTGTCCCTGCTCCTGTCCCCATCCCTGTCCCTTTCCTTTTCCCTGTCCCTGTCCCTGCTCCTTCCCTGTCCCCATCCCTGTCCCCGCTCCTTCCCTGTCCCCATCCCTGTCCCCTGTCCCTGTCCTGTGCTCACTCTGCTGCCCCAGCCCCAGCAGTTGCTGTGTGCCCAACAGGAGCTGATTCCAGGGCTGGGAGGAGCCGGGAGCTGCCGCAGCTCTCGGAGGAATGTGGTGGGAAGCCAAGGGTTTGTCAGGCTCTCTCCCACCGCAGGTTTGCCAGCAGCTCCATAAAAATGTCATTGTCTCTCAGCTGCTGGTGATTATATCCCCCTTTCCTGGGGCTGCTGGAATATGGGAGTGTGGATATAAGGGAGAATATCATTTCTGCCCAGGGCTGGCGTCCCCCTGGCCTTTTTCAAACAATAACAGACTAAATATAAAGAGACAGAAGCCTTACTTGGCTCTTTAACCAGTGCCAAGGAAAATGAATAATTAAGAGCATATTACTTGCAATGAATTTCTACAGATGCTTTTAAGTTAGGACCCACTGAGATCATTTTTGAAATTCATCATTTCCCCTTCATCTTTCATACAGAGTTCATACTCCAGCCTAATATGTTATAGCAGCTACTGTTTAGATCTGAGTTTAAAAAACGGCAGGCTTTGGGTTTCTGTTAGGAGCCAGAAAAGAGCCTGAGCATAAAGGAATGAGGCAGTTAATGTGTTCTGTCTGTGTTTTACCTGCCTGCAGCTCCACAGCCCAGCAGCCAGCACAGAGCACTTGGGGATCTCCTGTGCCAGAAATGTGTGCTGAGGAGAGAAAGAGTGGAAACCCTCTGGAAAAGTTCCTTACCCTAACACTGCTCTCAAACATGGAGCTGCTGGGGAGCAGCTGCTTCCAAGGGAGCATCCAGAGACTGAGAGTTTAACTGGTTTTTATTGTTTGTTTTGAGGTTTTTTTGTTTGGGTTTTTGTTTTTGTTTTTTTTTTTTTTAGTGGGGGAGAATCTCAGTGGAAATTCAGTAAGGTTTTTAGAACAACTGGTACACCATTCTCTCTTCTGAGGCCCAGAGAAGGTTAGAACTGGCAGCAAACCTGTCTGGCCATGGAGGGAGAGCATCCCTGTGCCTTTTCTGCAGCAAGACCAAGCCGTGGCACACCAGTGTAGCAGCCTGGAAAAGGGTTTGATGGCTGGGGTACCCCAGGGGACCTTGTTTAGAGAAGGGCTGCAATCTTTGGGGCCACCCATTTGGAACCAACACAGAATTAATTTCTCAAGGGGAGAAAATGGTGCTGTGCATTAAGGAAAAAACTCCCATCCTCTGCCCCCCTCCACTAATTGCATGGCCAGAGGAGGATTTGGGAGGCAGCTGTCTGGTGTGGGGAGCTTTGTGATGGGAAACAGTGATGACAGCAAAGGCCCAGCCTTGGGATGCTCCATTTCCTGAGCTTGTTCACCAGAGAAGAAAACTGATCACAAAACTTCCAGAGAAGGGACTGAAACCAAGAGGCAAAGATGCAGCAAGGTTTAGTGGCTGCCCACCAAAAGTTAAACAAAACTGTCTGGAAAGAAGTACAAATTGTGAAATCTTGGTTGAAGAAGTGCAGGTTCTGAAATCCTGGCTGTCCCTACACATGTTCAGTCCCACATGGGCACCTTAACACAGACAGGATTTGTGGGAATCTCGGACCTGAATTATGCAGGAGGTCAGGCTGGGCCATCTCTGGGGGCTGCTCTGCCTTTGCACAGTGGGTTTTTGAGAAAGGCCCCCAATTAGGTTTATCCCAAATGTGAGAACCCAGCTGTGATGTCTCCAATCAGTGACAGAAGCACAAGGCAAACACACAGGAGTCAGAGGCAGCACAGAGCCCTGGGCTGCACCTCTGTGCAGCTGCTCACCATCCATGAAATGCAGCAGGAGCACTGGGACATTTGGGAAGGAAGAGCCTTTCAGCTCCTGCACACCTTCTCCAACCCACATGTGTCCCCAGACCACTGACAGTGTGGGAAACACTGCAGGAAGTGCCAAAAGGAGAGAAAAGTGCCTTTTCTCAGTCTGTTCAGCAGCAGCCCTGGTGACTGGGCCTGTGGGGCTGTTCCAAGCAGAGAACTGCTGTTAATTCCCAGTCTTTGAGGAATTTCCCTGCATAACTCTCCTGCAGAGCAGAGGGTACAGGTACAGAGCCAGTGTTAGTGGAAGCCACAGAAAGCTGTGAAGTTACAGGGGATTTGGGAAATGTCAGTACAAGATCTGGGCTACAACATTTTCATGGGACCCCAAAATCCCTGCAAAATTTTCCCTTTGAAGTCTTCCACAAGGTTAAATGACAAAAGCACTCTGCTACTGGGATTTCACCTTCCAAATGGACTCAGCTTACAGAAAGGAGAGAGAAGATAAAAAATTACAGCAGGCCTTCCAAAACAGCAATAAAACTGTGCCAAATTCCATTTGTTTTCAGTTGAGGAAACATTTGTGGAGCACCATAGGTGACCACCAGGCATCTCCCACTCACGGCTGCTTTTTGGCACCTCCCTTACAGCAGTCATATATTTCATGGATCTGTGAGTCCAGCAGGCCTCATGAATCAAAGGTTTCTCATTAATCAATGTCTTGCTGGAAAACACAAATCCATTAAACCCCAAATGATTTGTATAAAACATCTCCCCTCTGAACGAGCTCTTGTGGAAGTTCCCTTCCTTCTGTTCAGCTCCATCTTCCTTCTATCTCCATTCAGCCCTGGGAAGTTCCTGATCTGCAGAGATGCTTCCCACCAGAGTGTGCAGGTCTAACCCACAACTGTTACTTAGGAGGAGAGATTTAGTTTGGATTTTAGGAAGGAATTGTTCCCTGTGAGGGTGGGCAGGGCTGGCACAGGGTGCCCAGAGCAGCTGTGGCTGCCCCTGGATCCCTGGCAGTGCCCAAGGCCAGGTTGGACACTGGGGCTTGGAGCAGCCTGGGAGAGTGGAAGGTGTCCCTGCCATGGCAGGGGTGGCACTGGGTGGGCTTTGGGGTCTCTTCCAGCCCAAACCACTCTGGGGTTCTCTGATTCTGTTTTTGCCATCATCCCAAAGAGAACCTGTCGTGCCAGAGGCAGGAGAAAAAGGGGTGTTCTGCTGCCCCTGCTGAGAGCAGGGCACTGGGAGGGACATCTGGGTCTGAGACCAGCTTAGTGCTCTTGAAGATGCTCATCTCCCTGTAGCTCAGTTTTTCCTGATGAAAATAAAGTTGAAAACAGGGAGAATATCAGCCAAATTCTCCTGCAGCCTGAACTGCATTGAAGATCTTTGCTCTTCCCATCTCACAAACATCAGGGGTATTGCCTGTGCCCAGAAGAGATGAGCACACTGGCACAGCCTCCCAGAAAGCCGAGCTTAGTGCAGAGAATTAACCCTCTCCTCACCCAGACACAGCAGATCATATTGATCTTGCCCTTCCCCAGCATCAGCAGATCAGCAGGGAACCAAGGATCACAAACCCTCTGCTGGTCAGAGAGCCCCAACCCCCAAACACGCACAGCCGGGATCAGACCACACTGCTCAACTCCACCCCAAAGCAACTCCATAATAAATAAGGTCTTAAAATGAAATTACTCTTCAGAGAAGGGAATTTCCACTGGGCACACTGGGCACACAGGAGCAGCATTTGCAGGCACTCCGTGGCTCTCATCTCAGAGGTGTCAGCCACACGCCCAGCACCAAGGCAATTTTATATTTCTGTTTGAATATTCCTACAAGTGCCACTCCTGAGCTGATTTAACAGCACGGCTGTGGTGTCTAACAGCTCTCCAGTGATTAATAACAGCCATTTGTTCAAAGCTAACAGTCCCAGTGTGACAGTAACAGATAAATTAGCAACATTAAAAATATGCTAAGGAAAACATTTATGTACTGGCTGAGTGTAGTGTGGGATGGTAACACACATCAGTGGTGCCAATAACAAGCTATTAATGAGGAGGGCTGGATGTTTAAGCCATTTTTGCCCTGCTCTCCTGTAATCACTCTGACATGGTTCATATTTAGCCTGATGAGCTGGGCCAGTTCCTCTGGACACGAATGTTTTTATGTGCTCAGGCAGGAACATTGCAAGCAGATGGTGCAAGGAGAAGGTGGAACATTGTTCCCTCTCAGCTCCCTTTGTCACGGAGCAGCCCATGTGCCAAGTAATAGCTGGGCATAAATTACAGGGCTGTTTCCCAGATTACCTCCCCAGTTTTGGATGTCAAGCAAAACATTTTAATAATGCCAATTAAAATCCTTCTGTTCAACAGGTCCCAAGATGCTCCTCTTGCCTACCAGGAGTCACAGCAGCACGTTCCTGTCCCCAGGGGTACCAGCAGCCCTGGGGGGGAGAGCTGAGCCCTCCCCCTGGGTCACAGCCCTTTCCCTGCCATATTCCAGCCTGGAGAAAAGCTGCTGAACTGAAGCTTTGGTGGAAGCCTGGAGCTGAGTCACATCGTCAGAACAATCTGACACATCTCCACTTGTTCCATGTGGAAGTAATCCCAGGGCATCAGAGCACACATCTTATAGAAAACTGCCAACCCAGCTGCAAAATGCAGCTTTTGTCATGACAAAACCCATCAGACTGTGGTGTTTTGTTCAGCTGTTGAGGTAAGAAGGTCCTTTTTCTGAAATTCCACATTTCAGTGCCAAGCCCCAGTAGAAATCTGCCTGTTACTAGGATGGATTGGCTTTTATTCCTTTTGTTCCCACCACTGATATTCAGGAACAGGCCATGAGACAGAACCATCAATAGCTCCGTTGTACAAATGATTCCCAGCAGGTGAGAGATGCTGCTGCTTGGCTTGGGCCTGGTGCAAACAGAAATCAGTGCAATATTCCTCAGCAGAACTTGCAAGGCAAGCAGAAAACTTGAAATTTAGGACTAGGCAGTGGAAAAACTTGAACACAGTGCAGCCCCTGTTCCCAGGTCTGCACAAGCAGGCCCCAAGCACAGCTCCTGGAGGCTGGGGGAAATCTCCCTGGGCTGGGCTGTGCTGCCCTGGGGGCTCTCTGCAGAGCCCAGGCTGGGCTGTCAGCACAGCCAGCGTGTGCAAACGGGATGTGGAGCCCGTGCTGACAGACACATGAGCTCATTGTTCCAGGCACGTTGTTTTACCGGGCTCAGCCTCTCCTCGACAGGGGTGCTCAGCAACTCCTCATCCCTCTTGTCACGAGTAATGGACCAGTGTGATTTGAGCTGTTTCATTCCCCCTAAACGCCGCTTCCAAGTTGTGTCTTGCTTCGAGGTGTTTTTTTTAAACACTCCCATGTTCCATTTGGAAATGTTCTTTGAAAAAAACCCAAATGGTTTTCAACCATAAGCTTCCCACTTTGCTGATAATTGCTTCCTTAGTAAAAAAAAAAAAAAATACTACTTTAGGGGAACATTTCCCACTCCCTTTTCCCTGGGATGTTTTCCTCACTGGTCTCTTTGCAAGGGGAGGGTTCAGGGAGTGCTGGGAGGAGCCCATCCCGAGCCCAATGTGTGCGACAGAGCCACCTGCTCCCTCCCCATCCCCGAGTGAGCTCATGGGACAAGCATCCCCTGGAGCATGACCTCACAGCTCAACAGTTCCTTGGCTCCAGCTTGTGGGAAAATGTGAGTGTTTCCCTTAGCTCCTGATTGGAAAAGTCACAGTTCTGTCTTCCTCAGGAGCCAAAACCTCCCTGAGGACTTACCCAGGGAGCAGCGTGGTCAGGTGAACAGGGAGACAAAGGCTTTCTCCTGCCTTTGCTGGGATTTAGAGGGGAGCTCCTAACCCCAGACCTCCTTTTCCCACCTAGTCTAAATAGAAGATTCATCACCAAGACTTTGCAGCCTTGCCCTGAATAACACCTCAGGTGTGAGTCGTTGTCAGGGCCCGTTCCAAGGGTGTGATGCATGGATGTGTCCCCTGAGCTCAGTGCTGGCTTCCCTGGTGTGAAATCTGGGCTGTGCTGCCTCAGACACGGCCCTGGAGCAGCAGAGCCGTGCCAGTGAGTGGGGCACTACTCGCACCCTGTTTAGACACTCTTTCGTACAAGCAGGAGAATCACAGGTGAAAGGCTCTGACTGGAGGCAGAAAAAGGCCAGGAAAGGTAATTCCTGAAGGAGAGAGGACAGGACCAGTAACCCAAACACAAATGCCTGTGCTGTAGGGCCGAACAGCATCAGTCTTGCGAGTGTGGTTGGGCAGTTTTTCTTCCCCATGCCGTGACTCCAAGTCTCTTTGAAAGCAGTGGTTCTGAGCCTGGTTTCCATCAGAGGCTTCTGCCCAGCCCCTGCAGTGTGCCAGGCTTTGCCACCAGCTCTGCCTCTGCCACCCCTCCCCAGCGCCCAGCGGGGCCGGTGATTCAGCAGCTCCTTGCTGTCATCCAGAGCCACCGTCTGCTCCCACATTTCACCCCACCCCGGGCTCTTTGCCTGCAGGAGAAATGTGTCAAGATTTTGTGGTTGAAAGCTCGCACTTGGCAGTGCAGCCCTGCAGGTCCAGAGCTGCCGGGAGCTCTGACACATCTCCCCAAATTCCTTTCTTGGATTAACACGGGCACCAAGAGGGGGACCAGGCTGTTTGTTTGCCGTGGCAAACAAAGATTTGTGGGAAGGGTTTTGTGATAAAAAGGATTTGGAGGGGGTGTAGCAGCAGACAGAGAACCCTCTCCAGATTTAGTGGACATGAGGAACTGTGCTGAAACTTGGCAGCTTGGCTCTGCTTTGAAGGCAGGAGCTGTGGCTTGTTCCCAAACAAGCAGGGCCAGATGTGGCTCTGGATGCAGATGGTGCATATATAACCCAGTTGACCATGGATTTAGCTGGCCAGTGTTGGGAAGGATCTCTGGAAGCCACCACAGTGCAGAAGAGACAGGCAAGGGCCCAGGTGAGAGTCTCACCTGGCTCTCATTGTCTAGTCCTGCTCTGCCTTTATTTTGTCTCTGGCCAGAAGCTGTGTCTGACCATGCTGCTGCTCAAGAGAGAATTTCAGATTTCATTAATTCAAGCCAAATCTCAACCTGGCCAAGAAAGCACAGAGCAAAGCAGATCAGAACAATCAATCACAGAGTGGCTTTCACATTTCTTACAGGCAGCAAAAGCCTTAATAAATATCAACTGCAGGAGCTTTCTGACATTGCTGGAGAAGTTTTCCAGGTTTCTGGTGGAGCAGAAGCTAACTGGAACCCAATGTAGATGCTGGAGGAATGGAGAGGGCCACGGGCATCTGAGCCACAGCCAAGTGTGCACAAACCACCCAGAGTCTCGTGGTGTGCAGGAAGGAGACGAAAGGGAATAACTAGAAAGGCTGGAAAAAGCAGCCCAGGGAATTGCTTGGTGGCCTTGGAGGACAATAAACCCCAAACTGTGCTGTTCAGACCCAAGTTAATTCTTCATTGCAAAGGAGATGGCGACAAAATCCTCCTGCCTTCAGGAGCAGCCTGTGCTCGAGCCCAGAGCCCGTCAGCTGTGAGCTGAAGTCCCTGTGAGCAGCCTGTTTCATCCCTCTGGAAGCAGCTGAACCCAAGCTCAGGCTCAAAGCACATCTCTGTGCATGAGGGTAGAGTGGGTTTTAGGCCAGACAGCTCAGGCTGAAGCACAATGGCCAAAATACAAGGGACGTGTGAAGGCTTCCAGAGCTCGGGCGCACAGCTGGACAAGGGCTGTGCCCTGCAGAGCTGGGCTGGGGGCGCCTGTGCTGCAGCATTCCCGCCCTCCCTCCTCCTGCTCCACGCGCAGGCGTTGGACACGGCTGAACAGCAAGCGCCCAGGTATTTCCTGGAGCATTATTAGGCAGGAAATCTGCCTCTCTGAGCGGTGCTGCTCATGTTGCAGACCTTTGCCCCCATGGTGTGAATGCTGCACGTTCCCCCTTTCGCTGTCGCTCCAGCCCCGTGTGTGAGTCAGTACGAGATGCTTATTCTGGCTTCTTTCAGACCACGACTCATTTGCAAGAGCCCAACTGTCATCACATTTATTTTTCTTCCTCCTGCTTCCCTTGGCCTGGTGGGCTGGGCAGGGCTGGTATTTGGGCCCCTGGGACCCCAGATGTGCCACGGGATGACGCAGAAACATCAATATTTTCCCTTGGAACGGATGTGTTTTTGTGCCATCGCCAGCTCGTCACAGTCCAGGTTGTTTAAGGGCTAGGGAGAGAAGAAAAGCACTGATGGAAACAAATGAGGGAAGAAATGCTTGGGGGCAGTGGTCAGGGGGAGATGACTTGGGTTTAACGGGGCTGATAACGATGCAGAAATGGAGATGATGACAACTGGCTGCCCCGGCTTCACTGCTGATAAATCTCTGGGCTTCACTGGGAACGGCTCGGGCAGCAAACCCGACAGAGGCACGTTCCTTGCAGCTGGATTGGAAAGGCATTGCTTCCACCAGGCTCTGCAGGGATGGGGCCTGAGCATGCCAAAACAGGTTCCTGTGCTGAGCTGGGAGCTGGGACCATCTCACAAGGACTCAGGTCCCGAGCCAGAGGTGGCACCTTGGAGTGAGGAGAGAAGGTGGGAGGCTCAGGGAATTCAGGTAGCCCAGTAATCACAAACTTTATAAAGAAGGTGATTTCCTGTCACAGGATTGATGGACTGGCCAGAATAAAGGCAGAGAGTGCTGATCCTGCAAGCCCTCGGGGTCACAGGCATAGCAGCCACCCTGTTTGTGGTGACAGCAGTTGGGTCCAGCCATGGCAAGGCACTGCTGGGCTGGTGCTGTGTGGACACACTGGCACTCGTCCTGCCCAGGGAATTTATGCCAGCAGGAGAATCACAGAATCATGGAATGGGTTGGGTTGGAAGGGACCTTAAAGATCATTTCATTCAAACCCCAGGCTGCTCAGAGGCATTCAAGGTCTTCCCTGTGCCTCAGTTTCCCCTTTGGAAAGAAGAACAGCAATACCCACTGGTTTCAGGCAGATCCTGCTGGGCACTGTGTGATGTTCTGGTGTTTTTGGGGTTAGTGCTGTGTTGGCATGTGCTGGTCCAAACTGCAGGAAAGCTTTGCTGTAATTAATAAAGCAAAGCCCTGTGATCAAGAGCAGCTTTGACAGAGCTGTACAACGTGTATCCTCTGGAGAAAGGAATGGATGCCCATGTAACACAGCCCTGCTGGGGCTGCAGAGGGAGCTCCCCTGATTCCCAGTGTGGTCCCAACACTACAATTCACCCATAGGACCTCAAAATACAAGATTTTAATCAACAATGTATTTTTTCTCTGTCACATCATTTTGCATAAGTCCAGTTTAAACTTATGGACCAAAGAAATGGTAATCAATGGGAAAAAAACAAAGTTTCCCCTTTGAATTAGTGGCTCATGTCTGATTCACCAAAAAATGTATTGAAATCCAGTATTTTCATCATAAAACTGCAGGGAGGGAAGTGGGAAGGACTTGGGGATGTAGCTCCTCAAGAATTTTAACCCAAAACTTCAGTTTACTTCCATGAGAATAAAAGAAACTATTGACCATTGGATGGCTCCCCTTCATAATCAATTCAGAACTGGGCTTTGAATATTCATTTGTTAGTTCTGCTCCTCACATTTCTCTTGCTTGAGTGGAAATGCACAGAGAGGATTTCTGTGCTGGTTTGCAGAACCTTCCCAAGGCACCTTCTGAAACCCTTCAAACAGGAGGCAGCACTGGATGGAAAATCCCTGCTCCAGGCTGCTCCCCCTTGTCCCAGCCCAGGATTGACTTGGAATAACCCATTCCTGGCCGAAAAGAAGAAAATCCCCCATTGCCAGTGGCTTTGATTCCCAGTTGCTCATCCAAACACCCCTTTCCATGGGCTCAGGCTGGGACACATCCCCAGCAGTTTCTTTTTTGTGTGGCAAGAAAAACCATCAATTTTAAACTCATGCAAATGAGGAACAAGATCCTTGAATAAAATAAACAGGCAACCCGTTTTTCACTGGTAATTGTTTCTTTGCCACATTAATAAAAATATGGTGTGTATTATGGTTAATGAATATGTAAATGAGATATGATTAATAACTCATTTGGAAAGAAATGGGAAGATTCATTTACCTTCTGTAATTTCTCTGTGCCTCCCATCCTCTGTTTGATGGCTGTGAGGGTGGGCAGGCCCTGGCACAGGGTGCCCAGAGGGGCTGTGGCTGCCCCTGGATCCCTGGACGTGCCCAAAGGGTGACAGGCAGGTGACAGAGCCAGCCCTCTCTGCGCCCCTGGGCTTGCTGTGGTGTCCCCAGGTCAGGGATAGCAGGACAGGCCCATGATCCCAGGGGGAGGGCAGAGGCAAAACTCAAGATTTCAGCTCAAAAACCTTCCACCCAGTCCCCACAAGGAGCCTGTTCCTCCCTCCCAGCCCACCTGCCCTCCTTTGGCCCCAGTGACAGCAGGGACAGGAGTGTCCCCTGCTGCTCCAGCAGGGCTCCTGCCCAGCAGCCATCAAAGGGTCCAATACAATCACTGGAGATAAAGAATTGGAGATCCCTTGGGTTGTTTAGCCCAAGTGGGTTTGAGTGCCTGGTGGTTTATTCCATTCCACTATCAATGTCCCCAAAGAGATGAAAAGACTTTGGGCATGGTCTGGAGCTCAATATGGGCAACATTATTTCTGCTATGTTATTGTTTTGTCAGGAATTTTGTGTCAGGGACCCATTTCAGGAGCTGGAAGGACATTGGGCACAGGGTGGGAAGCACAGAAGGTAAATGCACAGACGTGATGGCAACCTTCTCCTAGAGCAAGACTGAAGGCTCTTAGAGACACACCACCAGCAGCAGCTCATGGGGACAGCCCCTCCCAGCCAGCTCCATCCACAGTGGATGAGCTTCAGGAGAAGTCAGCTGCCAGGAACCCCTGAAGGTGAAGGAAGCCAGCACTACAAGCACAGGAGGAAAGCAGGTTTTTGTCCATCCCCTTTCAAAGGGGATCCCCTTTGAGGGGCAAAAATGAACTATAATTAATGAGTGGGAGTCTGAGCTGCAGCCTGGTTCAGCCCAGTGCCACAGCTCCTTGTCCACAAGTGCTTTCCTTGCAGAGCCACGCTCCTGCACGTTCCCATGGTTTTAATTGGAGCCAGCAGGAGCAGGGGCTCCCCTGGGTAATTCCTTGCAACCTGCAGGGTCACGGATACAAACAGACATACCCTAATTCCTGGGTGAGCCCAGACAGGCAGAAACACAGCGGCAGAACTGGCTGTGCACTCCCCATCCAAATGGAAATTTGGCTGGAGACGTGTCACTGGAAATTACAATTTCTGCAGGAAAGAAAAAAACCAACAAAACTATGATCAATCATTTGTTCCAATTTTCATTAAAAGCAAGAATTTTCCTTAAAGTAAATGTTGGTTACAGAAAACCAGCTGTTTGTTTTGTTTTGTGTAACCAAAACCAGAAGGTTGCTCTTTAAAACGTTTTTGAAAAGCAGCTGCTTCGGTCAGCAAAGCAAAAACAAAAGGAAACTGTTGCAACAACTAAAATAAATGTTTTCCTCAGAACTTCCAAGAATATAAAGGGAAGGCACGACTCGATTGTAGTGCCCTGGCTCTGCTGCAGATGCTGAGTGTTTGCTGCCTGCAGCATCGCAGCCCCTTCCTGTTCTGGGGGGGCTCAGCACGATGGGACAAGGGCTCTCCAGGAAAGGAACCCTGCCCATGCCTCTCCAGGAGCAAACCCACACCAGGACAGTGCCTGGAGAGTGCAGGAATGTGTGTGGAGCTGCTTCCCAACCCAGCTGGAATTGCTGCTGGGGCAGGAGGGAGCCGGCTCTGGCACAGCCTGGGGAAGGGGCTGTGCTCCCCTGGGAACCCCCTTGGAGCTGGGCTCGCATCTCCCCATCCGGAGCACTGCTCTGTCTGTCCCTGCGTCCTTCCGAGGCTGGAGTTGGTCGGGTCACTCTGAGACACTTTTGTCTGTGGCTTACTTGGAGCATTTCAGCCACTAAGAAAAAGGAGAGGGCAAAGGGGAAAGAGAAAGAGGGAAGGGGATGGGAGAAAGGGGGAAGTGGAAGAAAAAGGTGAAGAAAGGAGNTTGTGGTTATTAGGTTATTTATTGATTTTTCAATTTGGACAAACAAAGTGTCATTCAAAACCCAAACTCTTCCTCCTTAATGTGCCTTCACTGAATCAAGTTCTACAGCAATCAATTAACACATAAATAATTAAAACATTTCCAGTGAAATATTCTGTCCACAAGAAGACCTCGATGTGTGAAGTACAGGGCATTAATTCGTACCCAGTTTTTTTAATGGACCTTGACCTTCGGCCTTGTGTCTGGCACAATGAAGTGAGAATTAATCCACCATATTTCATGGGCTGTCAACTCATCCCACCCCCGTGGAGCACAGCCCCCCAGAGGTCCCGTGGATCTGTGGGGAGAGCAGCTGTGGATGGTGTCAGCTTTGGGAAGGTTTGAGGTCCACTGCATGGGGTGCCCCAAGGCCCCAGCAGCACCAGGCTAAGCCTGGGACCACCCTCCCTGCAGGCCTGGGCTTTACTAAGCCAGCTTCGGGGAACACAGCTTTGGCATCCCCTCGCAGGGGGAAGTTGCCATCAGCCAGGAGCGTTGCCAATGCCTCAGCCAGGGATCCAGGCATGGGGTGCACCAGGGCTCCCCCCCTCCCAGGGCTCCACACCCCGAGGGCTGGGAGGGCAGCAGGGACCCCTCTGCTCTCCACCCCCCGCACTGGCTGTGTGGCCACCCCAGCAGGAGCACAGCTCCTGATCCTGCAGCCCCTGCAATCCCCACTGTGCAGGACACTGAGGCTGTGGTCCTCTCCAGGCTGCAGCTTCACTCAGCCTCGCTGCAGGGAGGCTGTGAAGGAAAAGATGCAAATTCTATTACCTATCCCTCAAGGTTTGCTCCGTTAAAAATCAGATTTGGGCTTGGAACATGTCTGTGCTCCTGCACTTTGAGATGAGCTTTAATTAAGAGGTAAAATTATTAAAGCTGCAAGTTATTATAGCCTGAGGACCCCAGCCCAGTGATATGAAGCAGATGGTCCCGGGGCAAGCAAAAGCCCTTTAATAAAGAAGCTTTTGCAATTCATGAGCATTAATTATGTCCACTTCTCTCATTTTAAAATGTTCTGCTTGTCAGTCCTGGTATTGTGTGCAGAGCAAGCATGATGAATTAGGCAAACCCCTTCTGGTTCAAGACATATTCTTTGTGTGGCGAAAATTAAAAGTATTATCTCCCAGAAGATGGAGTGATTAGAATATTTAAGCACTTGGGGACCCCCACCCCTTCTCCCCACTGCCCCAACTTCCCTGTTCAGGTTTTGGAGGGCACTGCTGGGATCCAGCCATCCCAGCTGCTTAACAGGACACCAGTGCCACCCTGGGCAGTCACTCACCCTCCTTCTTCACCCCTGCCACCCCCTCTATTATTTACAGTAACTCTGGAGACCAGAACACACAGGATGAGGGAAAGGCATGGTTCCACTGAGTTCCCTGCTCTGCTGCAGTTTGCCATTGCCACCAACGTGCTCCTCACCTGATTTCCATGGCAGGGAAGGGCCACATCCTGGGACCTGCTTGCCTAATGTCCTGCCACCAGAAGCACAGCTGGAGCCACAGCATTTCAATGGCCCTGGGCCTCCCAAAGCCCACCCTCAGTCAGAGGGCCCACCTGCCCTGCTCACGTGGGCAGTGCTCCAGGCTCAGACAAAGCACCTGGGAGCTCTGAGGAGAGGGCAGCATCCAGCATCCAGCACCCCAGTGCCTGGGCAGCCCTGCTGAGGCCACTTCTGCTGCATTTGTTGTCACTCTGCTCTTGGCAAGGACAGCCACAGCTTAGCATTGGCTGGTCCAGGGGCAGGACACGCTCTGACATTCCCCCAAGGCCACCTGAGTGTCCCAGCCCAGCACACCTGCCCTGCACAGCAGAGGAGGGCAGAGGTGCAGGCAGTTGCCCTCGGGCCAGTCCTGCTCCATCTGCAGCCCAGGCTTGGCTCTCACGAAAGGAGGAAATCCCGAGTGAGTGCAGCTCTTCTGAGAGAGCAGCCCTGGCTGTGTGAGCTCACAGCTGCACTCTGGGGATGCAGCAGACAGAGGGATCCCGCTGTCCTGGGGACTGCTGGCTGAATTCTGGCTGAATGCCTGCACCAGTTAGACTGAATCTGCCTTGGTGGGAAGAGGTAGGCTTGAGAGTGCTTTGTGCAGAGCAGCAGGATGTTCATCGAGAGCACTGCCCATCCACGTGAAGCTCAAAACCAAGGCACAAATGACTGGTGACCCTGGCACACCAGGAAATCCTGCAGATCCATGGGAAGATGCCAGTCAGACTAATTCTTGTCATTTGCTTCCTCTCCCCATGTCTTTTCCCTCTGAGCACTTGAAGAATTCACTAAGACCACTTAACCAATAATTCCTCCCATCACCCTCAGCAAGGAGAAATTCCTTTTGCTGCTCTGGTTCACAGCTACAAGGTCTCTTCTTGAATTTCCTAGGTACAAATCCAGGTTTTCTATGCAGGGGAGTCTCACTCCATGCCTGATGTTTCAACATAAGCCCGTGTGACCTGGGAGCGAGGGTCACCTGCCCTGGCCATAGTCCCTTCACCCACTGCACACCTTGGCAGATGGAACCCTTTGCCTTCATAGAGATTTATTGGCTCTTCCTTCTGCCCTGGATTAAACCCCACCATGGTACTGCTGGACTTTTCCAGGCACCAGTCAGAGAAGTCCAAGATTGGATGAAATCTGAGCAAATTCCCCTCATAGTCCCAGCAAGGGCTGAGCACCAGGCTCTGGGAGGACACAAATCCACTCTGCAAATGGACCAGTTCATTCCTAAAACCAACCCCACGGGCTGTGCTGGCCAGGCTGAGCACAGTCTGAGCTGGTCTGTGTTGAAGTGAATCCTCAGCTGCTGCTTTAAAGTAAAAACCCTCCTGCCTGGGAATAAGCATGGAATAAGCAAAACCAAACTCCCGAGTTTGGCTTTATTCATCCAGCCCAGGGGAGGAAGAGGAGGAGGATGCTCTGGGTGCTTGTTCAGAGCAGAGGTGACTCGGTCTCTGACAGCCGCAGAGCCGGTGACACCTGTGTCCCCATCAGGGGTCCCAGGGACACGGCCAGCCCAGGATGCTCAGCTCCAGTCCCGGCACTCTCAGCTCCGAGCTCAGGCTGCGGGGACCTACCGCCCCCTCCTGCACATTCCCGGGCGTCGCGGATTTACTCTGCTTGCCTCTCAGCTCCGCGGGAGGTTCTTCTTGCTTAATGATTTAATTTGGCCGTGATTTATTTATAGCCCCGCTCATAAAATATGCAGCCCGTTCTGAAGGCTGTGTGCGCACGAGTGCTTGCAGGGACCGAAATCGCTGCCTCGTGCACCGCAGGACAGCCCCGAGGTGACACTGCCAGGCTGCCGTGGGACTGGGGAACATCCTCACCCCGGCCAGGACATTCAGAGTATTACCAGCAAATTTCATGCTCCTGTTCCCATCCCTTCCTGGCCAAGCCCAGCCCTGCTGGTCCCTCCCTGCCAGGGGAGCACAGCTGGTGCCACCAGCTGAGCTCAAAGCCCTTCGGACCCTGCTGCCACCGGATGAAGATGTTTCAGCACAATGACAGCTGTCCCAGGGTGTCCCCAAGGTTTGCTCGGAGACCCTTCAGGAAGAGGAGCAGGTGACCCTGTTGTGGGTTAGTGAACCCCAAATGTTGGAGGTGGCTCAGGGGGATCCAGGTCTTCGGGACGGGAGGGAAGCACAAATACTTTCTTGCACAGGTGTGATGTAATTTGCATATGCAAATATCCCTGGACATCCCTTGAGCTGCCCAACCTGCAAGGCCACCATCCCCCTCACATCCCCAAAATCCCCATCACGACCTGTCCTGACCAAATAAACACCAGCACATCTCAGCCCCGTTCATGCCAAGGGCAGCCGGGCCCTCCAATGCTGGGAGGGGCACAGCAAGGGCTGGGGGAGCCTTTGGGGAAACCCCCCCGAGGAGCTGCCACAGTGTCAGGGTGCTGGAAAATGCCCCCGTGAGGAGCTGCCCACCTTCCAGGGCTGTCACAGCCTGGGGACATGTGCAAAGCCACCCCGGGTCTGTCACAGCCTGGGGACACGGGCAAAGGCCCCCTGGGTCTGTCACAGCCCAGAGACACTGGAAAGCCCCCCCCGGATGTGTCACAGCCCAAGGACACTGTAAAGCCCCCCCTGCAGGGCTGTCAGTGCCGGGCTCAGGAGCCTCCTGCCCCACCTGCTCCTCGGCTGAGGCTGAGCTGGGGTCAGGAGCCGCTCCAGATCCCCCAGCACCGCCCGCCGGGGCTCTGGGGCATGGGATGGGCTGGCATGTCCCTGGGCTCGGGGGGGTCTCATTAAGGGGCAATGAGAGAAGAAGCAGCAGAATTAGCTACTGAGCACAAGGAAGGGGAGGTGGAAGGTAGTTCATTATCCCAGCCTCGCTCAGCCTATTAAACCCTCCCCATCCTCTCAGAGTGGGGATCCTGCCCTGCACGGGCAGATGGGATCCCCCCCAAACCACCCCCAGGTGCTTCACGGTCAATTAGAGCCGACTGGAGCAAGGGATAGGGGTTAAAGATTACGCCAAGGGCCGGGCCAGGGACCCAGCAGGGGTTCTTCTGCTCATCTATATCATAGACACTAATTTGGTTTAATTTACTTCAAAGGCTTTCCTGGAAGCTGTGGCGCATGCCAGGTTGGGATCTATTCCTCTCAAAAGAGGTTTGAAAGGAGACAGGGGCCTTTCTCTTGTGAGCAGCCCAGGGACAGAGCTTTGGGGTTTGATTTTCCTTTTTAAAAATGTTTTTTACAAGGGCTGCCTCCAAAGGCAGATAAGAGGGAGCCCTGGGAAATGAAAGCTGAAAAAGTGGCTATGAAAGGAGACATGACCGACAAAGACTGTAATGAAGCAGTTAAAGGACTTTAAAATAAAGCCTCTCCCCACCCAGTGCCTGCAGAGGAGCAATAAAACCATCCTGCAAAGTGCCAGCTAAAGATTCCCCCAGGAAAGCTCACCCTTGGGGAAAGCTAAATATATTGAATTATCCCCCAGGAAGCAAATAAACCAGGGACAACACGGAGCTTTTATCCTTTCATCAGCCTGGGGGAAGTGGCTTGTTAATGCTGGGAGCTTAGGGAGGCTGGAAGGGCAAGGACAGCCTCGGTTGTGGGGGAAGAGCAGAGGATGGATCCCAGAACAGCCATGACGTGCTCCTTCCTGGGCTGTGCGAGCTCAGGAGCTCTGCTGGCTCCCAGCCCAGCTCTGAGCAACTGGGGACAACTCCTGCAGAGTTGGGAAGAGACATGGCAGGCACCAGCCAAGGAGATCTGGCCAACACCCTGGGCAGGGACAGCTGGGTGACACCCCAGTCATTCTTACCTGGACCTGCAGCATGGCCAAGCCCAGCCCAGCCCTCTGCAGTGTGCTCAGAGCTGCAGGGAATCACAGAATCATGGAATGGTTTGGATGGGAAGGGACCTCAAAGCCCATCCAGTGCCACCCCTGCCATGGCAGGGACACCTTCCACTCTCCCAGGCTGCTCCAACCCCAATGTCCAACCTGGCCTTGGGCACTGCCAGGGATCCAGGGGCAGCCACAGCTGCTCTGGGCACCCTGTGCCAGCCCTGCCCACCCTCACAGGGAACAATTCCTTCCTAAAATCCCATCCAGCCCTGCCCTCTGGCACTGGAAGCCATTCCCTGTGTCCTGTCCCTCCATGCCTTGTCCCCAGTCCCTCTCCAGCTGTCCTGGAGCCCCTTCAGGCCCTGCAAGGGGCTCTGGGGTCTCTCTGGAGCTTTCTCCTCTCCAGGTGAGCACCTCCAGCTCTCCCAGCCTGGCTCCAGAGGGGCTCCAGCCCTGGAGCATCTCCATGGCCTCCTCTGGCCTGGCTCCAGCAACTCCAGCTCCTTCCTGTGCTGGGCCCCAGGGCTGGAGCAGCTCTGCAGGTGGGGTCTCACCTGAGTGGGCAGAGGGAACCCCTTTGCCCAGGCTTGGCTGCTGCAGCCTGCGCTGGGGCTGGGCAGTGTCCTGTCCATACCCCACATCCCACATCCCGTATCCCACATCCCGTATCCCATATCCTGTATCCCATATCCCGTATCCCACATCCCATATCCCACAGCCCGTGTCCCATATCCCACATCCCACATCCCGTATCCCACATCCCGTATCCCATATCCCGTATCCCACATCCCGTATCCCACATCCCGTATCCCACATCCTATATCCCATATCCTACATCCTATATCCCACATGCCGTATCCCATATCCCACATCCCGCACCGCTCGGGACAGGGCTCGGCTCCGCCGGGCTCGCCCTGCGCTGGCCCCACAGTCCCGGAGCCGCCGGGACCCGCAGCTGTGCCCGGGCACCCACGGGTGTAATTCCCACCCTAATTCTTCCATTTACAGGGCAGTAAATGAAAGAGGGAGATGAGATTTGCTCAGCGCATTTTCCAGGAGTATTTACTGCTGAGAACGCCACAAAAACCATTTAAACAATTGCTTTTATGACACAACACACATTAAAGAAACTTCCCTAATATTTTTTTTCACCCCTCTGCCATTTCGTGCCGTGCTGCTGCTGTTGTGCTCGGCTCGTTGCTTTATGGGCTGTTTGGATTTTAATTGGGCTGTAGCCCTAGGGAGCACTGAAATTTGGAGACTCATTTAGCTCTGAGAGTGCTCACAGCTGATCAGGCAGAAAGGCTGGGGCCTGCTTTAATGCCTCCTGTCACTTTGGGAGCCGGAAGAGCCGTGTGGGGAGCACAGCACACAGGGTGGGGGTGAAGCTGCTGCTGGTGCCCACATTCCCTGCGCAGAGGGAGTCCTGGGCGGGGGCTAGAGGATGGATGCTGTGGCCAGTGGATGTAATGAGGGCAGACTGAGGTCTGGGGTGTTTAGGAAAGGCTTTTTCCCTAGCACAGGAGTGTTGGGGACTCTCCACACCTGGAGGTTTTCAAGGCTGGGTGAAACAAAGCCCAGCCCAGCCTAGAGCTGGTGGCAATAAAGACCTCTGGAGCACCTTGTGGTTTTATTATAAACTTTAACTCTTTAAGTAAGTGATGCCTTTGGAAGGAAGGCAGCTCTCCATGCTGCTAAACACACCTGGAAGCTGCATCCCATCTCCCACCACCTGAGCACAGGGACAGCAGCCTATGGGGCCAGGCTGGGAGAGCTGGGGGTGCTCACTTGGAGAGGGGAAGGCTCTGGGGAGAGCTCAGAGCCCCCTCCAGTGCCTAAAGGGGCTCCAAGAGAGCTGGGGAGGGACTGGGGACAAAGACCTGGAGTGACAGAACAAGGGGAATGGCTTCGAGGTGCAGAGGGCAGGGCTGGGTGGGATATTGGGCAGGAATTGTTCCCTGTAAGGGTGGGCAGGGCTGGCACAGGGTGCCCAGAGCAGCTGTGGCTGCCCCTGGATCCCTGGCAGTGCCCAAGGCCAGGTTGGACACTGGGGCTTGGAGCAGCCTGGGAGAGTGGAAGGTGTCCCTGCCATGGCAGGGGTGGCACTGGATGGGCTTTGGGGTCCCTTCCCACTCGAACCACTCTGGGACTCCAGAGCTTTGCCAGGCGCTGCTCACAGCTGGAGCTGTCCCTCCGTGCTGCTGCCTCCCCAGCAGTGTCCCCAGGCCCAGCAGTGTCCCCAGACCTGGCTATGTGTGTCCCCAGACCTGGCCATGTCCCCAGGCCCAGCAGGGTCCCCAGGCCCGGCTGTGTATGTCCCCAGACCTGGCCATGTCCTCAGGCCCGGCAGTGTGTGTCCCCAGGCCCAGCAGTGCTCCCAAGCCCGGCAGTGTCTCCAGACCTGGCTGTGTGTGTCCCCAGGTCCGGCCGTGTCCCCAGACCTGGCCGTGTGTGTCCCCAGGCCCGGCGGGGCTCGGGGGTCCCGCGGCCGCCGCTCCGCCCGCAGCCACTGGAGGGCGCCCGCGCTCCGTGCTCGGCCGGGACCGGCGGGAACGGGCTGGGAAAATAACGGGTAAATAACAGGGGAGTAACGGGGAGAATAATTGGGAAATAACGGGGAAAAAACAGGAAATAACGGGAGAATAACGGGGAAATAACGGGGAGAATAAGGAGGAAATAATGGGAGAATAACAGGGAAATAACGTGGTAATAGCGGCGAGAACAACAGGGAAATAACGAGGGAAGAATGTTGGATTAACGGGGAGAATAACGGGAAAATAACGGAGAAATAACAGGGGAAGAACAGGGAGAATAACGGGGAAATAACGGGAGGAATAATGGGAAAATAACAGGGGGAAAACGGGAAAATAACAAGGGGAATAACAGGGGCAGAATGGGGGAAATAACAGGGGGAATAACGGGGGGAATAATGGGGGCAGAATGGGGGAATAAGGGGAGAATAACGGGGAAATGGACAAAGGAGATGCCGCAGTGCCCGGTGCAGGTGTCACCCAGCAGCTCCCATCCCCACCGAGCTGTGCCGAGTGTTTGCCACTCAGGTGGAGAGCCAGGGAAACAGGGTTTGACATCATGCGAGCACCCGAGTCAGCCCAAGCAAGAGTTCCATGGGATTACAGAGTATCGTGGGCTGGAAGGAACCCACAGGGATCATCCAGCCCAGCTCCTGGCCCTGCACAGAGCCCCGGGGAGCCTGCTCAGTGCTCCACCAGCCTCTGGGGGAAGAACCTTGCCCTGGTACCCAGCCGAACCCTCCCAACACAGCTCCATGCCAGTTTGGGGGACAGGATGTCAGCTCTGCTGCAAATCAGTGGCTGTTTCCTTTGGGACCCTTTCCAAAAGGTTCTCAATCCTTCACCTTGTTTCTTCTCTGTAAAGTCCTTTTGCTACACGCACTTCCAAAGGATCCCCGACACAAAGCAGCCCTGCAAGCCCGGCTGCTGGCCTGAGTCCATGCCACTCACTTGTTTACCCTGTGAATGGCCAAAGAGCAGAGGCAAAACTGAAGTGCTCAGCTTGTTTCTGCTTTCTGAGATGTTGATCCAAAGTGAGGAAGAATATCTCTCATTTCCCCACAGGAGTAAAAAACCCACTTGTGATCCTACCCACTCCTCAGAAGGGAAAGATTTGTCCCTCTGCTGGGTGCCAAACTCAGCAGGACCCAGGTGACCTCATGTCCCAGGGCTGCAGCTCACAAGAGCTCCAGTACTGCTCCAGCAAGTGGGATCCCCTCCTGGGCTTGGAGCTCAGCAAAATAAACACACAGGAAAATAAATACACTGTGAGGGTGGTCAGGCCCTGGCACAGGGTGCCCAGAGCAGCTGTGGCTGCCCCTGGATCCCTGGCAGTGCCCAAGGCCAGGTTGGACATTGGGGCTGGAGCAGCCTGGGACAGTGGAAGGTGTCCCTGCCATGGCAGGGGTGGCACTGGATGGGCTTTGGGGTCCCTTCCAACACAAATCACTGTGATTCCATGATACCGTGTGATGGCTGTGTTTTGGCCCAAAATCCCAAAAAGCAGAATCACCTGAGTTATTCTGACTTTTATTTCATTGCTTCTTAGTCCACACAGTCGGTATAAAATCAGAAAAGCAAAGCAAAAAAAAAAAAAAAATGTAGAACCCCAAATGAAACCAGAATTAATCAAAAAAAGCAACAGTGTCTGGAGTCCTCAGAGGCAGCCTGGGGTCTGTGCTGGTGCCTGTTCCATTCATGGCCAGACTCGTTGCTGACAGACAGAGGACTCACATCTCACTCTGGTGCCAGAGCCACATGGGCTCCAGCCAGAGCTGCTTCTGTTCCTCTGCACCACGGAGGGGAAAAAGGAATCTTGGTTATAAATGCTTTATTAAAAATAATAGTAAGAGCAAATCTAAGTACAAAAGCAGTTATAGCTCATTTATATTACACAGAATTATTTCTCATTTCTAGCTTGGTTGTTTACCTCAAGGTCGTTAACTGAATTTCCAGTGACTAAGGTTAAATGGCTTAGCAGGGTAAGGAATGGCAAATAGATAGCACCATTTCATACATCTGGTATTGGATTTCAGGGACAGACCGGGCTGGCTGCTTTCTCAGGGCACTTTGGCTCCACGGCAAGGACAGAGCACGTTCCAGGCTGGGAGCAGCAGTTCCCAGGGCTCGGCTCGGCACAGCCCAACCCCGGCAGCCGAGCAAGGGAGGATGGCCCGGGCTGGACTGCAGCTCCACCTAAGTGATTTAAAAGCCCAAATTCCCAGCGGGTGTGGTGGGAAGGCAATGGGACTTAGGCACATAAGTCATTTAGGCACTTGGGGCAATCAAAGCCTTTGCTCCAAAATCCTTCAAACCTTTTGGAAGCGTCTCCCGTCAGATCTGGACGTGCCCTTTGGATCACAGCATGTGGCAGGAGCAGGGCCCAGCCCTCCGGCTGCAGGACCAGGCATGACTGATAACACCAGCCTAGAACCAGAGCTGGGGCTTCTGACGGGGCAACACAGGCTAGGGCAGGGCAGGAGAGTTCAGCTCAAAGAGGATTTTGCATGAGAGAAAAATCACTGCGCTCTTGTTACACTGTTAGGAGTAAGAGTTCCTTAGGCACTTGCTTTAGGCTTTAAAACAGCGCATGGTCAACAGAAGCAAACAAGACTATGTACATATATGTAAAAAGTGTTATAAATAGGTTTTTTAAACCATAGATACTATATACATCTTCAATTAACAAGGAACTCTTTGAGTGTTTCCTCTGGGGGTTGGTTGGGTTTGGTTTGGATGGGAGGGTTTATTCCTTTTTTTGTTGTTGTTTTTTTGGTTTTTTTTTATTGTTTTTTTGTTAATTTTCTTTTCCGTCTTCTCGTCTATTCTCCCCTGCCTCCGTCTCCTGTGAGGCCATTGCCAATGCCCCTGTCCCACCGGGCCACGTCCCGCGGCGTCACTCGCGCTTCCGGAGGATGACGTAGATGATGCCGCTGGCCAGGGCCAGGGGGAAGACCAGCCACGCCAGGATGTAGGCGAAGCCGTAGGAGGTGTTTTCCGAGGCGTGGTGCCAGTCCGTGTGCCTCACTGTGAAGATGGCAGCGCCACTCATCACACACAGCCCTGCAGGGAAGCACAGGGGGTGTCAGTGAGTCCCTGCTGGGAGCCCGGAGTCACACAGGACAGCACCCAGCACCAGCACAGGAACTGCCTTTGTTATTGTCCCCTGGACCCTGTCCCCTGGAAAACTGGGAGTCTTCATATGTGGGGAGGGGATGCTCTGGGCTTTGGCCCGGCTGGAGGTAAGCAGGGATATCTCTGCCATCCCAGCAAGCAAAGCCAGAGGCTCTGGAGCAGACAAGGCTGGAGCATCACCTGAGCTGACCCATCCCTCAGGCAGTCCCAGATCAGGGCTGCTGCTCCAGACCAGTCCCACTCCTCTGGTGCCTTGCTTAAAACCCCGGTCTGAGCCACTTCCCTGCAGTGCTGCAAGAGCTCAGACACAGAGCTGGGCTTTCAAAGCAAGAAGGTTTCTGTGTCACCTCTCTAGGTGACAAAAATCACAAACCCAACTGGGCCTCAGGATGCTCTGGCTACGATCCCCCATCCTTCACAGCTGCACCAGAAGCTCAACTGCAAACTCCATTCCCAGCAAACCCTGCTCCTTGAAAAAACACTGCTCCTTGAAAACCCTGGTCCCCACAAACCCTGTTCCTTGAAACCCCAGCTCCCTGCAAACCTGTCCATGCCCATGGCTCACTCCTCTTCCCTGGCAGCCCCTGGCCAGCCAGAGCTCATGCAGGTCCCAGGGGTGTCTGGCCAGGCCCAGCCCTGGTGGGCAGTGTTTAAGCTTTGTTGCATACCCCCCCATCAGGGGTGGGCACTGCCCAGAGCTCACACAAAGCCACCTCTATTCCTGCCCCAAACAAGCTCTTTGAGTCAATCCCAGCAGTTCTGTTATTCAGTCGTGGGGCTGTTGGTGGAGCTGAGTTCCAAATCCCCTGCCTGGCCCTCAGGACCACCTACATTTCAGCACCGTGATATTTGAGCTGTAATTCCACTTGACACTGCTCCTTTTGTTTGGGGAAAGTGCACAAGGGAGAATTCACTTCATTAAGGCGCTGCCGGAGCAGTTTCCATTCTCCAAGCACGGGAGTCAACTCCCACTGCCCAGCCCATGCACAGAGAGCACAGCCATTGTCTGCGGGACAGGGGACAGGCGTGTGGCCACCCGCTCACCTACAGCCAGCCACACACAGCAGCGATTGTCTCAGCAGGACTTTGGCCAGCCAGAGCGAGGGCTACAGCTGCACTTCTGGGGCACCTGCCCTGCTCTGAGAACACCCTGGGCAGGCAGGCCCAGCTGCAGCCAGCTGCCTGCACTGCTGCAAGCAATAATGCACCATCCCTGCAGAGCCCGGCTTTGGGAGCATGGCCCAGCCTTGCTTTGGCAGGTCAGGAGGGCAAACACTTCCTGACATTTGTTCTCAGGGTTTGCTTGTGCTGGAGTGGCCCCAGCCCTGCAGAGGAACCAGGCTAGGGCTGTGCAAGCTCAGGGCAGCTCTCCAAGCCAGGTGTTTGCAAACTGCTGTGGGATGTGGGCAGGCACAGCCCTGGAGGCTGAGCCCACAGGGTGCAGCTCTGGGGTGAGAGGGGTGGGAGAGAAGAGATAGAAGTGATGATGAGAAGGATGCAACAGTTGGGTCAGACCCCACGAGGCCCAAACCAATGTCTCTGCCATGCTGAGCTATAAGGAGTTATCCATGGATGTGCTGGACCCACCAAGGATGGAGGGCAGCCTTTGAGGGCCTTTTGATGCCCTTGATCCCATCAGGACAAATCCAGCCCGGCTTTGGGGATAATTCCAAGCTGTGGGAAGGTGCTGGGGACAATCCTGCCTGGCTGCTGCACCACAGGCCAAAGTGGCCTCACACTTCTCTTCTTGCCCTTCCCTCTCCTCCCTGGTATCCCTGAGCTGAAGCTGCAGTGGGCACCAGCCCTGCCCTCCTCCCTGGCTCTCAGGGCAGCACTGCCCAGCTCTGCCACCCAGCAGAGCCCACTGCTCCTGCCCTGGCTTCCCATAAGTAGCAAGGAGACCAGAACATGCTCAGCTCCTGTGACCAAAGCTCTTCCCACCTCCAGGTGGGATCTCCTGGCAGTGCTGGCATAGCCATGTGCCATTTCTTACCAACAACCCTGACATTTAGGGTCACAAAGCTCAAAACTGACCTGAGCCTCCTCCTCCAGCCCTGGCCAGGGAGAACAGCAAGGATGGCCACCAGTGCCCACCTCTCCATGGTCTACCTGGATCCAGAGCTCTGCCTACAGGTCCCCCTGGCCACAGGGAATCTTGATGGGATGAGGACACAGTTTTTCTGTCCTTAATACTGTCTGGGCACGGCATTAACCCATAGCTCAGAGATTGTAGGTCCATGTCCAACCCTGCATCCCCTCAGGACACCCAGCACAGCTGCAATCCTGTTTCCTCCTCCTCTGACAATGAAGACTTGCCAGCAATCACTCAGGAGAGAGAAGCCTTCTGCTCCCAGTCTATTAGAGAAGCTCTCAGGCAGGTAATTGCATTATTAATGCCCATTTCCCCTCCTTGGCTCCATGGCTCTAAGGGATTTCCATACATCTCTTTTTCCAGAGATGTGAACTGATCTGAACTCCACCTGCACCGTGGGCAAGCAGATCCACTCATCGTGCCGAGAAATGTTAGCTCTGGACTTCTCTAGGGTTTGGGAAGGCCAGTTGCTTAGAGGATGCCCAGAAACTTTGTCTAAACTCAGTGAATGAGATTTTCCACTGATACAATAGCAAGACCTCGGGTGGCTTCTAGTTTAACATCTAAAGCTCTAGGAAAGAATCAGTCTCCTTCCCGGACACTCTGTCCTAGTGCAGCCAGGACCTCAAAGCACAATTACATTTTTTAGCCTGGACTCTTGAAAATCCTCTCCACTGGATTCATACATGGAAACATAAACAGAGCCAGTGGCTTTACAGCATCAGTACTTGGGAAACTGCAGTGTAGGACATGAGCTGTGCCTCCTTTCTAGCCCTGAGTTCTCAAAGAGTTAAAAATAGCAGCTCAGTCCAAGTCAGAGCTCACCCTGCAGCTCCAGGGCTTTGTGCTCATGGGGAAAGCACCAGGCGCCCTCATGGCAAGTTTATAAATAGTCACCGAGCCCTCTTTTGCCAAAACGGGATTGTCACGGCTTTCCCCACCCTGCCAGCAGCTGTGGAAGCCTCACCCAGCCTGGCAAAGGGTCCCAGAGCCAGCACAGCCACACTGGACACACAGCATCCCACCCGAGCCCTGGGGAACAGGCAGAGCTCTTGTTCCAGCATCCCTGTGATCTACTGCCCCCAGCTCTGCCCCAGTGGCTCTGGCACCCTGTCCCTACCCTGCTGGGCAGAAACCCTCTTGCACTTTGCCTGTGCAAGGGCAGAAGAGCCTGGATGCACAACGGCCCATGAGCTGGACCCCATCCCAGGCATGTGAGACCTCAACACTCCTGAAGTATTCATCTCCCTTCCCTTCCCTTCCCTNCCCCTTGCCCTGTCCCTGCCCTCAGCCTGGCCCCGGGTGGCAGTGCCAGCACTCAGCCCCACTCACCTGCCAGGATCTGGAAGACTCCAGTGATGTAGAACCTGCCGCCCTTGGTGAGTGTGAAGAGCTGGCAGAAGAACAGGAACAGTGACAGGACGCTGAAGATGACGGAGAGGATCATCATGGCTTGGACAGACTGCAGCCATTCTGGGGACAGACAGAACGCCTCAGCATGGGCACCATGGAGCATTGCCACCAGCCCACCCTGGCTCCCACGGGCTTTGGGAGCAGCTGGGGGCTGTACCCAGCACAGCCCCAGCTGCTGAGACCCCCAGCACAGGCACACTGCCCTGGGATTTCAGGTGCCATGTGGATGCCATGGATCAGCTGCTGGAATACAAGGGATCCCAGGCCTGGGCACTGCCTTGGGTGCATTTACCACAAAACAGAGCAGAGACAAAAGCCCTGACCTGCAAAAAGCAGACAAAGCCTCTCCCCCAGATCTGTGCCAGGCCCTGGCTGCTCAGCTGTGCTGCAAACACCAAAGCCATGTGCAACAAACTCTGAGACAGCGTGCTGGCCAAGCTCTGAGGGCAAAGAAACACATGGGAATGAAAACACCCCCTGCCCTGTGGAGTTGAACCTTTCAGAAGCCCTCCCCAGCTGCCAAACACAGCTGTGTCCCAGAGCTGACCAGTTAAACCAGCCCATGTGAGTCACTGCTCAGCTATTTCCAGGCTTAGTGGGTGTGTAACTCCCCACGTAAAAAAAATATAAATAAACAAGCAAAATGCAGCACCATGCCATGAGCTGCTGCAGCTTGACAGAAAGAAGCAGTGCTCATGGATACCTTTCCTTAAAAAGTTTGAAATCAAAATGCAGGACTTAGCACAGGTAAACTGAGGCACAAACCACCCAGTGAAAGGCAGAAAAATCCTGCTAGGAGCTGAATCCTCAGATGGGATTAGGCAGCACTGAAACCTCAGATTCAGTCCCATGCTCCTGCCACAGTTCTACTCCCACCAATTTCAGTCCCCTGCTTGCAGAATCGGCTCCCTGCAGCAAATGGCTGAAATGGAGCAAAACTTCCAAACAAAACTGCCCTTCAGCTCAGCCACCTCTGACCTTGGAGCAGCAAACGAGGCAGCTGGGACTGTCCAGGGCAGTGTGGGCCCCAGAGAAGTGACCACACTGAGTCCCCAGAAAATCCCTGCGAGTCGCACTCGGGGAGGGCAGAGTGGAGTTTGGACTGGAGAATGAGCACAGCCTCCAGCTGGGGTGGCAGTGATGGTCCAGGGCACTCCCAGCAAATCCACGGCGGCAGGAACATTCTGTGCCGCTCAGTCACATCTGTGGGTTTGACTTTGGACCAGGATTTCTACCCCTTGTCTTTGCCTCTTGTCTCTGGATGTTCAGGCAATGGAGCAGACGCAGTCCCTGCTCCGAAAACTCTGAAACCACCCAGAGCAGTGCCTGCTCCTCACAGCTAGCCTGGTCCTTCCCCTCCCTGAAACACTTCCCATTTCAAATACTCCCCAGCTGCTGCCATTCCTTAGGAAGGAGCAGCTGTTGCTGCTTCCAGGAAATCCCAGCATGGATTTCACTGCAATGTGCACACAAAATATCCAATGTATTTCCCCCAGCTCAGGTAGCCATGCAGAGAGACACCCCCTGCCTCAGCCCCACCTGCCCCTTCAGCTCTGGCTGTCCTCCACCAGTGGGAAATGGGATGAGGCAGCTCCAGTGCCACCAAAAACATCATAAATCCTCGCTCAGATCAGACCAGAGAAGTGGTTGGAGGATGTGCAGCTGCTGAACTGCACCTCCTTCCATTCTTCAGCACAGACAGGGCTCCCATCCCAGCCCAGGGATGCTGAGCTCCCCTCTCACCCCTTCCCAAGCCCTGAAGCTGTGTCCAGCTCTGGCACCAGCTGAGCCAAAGCCAAGCCCTGCAGTTTTATCCAGGACCAGAAAGCCAAATCTTTTTGATTGCAAAGGCCACGGGATCCGGTGCTAGAGGAGCCCTTTCTGCTGGGAGGTGGATGCTCCCACTGCTGGTTATTTTAGGAGAGGGCTGTCTAGACAGAAAGCTGAGCTGAGCTGCCCTTTAATTGCATCCGCCTCCCCTGCCTGGTTTTTGGTTCTGAATGCAAATGATTTATAGGGGCTTTGCAAAATCCCATTGTAATCAAGAGCCATGTCAGAGGCAGAGAAAGGAGCACTGAGGGGGGAGCCCACCGTGGCCGGAGGGTTTGGGCAGCCAGCCTGGGAGCAGGGAAATCAGGAGATGATCCCACAGAGCAGAGCTCTGGACCGGCTCACATCCAGCCCTTTGCTGACTTTTGCTGGCCTCCTTTGTGAAAACAAAGGGCAGGATCCCAGCCCAGGACTGAGACCCACGAGAGTGAGTTCCAGAGCTCCATTAACTCCATGCCAGCTGCCCACAGACTCCAGCTGGATTAGGACAGCTAATTGCCTTTAATACATTTAAAATCACCCCTGTAATGACAGGTAGGGTTTTCACCTCCCCAGCCCCACATCCTTTAACCCCTTGGCTGTTAGTGCTGTGTCCAGCCCTCAGGATTCCAAACACAGCAAGTTTCCCAGAGCTGCAGCCGGGCTGTCAGCGCTGTTTACTCCCAGGCTGTTATTTGTGGTTTCCCCTGGGCAGAAAGCTGGTTATCCCATTTTCCCCTGCATCTCTTCAGCTCTGTGTTTATATCTTTGTTCTTCAGGAGGAAGAAGAAAAGGAAACAGCATGGAAAGGACAGATAACACCCTGCACGCTGCTTCCGGAGACGAGCCGGCAGGAGTGGGTTTAGAACCCTTTCAGGCAGCCAGAGACAAAGCAAGAAGTTTTACAAAACAAATTTGAATTTTCCTTCAAGTTCTGCAAGTCCTGATGTGCTCACAGCACTGCTTACAACAGCAGGGAGAAGACTTCAACTCTGGGATGATAAAGACCATGTTTCACTGCCCTAAAATCCAGCACGAAAGAAAAAAACCCAGAGCAGAAATTGCAGATTAATCTCCCAGACAGACAGCAGAGCCCCAGCCCTGCTTGCAGGGAGGTTTTATGCCCTGGCAGGACTGACAGGGCAGGGAAACACATGCCCTTGGCCAGGAGCAGAGGCCTTGAAGGTCAGGCATTGCCTCCCCAGGGTTTCATTCACAACCCCACACCCTCTCTGGTCCCAGCCAAGGAGGAAAACTGAAGTGCACACTGAAGACACTTTTTTGAGCACTCAGCTTATCCACTGCTGTGAGAACTCCCTAAATTAGTGCTGTGCATTAAAAACCTCGCCGTGCTGGGATCTGCAGCTGATGGGAACATTTGGCAGATGGAGTTTTCCCTTTGCCAAGTGTGTACACTCTGTACACTTAAAAAGCAACCACTTCTGAGGAAGAAAACATCCATTAAGGAGGTAACTGTAGTATATAATACAGCCAAAGCTGGAGGGAGGGAAATTCATGCCCCCAGCTGTAAAACCTGCTGCTTCCATGATGCAAATTAAATCTCAGCAGGGCCAGAAGCAGCACAGGTTAAAAGGCACCAGCCCAGGGCTGCAAGGAAGAAAACTCTGAGCAGAGTTTTCCCAGAGCACACTCTCAGGTGTCAAGGCCTGACCAAAATCTCGAGCCCAGCTCACATCCTATCCTCTGAAGTGGCCAGGTTGCAGCAAAACACTGGGACTTGCAGTGGTTTTGATGTTCAAACACCCTGAGGAGTTTTGGAAAAGGGTGAACTGGAGGTACAGAAATACCAGTTCAGCTACAGCACTCTCTGGGCTGTGCCTCAAGCACAGGTCCCTCAGAACACCACAATCAGAAAGGCTCAGGTGCCTCTGGTGCTGCTCTGCACAGCCCACACCCCACTGCCCCAGCTCTCAGCCCAGAGCTGCAGGGACACCTCTCCTGCAGAGGACACCTCTCCTGCAGAGGACACCTCTCCTGCAATGGACACCTCTCCTGCAGGGGACACCTCTCCTGCAGGGGACACCTCTCCTGCAGGGGACACCTCTCCTGCAATGACACCTCCCCTGCAGGGACACCTCTCCTGCAGAGGACACCTCTCCTGCAATGGACACCTCTCCTGCAATGGACACCTCTCCTGCAATGGACACCTCTCCTGCAGGGGACACCTCTCCTGCAATGGACACCTCTCCTGCAGGGGACACCTCTCCTGCAGGGGACACATCCTCTCCATCTGTCCAACTGAGTGCTGTGCTGTCTCAGGGAAAGCCAGGGCAAATTCAGCTCCACTGCAGCTTTCTCCTGCTGTGGCCCAGCTTCCCGCCCAGCACAGTCAGGCATTCCCAGCTGCTGCTCCTGGATGCTCAAGGCAGCACCCAACAGCTGCTCCTTTCCAGTCCTCCCCTCTCCACCCCCTGGGAATGCCCACACTGTGCTGGATCGAGGTATTCCTGGGAATCCCACTGGCACAGGAGGATTCTAATGAGCTCCTAAGTTGTTTGTGAGGGCCAAGGGGTGAGCAGGAAGGAAACCCTGGGGCTGCAGGGAGGCACTGACTGAACACAGTGCTCTGAGTCCTGTCCAAAACCTCCTGCTCCTCTTCTGCAGCTCCTTCAGATGGAGATGAACCCCTTAGACCTCTATCTTCTCTCCTCCTCCTCTATTCCTCTTGGCTCTGCTCCCTTTCCTTCTCCTTGAAGCTCCATCCAAGCAGTCCATGAGGCTGGGGCGTGCAGAACTCTCCACACTCATGCAGAGCTGCCACACTCCCACATCCCATTGGAGCTCACATCCCACAGAGGCCACTCCTGACGCAGCTGGGGCAGCAGGAAGCTGCTGGCACCACGAAAAACTCCTTCCAACAGCTCCACAAAGCCCAAGGCAGGCCCTTTCCCAGATCCTCGGTGCGGTGGCTCTGACCTCCTGCTGGCCTGTGCTGAGGTGGCAGATCCTTCATCCCATGCCCAGATCCTCCCAAGGACTCCAGTGCCAGCTCCCAGTGAGGTCCAGCCCAGGCAGCAGGAGTGGGCAGCAGTGGTGCCTCGGCCACAGACTGGTGCAGGGTCACTCAGCCTGCGCTCACAGGGACATCCCAGAGCCTCAAGGCCAAAAAAAATGTTGGTTGAAGGTTTTCCCAGCACCGCACTCTGCAGGGGATTCCCTCACCCTTTCTCCTGGTTTGACAGTCATCGCTTGCCCACATGCTGCCTTCTTCCTCCCCTTCCTCTGTAGGCCAGAACACAAATATGGCAGGGAAAGTTGTCTGACAACCCCAACTCTCACAGCAAAAATGGGAGCCAAAGACATCTGGAGCAGCTGAGAAAAAAAACACCACCAGTTCCTGACTTCTCCTTTTCAGATGCTCTTTGTAAGAAGAACAATAAAAAATGGTATTAAGCAGAGAAAATCTCTTTCCTACTGAAGGCAAGAAAGTTATGGGACAAACTGATATGAAATATAAAATATTCTCCTGGAATAGGAGATTTTTAGATTTTAGGAGTAAATTCTTTACTCAGAGGGTGGGCAGGGCTGGCACAGGGTGCCAGAGCAGCTGTGGCTGCCCTTGGATCCCTGGCAGTGCCCAAGGCCAGGCTGGACATTGGGGCTGGAGCAGCTTGGGACAGTGGAAGGTGTCCCTGCCATGGCAGGGGTGGCACTGGGTGATCTTTAAGCTCCCTCCCAACCCAAACCATCTGGGATCCTGTGAATGCCCCTCAGCTGATTCCAGAACACAAAGGGATGAGTTCCAGTCGCCCGGAGCTGGCAGAGAGGGTTCAGCCCTGCCTGAGTTAAGCCAGTGTCACCTGTTATTAATGACATTAATAAAATCTGCTCTGGGCAACCACCTGGGCTTTGCTCATGGCCATCACATCAGCAAATCAGCGGGGGCATCACAGGACCCCCAGCACTCTGTGACTGGGGATTGGCAGCCAGGCACTGCTCAAGGTTTAGGGGTTTCTTTTCTCTTTAAAACAGCCCCAAACCACCAGCCTGCCCGTGGACAAGCCAGCCACAGGAGAAACTGTGAGAAAACAACAGGAGAAACATCTCCTGCCATTACAGAAGGATGTGGGGATCTCCGTGGATGGCCCCCCTTCACCACAATCAGAGTAGAACAGCAGCAGAAAAGAAGTCTTCTTTCCTGCATAGAACATTCTACTGCAGAAAGAAAAGGCCGTTTTTGGAGGAAAAAATATCCCTGTCTGGAAATCTGGGATGGAATCTCCTTGAGAGCACTTGCTGAGCCCGGCCACGGGGCCGCACAGCCGGGCTGGCACACGGCCCTGCCGACCCACAGTCCCGGGATTCAGAGCTGAATTCCTGAGATAAGTCTTTTCCAGGAATGTCTGACAGCGCAAACGAAGCAAAGATTGCAACATTTTTTCCATAGTTCTCGGCCTCTTGAAGAAAAAAAAAAGCATTATCTAACAGCAGATGCAAAAATCAAAGCAACAAGCAGGCGGTTGTACAGGGAGAGAGAGTGGGAGGCCGAGCCTGCCAGGAGCAATTTGGGAGGTGGGAGCTCAGCCCCACCGAGATCAGTGCAGTGCAGCCCGTGTCCAGGGGCTGCTGATGTGCCAGGATCCTCACCTGGGCAGCGCTGTGCTCAGCCCTGGCACTGCTCTGCTGCCTGCTCCATCCCCATGGGATGATCTGTGGGGTGAGGAGCACAGCCCAGAACCTGCCCCAGGGTGAAATGAAAACAAGTCCTGCTCGCACCTGGATTTAAAATTCTGCTTCTTTTAGGCATCCACACAAAGGTCACTAAGAAAAGGGTCCCTGTGGGACAGGACAGGGGAGGATCAGCTGAGACCAAGGGAGCACCACAGCACTACCACCACCCCACAAAGTCCCATCCACGATGAACACAGGTGACCCAGTACCATCTAATTCCCAAATTCCACTCACTGAGTCCCACTGCCTCTTGAAAAGAGAAGTAACCACACCCCAGAGGCCACCATGATGGCCAGAGCAAAAACTGCCCCTGTGGAAAGACTGAAAGTTCTGCCAGAAATTCCCAATGAGGATTCCTTGCTGTTTCCCCAGAGCACCTTGGCACTCCAGGATTAGCACTCAGTACCATCCTAAGAACAGGTAAATTAATTTTTATGGCTCTCTGGAGCCTACTGCAGCACAGCCTCTGTTCTGAGAGCTGTGACCAAGGATGGCTTGTGGTGTTTGTATGGAATCATTCCTAATTTTGAAAATAACCATATTCCTAGGAAAGGGGTGTGCAGATGAGGCAGGAAATAAGCATGAGCCTTGGAGGTGGTTCTGCCAGGGTCCTTGACCTGTGACGTCACTGCTGCTCCAAAGAGGGGCCAACAACAGCTCCTGGCAGCAGTGACAGGGGAGGGAGGGAGCAGGACCCGCTGGAAAGGAGACCATGTGGCATTTTTATTGCTTTTACAGACCTTCCAAAGCCCTAATTAAGCCCAGGAAATATCCTTTGATTTTATGTTCCTACAGCAGTGGTGGGCTCTGGACCCTGCATCCAGGATGCCACAAGATGAAGACAGGTCCTCAGCAGCACTGCTCCCACACCCTGGCCGCAGGGTGAATAGGACACAGGCTTTCGTCCAAGCAAATCCCCCTTCTCCTGATGCCAGAGCAGAACCTTTGGATACATGAGAGCTGTCAGAGAGCTGCTTAAGCCTCGAGCACAGTGAACTTCTACTCAAAGAGCAGCTCACTGGAGCACTTCATCCTAGAATCCCAGAATGGTTTGTGTTGGATGGGATGTTACAGATCCCACCTGCCATGGGCAGGGACCTTCCACTGAATCAGGGCTATCAACCCAACTCAGCTGCATTTTCAACAGGGTCCTCTTGACTATGATCCCTTTAATGATGAAAAACCAGCACTGGAAAGGCTCCAGCAGCCCTTGGAACAGGCAATGGGCACTCCTAGCACGGGGCAGGACCATCGGGTGTGCGGAAACCACCCAACCACAGCTTGGACAAGCCCCTCTCAGCACTGACAGCCCCGACAGAGCATCCTGTAAACATCCAGAAAGAGCGGTGCAGCTTTGAAAAGCAAAAGATTTGGGGAGGCTTTAGAGCGCTGGGCTCTGGGACTCCTGGGGGCAAGCACTGCCTTTCATTACAGCCAGGGCTCAGCAGTTTCGGAGCTCGCATGACTGGCCCTGAAGCGGGGCTGCCTACGCTGCAATAGCCAGCCCAGCCAGCCCGCTGCGGACACGGCTCCAGAAGGCTCCGGGCCCGGGATGCGATCCAGCCGCTCCCCGGCCGGCCCGGACACCAGCAGGCGTCAGCAGAGACCAGCGCTGGGACGGGAGCGGCGCTGCCAGCGGAGCCAGAGCCCGGGCACAGGCGGGCACAGCAAGCGAGGCGGGACAGAGCAGCGGCATCGCCTCCCCACGTGCCGAACACCAGCGGCTCGCTGCCAAAGGCTGCGGGTTCTGAGCGGAGTCTTCAAAAAGCCTCTCACAGCCTCCGTTCGCTGAGGGACCCTCGGAAATGTTTCATGCTCCCCGTGTGCCTGTGCCCCCCTCTCCAGGGCCACACGGCATCGCTCTGCTCCTACCCAGGCCTGCGTTCCCAGGGACAGCAGTGACATTCACAGCTGCTGGCACTGCGGGCTGCACTGGGACAATCTGCTTCCCCACGAAAGCAAAAACCAGGCTAACAAAACAAATGCCGACCTCAGCACCACTGACATTAGCTCTATCTTCCAGGGAAACTGAGGCACGGGCTTGCCCAGCTCTCCGACACGGATTTTGTGTTCCCGGCGCCACTGGTCACCCTGGAATCGGCGTGTCACGGTGTCTCAGCACACTCGCCTCCCCTGCTGACCTCAGCAAACAGTTCAGGGGTGACGTCACCCAGTGTGACATCAGCCTTCACCAGCTCGGTCCCGCGGGGACTGTGCAGGTGCAGGGGATGAAGGGCCGAGCACTCAGCACAGCTCCACAGCGCTCCACAGCAAACCCAGGGCCAAACCTCAGCCTGTGCCCGCGGCACAACGCAGGAAGAATTCCAGGAAGGGAACAGGTGTCATTTGGAGACAGAGTGTCCTCAGGGCCCCGTGTGCATCCTTCAAACCCCTCACAAGCACAGCAACAGGAAGCTGTGCCAAAAAGAGCCCCACAGCCTCCAGCAGGGTGACAGGCACCCAGCGACCCTGCCCCAAGGAGTACCTCGTGTTTGTGCATTCGAGAGGAAAAATGTGCTAATAACAGGAGACCCCAAAAGGGCTCGAGCCCTCACCGCCAGTGCAGCTGAGGGTGTCACCCTGCCCTGGTGCTGCCAGGAGCTGCCCTTCAGCCTGAGGGCAGCCGGGCAGAGCCATGGGCAGCGGCTCTAGTCCTAGCCCTAAGCCCCATCACAGCTTCAGGGACTGGGAGGGGGAGCAATCCCCCACTGCCGGGCCAGCCCCGTGTCCCCACAGCGGGATACAGCAGAGCTGTGCTCCTCCAGCGGGGGACAGAGCAGAGCAGGCAAGGGCATGGGGTGGACACAAGAAAATCCAAGAAGGAATCCCAAATAATCTGCATGGGCGAATCCCTCTTGATTCCATAGGAGCCGGACGAAAGCAGCGGGCGGGAGCAGCCCTGATCCCGGTGGGCACAGCCCTCATCCCGGGAGAGTACAGCCCTCATCCCGGGGGAGGCACACAGCCCTCATCCCGGGGGGGAGCACAGCCCTCATCCCGGGGGGGAGCACAGCCCTCATCCCGGGAGAGGACAGTCCTCATCCCGGGGGAGGCACACAGCCCGCATCCCGGGGGGCACTCACCGTTGGAGGAGGATGCCAGGCAGTGGAAGGAGGCTCCGGTGGTGCAGTTCTGCCACAGGTCTGCCGCGTACTCGCCATTCACCAGCCATTGCTGCGGGACAGACACAGACCGTGAGCAGGGCCTGGGGAGGAGCAGCCACCTGCGGCCGTGTCCCCTCAGCGCCAGCCGTGTCCCCCCAGGCTCCGGCACGGAGCAGCCGCAGCCCTGCACGTGCCTGCCCGGCCAGGCGCTCCCAGGGACACGCTTGTAGAGAGAGGTTTGGAAAGTAAATCCCGATATTTGCCCTTAACTGCTCTAGCCCCAGCGGCACAGGAACAGAAGCTCTTTATGCTCTTTAAACACGGAGCGGGTCCCGCGGGGCCGCGCTTCCCTCCCCTCGCCGGCCTCGCCCGCTGCCTGGCCGGGATATTTGAATGCTTCCACGTGATTCCTAACGGCTCGGAAGATTTTTGTAACGTTTTCCATTACTATTACCAGAAAAAAAAAAACAAACCAAAAAAAAACCAAAAAAACAAAACGGGAAAGAAGCCCCTGGTGAAGCAAGCTTGGAAGACACCAGCTCCACAGAACAGCCGCCTTAAAGCCAACTCAAACCTCTCCCCGAGCAGCTGACGTGTTCACTGGGCTGCAGCCCCGGGACAGTGCTGGGAAACCTCTGTTCTGCATCCAGCCCTCTCTCCTGCCGCTGTTCACACAGATTGAGCCTTGGAAGTTGCGTTAGGAAAAAGAGGCTGTGCCTTATTCACAGCCGCAAAGGAGGAAAGCTGGGGAGCAGAACTGCTGTGCTGAGTCCGTGCCCAGCCAGCCCCGTTTAGGGGCTTTGCTCAGACTGGCTCTTCTGGTCCTGTGCGTGAAGATCAATAGCAGGTGGAGCTCCCTTATGAAAGGGGAGAGCATCATCACACCAAAGGAGGGGATTTTGGGTGCTCCGAGGCTGCTCCTTGATGTGATCCAGCCTGGGGAGGGCGAGGAGATGGTTTCCAACAGCCCTCGTGTCTCTATACCAACGTGGATGCCCCGGGCACCCACCATAGGACATAGCCAAGCTCTCCCTGACAGCACAAACTCCCAAATTCCCAAATCCTACTGTTACTGAGACCCGCAACCAGCCAGTGAAGTTCCTGCTAACAGCCAGGCTGTAAAACCAGACATAAATAAAAATAACTCCTCCTGCTCGTGCCACGCCATGTCCCTGCTTCGTGGAAGCCCGGAGCAGGGAAAACCCGTACTCACACTAACGATGGTGGAGACGAAGAGCAGCACCAGCACGGTGACGTGGAGCACGATGATCCCCAGCAGCAAGAGCAGCATCTTGGCGGTGATGGAGGGCAGAGCTGCAGCGGGACAGGGAAGATGCTGAGTGTGTGTCTGTCTATCTGTCCGTGCGTCTGTTCGCGGGCAGCAGGAACGCTCCGCTCTGCCCCGCCTGGCGCGGGGATGCTGCTGGGGCACTGCCCAGGTTCTCTCCTCGGGGCCCTCCGACGGAGAAGTGTCCGAACCCTCTGCCTGCTTCCCGATGTCCCCCGGGGGTCCCCTGAGACCTTCCCCCGAGTCTGTTCTCCCTCTCCCACCGAGGGGGCTCCTCCCAGTCCCCTCCCTGGGGACCTTCACAGGGGGGCGGTTCCCCAAGAGGGCTCCCCCAGCCCCTCTCCCCGAGAGGGGTCCGATCCCCCTCTCCAACGGGAATGTGCTCCCCGCCCTCGCCCCGGCTGAGGGGTCGGTCTCGGCGCATCGCACCCGAGGGGCTGCCCCGGCCCCGCTCCGCAGGGAAAGGGGGGCGGGAGTGCCTTGCCCACCCACCTATGGGAGCAGTGTGGGTGATTCTGTCGGTCCCCACCCCAGGGGTAATTTTACCGGGCTCATCTGCCCTGGCGACCCCCGGAGAGAGGGCAGGGCGCGGGGAGTAGGAGCGGTAGCCCCTGCCGCTTTCAGCCCTCGGGCCCTCTTCTCCGGAGGTGCCCTCGGCCCATCTCCCCCCGGCTGTCCCAGCGGAGACTCTCCTGGCCCCTCTCCCGAGCCGGGGGGGAATTTCTCCAGGCCCTCTCCCCCTCGGTGAAGAGGAGAGGGGGCTGCCCTGACCCCTCTGCTTAGAGAAGCCCCAGAGTGGAGCTGCTCCTCCTCTCCCCCTCGGCTGCGAGCCCCCGGCGGGTCTCTCCAGCCCGTGTCCCCCCCGGTGCGGCCGCTCCCCCGGCGGGGACGGGCGCTCCGTACTCACATCGCGGCGGAGCGGAGCGCGCTGGCGGCGGCGGAGCGGGCGCGGAGCGGAGCGGGCGGCGGCGCTGTCAAGTTTCCCCTTTAACCGGGGCCACCGCCCCGTTTGCGTCTGCGGCATGGGGAGGGCTCAGCCGCCGCCCGCCGCCCTCCTATAAACGGGGCAGAGCCCGGCCCGGCCCTGGCCCCGCCGCCTCCCCCCCGCGCACGCCCCCG
>VXBI01011776.1:262068-300256 GCA_013397375.1 Toxostoma redivivum
AGGGGGAGGCCCCGGCCGCCCCCCGCCGCCCTCCTATAAACGGGGCAGAGCCCGGCCCGGCCCTGGCCCCGCCGCCTCCCCCCGGGACACGTCCCGGAGCCCTGACGGAGCCGCCGCCGTCCCCGGGACACGGCTCCCGAGCCGCTCCCGCCCGACAGCGAGGAGATTGGAGCGGGAACATGAGACTGACACCGCGTTCTCCTGAGCCCCCACTGCCCAGGCAGACGTGGAGCAAGGCGGGGAGAGGTGGCCATGCCCCGCTCTCCGAGCAGCCCCCGTGGGTGGGGGATGTCCCACAGTGTGGGCGCTGCAGCCCCGGGGGGTGTGAGCAGGACCGGCCGGTGCCCGGAGAGGACAGAGCTCTCCACATCGAGGGTCCCCTCACCCTGGCCCGGGGGGTTTGTGCAGCCCTGGGCAGGATCCGTGGCACACGATTTGGGGAACAAGCATCTGGCTGAGCTGAAGGGATTCTAGCACCCGGAGTCGACCTTTTTTAGCACTTGGGAGCCTAATTAGGTAGAACCGAGCAACTTTTCACTAAAGGTAGGGTGCAATTTTCCACAACTCTGGAGGACACTCAGAGAGTTAGGACTGGAGAACTTCTGGGGAGAGCTGAGAACCCTTCCAGTACCTAAAGGGGCCCCAGGAGAGGAATTTGGGACAAGGGATGAAGTGTCAGGACACAGGGAATGGCTTCCCACTGCCAGAGGGCAGGGTCAGGTGGGATACTGAGGAGAAATTCTTCCCTGCGAGGGTGGGCAGGGCTGGCACAGGGTGCCCAGAGCAGCTGTGGCTGCCCTTGGATCCCTGGCAGTGCCCAAGGCCAGGTTGGACACTGAGGCTGGGAGCAGCCTGGGACAGTGGAAGGTGTCCCTGCCATGGTAGGGGTGGCACTGGGTGATCTTTAAGGTCCCTTACAGCTCAAACCAGTCTGTGATTCTCTGACTCGGGTGCTCGGGAAGGAAGAGGTGGCTGCTCTGCCGCCCTCGCTCATTCCACAAGCACAGCCAATCTGTTCAGACACCCCCCCCTTACACACAGAGTCCACCCCCAGCTCCCGAACAATCCCGCCAGGAGACCTGCACGCTCCTGAGCATTAACGCAAATCCCCCATCACCTCCCCTCTCCGCGCACCAGCTCCAGACTCGTCCCGCATTGTTGCACAGACGAGGGAATTCGGCATCCAGCCACCGGGGCTGTAAATCTTGGGAGAAGGGAGCTGGGGAAGCGTGCTTGGCTCCTCTCTCCTGGCAAGCAGAGCCGTGTTCCCGCAGCACGGGCTCCTCACTCTCACGGAAGGGGTCCCGGCACAGGCTCCAGCCAGCGAGCGGGAGTGGAGCTGAGAACACTCGGGGGTCGGGAGACAGAGGCAGCGGCTGAAACGAGATTCCAAAGGATGCCATTTTCTTTTCCCTCCAAAACATCTCGCCAATTCCTCTGCTGCTACCGTCCCTCTGCACCCCGTGACGCCCGTCAGTGCCATCCAGAGCACGGAAACTTCCGCGCCACCATCAGAACATTCCTGGCTAACGAGGCTGATTGGGCCGAGTGCCTGAGGGAGCCCCTGCGCTCGAGGCTCAGAGGGAAAGGTCTTGTCCCCAGGGCTGCGATCCAGGCTCTGCTAGAGACTGGGACTGATTCTCTGATCTGGGTTTGCGGGTCTGAGATCTCGGCTGTTGTTCTGGACAAAACATCCAACCTGTTCCCTGGAGCAGAGCGGGATGCAGGGTGGGGGAGGGCTTTGGGAGGTGTGGGGGTCACAGACAGCTCCCGAGCTCCTCCATGAGGGCGGGATAGCAAAACAGCCCCGCTTTTGAAAAAGATGCCTAAAGCAGCTTTTTAAGCGTGGGGAGAAATATCTGAAAGTCAAACCAGGGAAAAAAAGCAGTCTGTGGGTAACAAAGCCAGTTTTGGCTGAGAGCCGTGGATTGGAAACGGTGGAGAAAGCCCAGAGAGAAGAGCCATGCTCCTTACACACTTCTGGAAAGGTGCACCGTTCAAACCGAGCAGGGCTTTGGACAATCAGCTGCTGCTGTGAGTGCTGTGACAGAGCTCTGGTACCGGGCTGGGGCACGGCTCCTCTCCACGCCTTCTGTCACCGGAGATGCTGGAGGGAGCCTGTGCAGGGAGGAGAGGAGGCGAGGAAGTGAGGATGGTCAGGGGAGCCCTCGGGGAGTGAGGATGGTCACAGGGGAGCACTCAGGGAGTGAGGATGGTCAGGGGAGACCTGGGGGAGTGAGGATGGTCAGGGGAGACCTGGGGGAGTGAGGATGGTCACAGCAGAGCACTCAGGGAGTGAGGATGGTCACAGGGTAGCCCTCGGGGAGTGAGGATGGTCACAGCAGAGCACTCGGGGTCCTGCTGGAAAGACAAGGTCACAGCCAAGGCGGGACGGGCTTCAGGCGCTCCCGGGGCTCCCCGGGGCTCGGTGGCAGTGCCACCCCTGCCGAAGTCAAAGCAGGCGCCACAATAAATTGGAAAAATGTTTTGTGTACAAACAAGATTTGCCACAGGCTGTGCTGGGAACACTGGAAGATTGACGAGTTGTATAAACTCTGGGTAAAAAATGTGGATTTCTCCCTTTGAATCTATTCCATGGGACTACTTTCAATATGATGCTTTAGCTTGAAATTCTAGAATAAAGTTATGAGAATCCAGGAGGCAGTGGGGTTTCTATCACTTTATGGGGCTCAGATGCTAATCTGACAAGGCAGGGATGGACTGAAAGGACTGATGCTCATTTAACTGTGTGGCATCAATGGAACCAGCTCATCCCTTTCCTCGGGCCAGGTGAACGAAACCCCTCTTAAGACAAACCGTTCCTAACTACACAAAAAAGCAACATTTCCTCTGTATGTCTTTGTGAGGATGAACTTGTTTAACCCCACATTTTGCTCTCTCATCACAGTTTTAGGGACTCGCTTCCTGTTCCCTACCCTAGTGATTAAGACCATGAGCGAGGAGAGTTTGAAATGCAAAGGGCAGGGGACAAAATCGGCGCTGCCATCAGCAAACCCCTCCTGCCATTCACTGGGGGCTGGGGAGGGAACGAGGCGAGGAAAATCCCATTTTCAAATGACTGTGCCACTAGGAAAAGGAGGAGAGCAAGATATGGTTTGCACTTTATGCAGGATCTATAGTGCTCCCTCAAAGAACACACATGCAGATGTATAGATATAGATGCACAAGCAGATGTATATATACATACAGATGTAAATATATAAATACATTTACACCGGTGGAGTGGGTGTTGGAAAAATATTTCAACCAGAAAATAACATAAAGGGAGACTTTCTATTCAGCAAACTTCAATAACAAAAGGTCTAATGTGTCTTGGAGGGATTGACTTCTTTTTCCCGACTTGTTTTCTACCAGTTCAATAAGAATTTATAAAATCCTTTGGTCCTGTCTGCATTCATGACCCCAAACCAACTTTATCCAACTTTTTGCTTTCCACTCCAAGCCAGTCGTCAGCACTGATAGAGCCAGGCTGAAATCACTGGAGAAAATCCCACTGACTTCAAGGAAACCAAAATTTACCCACTGACCCCAAAACCCTCAAAAAATCAACTGAGCTCCCCAGCTGGAACTGCGAACATCCTCAGATATTTTCTGAGCTGCTGGTTCATGCTCCTCTCCTGCCAGCACAGAACAGACCCTACAGAGGACCCAGGTTCGAGCCACACTTTTGCCCAAACTGTTGAGTTTTACACTTCTGGCTCCAGCGGTGGCAGATGTGGCCCCTTTTTCAGTCCCCTCCAGGATCCCAGCTTGCCACTGCTGCTCTGAGGGTGTGGATGCTCTGTGCCCTGCACATCCCTGCTGAGGAACACAGCAGATGCTGCACGAGCTCCAAGAGCAACTTGAGCAAGAGCATGTGAAACAAATCCATTGGGGGATATTAAACCCAAGGACAGCCCTGTCTGCTCAGGAAGTCCTTGGGATACTAATCACTGGGAGCTGGGAAAGTGGACTGGGACAATCTCACAGAGCTCTTGCCGCCTTCTGGTACTTTTATCTCAGCATCTCCTGTTGGCTCTGGCAGAGGCTGCACCAGAGGCTGCACTTTGGCCTGAGCCAGCACAAGCATTTCTGTGATCCTACACTGCCCAAATTTTCCTTTAGCATTTTGCCAAAGTTTTCTCCCTTTTTTCTGTAATAGCAATGAGTTTAGGGTTGGTTTTTTTTGTGACTGCTGATGTTGTTTGGGGAATTCTCTCTCCCTTGTGCACAATAATCTGCACTAGTTATGCAATACATTGTTAACATGGGTTTTGGCAAGCTTTGATTTCACCCAAATTCATATCAGACCCTTCCAGGACATTCAATGGTTTTTGTTTTCTTAAACAACAAAACCTCCTTTCTGAGAAGTTTCTTGCTAGCCTGCCTGGAGTGTTCACCTGGATCCTGGAACTGAAACGAAGCAACAGCGTCCCAGGTTTACTAATTTATTGTCTATCCTCCAGTCAGTAAACAATGAATTTACACACCCAGCTCTGCAGCAGTGATGCAAATGGAATGATGCAAAAGGGTGGGAATACGGTTGTAAGATGCAAAGGAATTTCCACAAAGTAAGTTTCTCAGCAACTTGGCTGATAGAGGCAGCAATAAACCAGCAATAAATAGCAATAAAAGCAGACACATCGTTCTTGTGAAGAAAGGAGCCATCCCCTCAGTACAGAAAGGTGGAAGATGGGCCTGGACTATGATTTAGCAGTGATCTCTGAAAGGAAATCACTTAATGGCATGGCAGCAAAGGCATCTTAGCCATCAGCAGGAGGAGGCAGGGCTGTTGTTTCATCTCCTGGGGCACATCAAAGGCTGCTCAAATCCCAAAGCCAGCCCTGCAGGGATTAAATAGGGCAGCTTCACTCAGCAGCAGCTCTGTCATGGAAAGCAAATCCCTCCCTGTGCAGGAGAGCCAGCCACGAGCCACGTGTTCATTGGAATTGCACCCAAACCCTCTCCCTGCAGACCCATTCGACAGGAGTTTGTGGCAGGGCAGGCTCCCCTCAGGGGAAAAAGAAGACTCACACTGAAGCACACGTAGGATGCCCTGATCAAAGTGTCTGGGGGAATTGGGATATGTCAGCTGCCAGAAGAAGTAACATCAGTACTGTCAACTTATGGAAAACTGGCGTGGAGAGAACGAAACCCCAGAGGGAGCTGGGAATTCTCTAACGTCTGGGAAATTGCTGCGGGAAAGTGGAAAGTATTTGTGAAAGAAATTAGAGGAGCTGAAGCTGAAATTCCTCTGGTCATGGCTCTAACAGAGGAAAGAAACTCTTTGGCAGTGCTGTGGAAAGGAGCATCAAGAGGCCAGGACAGCAAGAGAAAATGGAGCTGGGTAATTGCAGCACCACATAAATGCTGGCAGTTAGGAGAAAGCCCTAAAGGAGCTGGGTCAGTGGGAAAGATCAGTGTTTGAGGAGCTCCAGAAGCAAAATTGGAGAAAAGTGGAAACTGATCCTGGTGTGTCCTCACTGTAAAACAGAGCTCAGATATTTCTGACATGACTCAAAACCAAAGGTGGAAGTGAAACGAAGGCAAAGCTGTCGCTGGTACCAGGACTTGGCTCTGGGTACTCAAAGACTGGAGCCTTTCAGCAAAGGGCTGTGGGGGCCTCTGCACCCCACACTCAGCTGGGGACAAACTCCTGGGGCCCAAAAGCCTGGTAGCTCTGCCTGAGCACATCTGGAGTGGGTCTGCAGACAAGCCGAGCAGCCAAAATCACCAGGGGCTGGGAAAGCCTTGGGCAAAGAGCACAGACAGAGAACAGCAGGGAGCCACTGGCTCCTTTGGGAGGCAGGGAAGTGGAGAAAGGGAAGGTGAAATCAGCTGGGCAGTTTCTCCTGCTCGCAGTTGTCTCTTTCCTTTGGAAAGGGAGGCTGCTGCCTCCAAGGGACTCCGGCCCCAAGACACACACAAAGTAGAGGAAATCTATTTTTAGTCTCGACAAAAGTGCTAGTAAAGAAAAAAAAGGTTAGAAAGACAATTGCTTCCTGTTTAGGGCTGGTGCCTGGGAGGGAGATCCTGCCAGGGCACTGAGGCCAGGCAGGAGCTGGGGCCAGGGAGGGTGGGGAGGGTAGAGGGGTGAGGAGGAATCATCTGGGGATGGGAGACAAGGAAAGTGCTCCCAGCTCCTGCCAGCCCCCATGCTGGGCTGGTGGTCCCTGCCCTGGATTCCCAAGGGAAGGAGGGACTCGAGCCCCTTTGGGATTCCTGGTGCCCACAGGCTTTAGGCTGAGCTCAACAGCTGAGTTTAAAAGACTCAAGAGATGCAATAGTCTAAGGAGAGAAACTGCAAAGTGACTTTCACACTCACCCTCAGATTGACTGAAGACTTATCCCTCTGAAAATTCCAATACGTGGTAAAATTGGTTGGATTTGCAGCAGGAGTGAAAGCTCTGTGCAGCCAGAGGGGCTTAAACACTGATTAATCTCTTTATCTTCAGAGTGCTTTGGTGCTCCCAACAAACTACATGTGAGCGGTTAAATTAGGAACCCAAAATTAAACCCACAGCATTTTCTCCAATGAACTTTCTCCAAGTCGAATTTACTTCCTCTTTTTAAGACTCCAGCACTGACATTTTTGATGGCATTCAACATTTTTCAAAAGCAAAACAATTATCATTAGAAATCCGCTTAAAATGCACATTTTTCTATTTTAGGAACAGCACAAACTGCAACTCTTTCCGGGACACTTTGTGTTTCTTCTGCCGCACCATTAAAAATCCATCCTGGATGTCAGCAGCTCATTATTCTGACAAGTGGCTTTACTTCCCCTTGTGCCTTTTCTACATCACACACACTCAAAAGGAGGAAGATGTGACAGTTTTTCTCCTTAAAACACAGACTGGAAGGGAAGGGATGGATCCCCGTGGGTGGATTTGGTGACATACAGGATATTTTCAGCTCCTTCCTGGCACACAGTGAAAGAGAAAATACAAAGGGAAAGAATCATCCTGGTAACCCAACAAACAAAACACTCAATTTCTACCCAGAGTTTACACCAGGAAATGAAATCCTAACAAATTTATGAAATTGCAACAATGTATTTGCAAAGAAGCTGGCGAAAATGGGGGTGTGTCCTGCCAGGGGCGCTGAGCTCAGGTGAGTCCTGCTGAGACATAGCCCAGGATCTGCACCGTGCTGGGGTAGCTCTTGCGCATCCCCATGCAGCGCTCCTGGTCGATGAACAGGGAATTGTTCTTGACCACCAGGTCCTGCTCCAGGACCCCCTTGGAGCGCACCAGCATCTGCAGCATGTCCTCAGAGGCCCGCAGGCACTGGTGCAAGTTCCGCAGCGTCTCGTTGATCTCGTTGACCTCTTGGACAAGGCTGGAAAACAGCGGGAGCTGGTCAGAGCCCCCAGGGAGGTGGTGTCCACCCAGATGGGCCCTCTGGGCACAGAGCTTCCCCATCAGCACACAGCACACATCAGCACACACAGGCTGAGTCCAGCACCCTGTGCCCTGGTATGGGACAGCCTAGGACAGAGCTCCTCCCAACCTCCACAGGGAGGAGTGGAGAAGTTATTCCAAAGCTCTGGATGTGTTCAGCCACATCTGCCAGAGCAGCTTGTGCCACCAGGGACAGGGATGAGCAGCTGTGGTATCCTGTTTCTGTTTGGCTTTGTGGCTTTTTCACCCTCCTGGATTTCCCCATGCAGGGCTCCTGCACAGGAGACACACACAGCAGGACAGGACACTGGGAGAGGCTAAAGGGGCACATGGAACAAGTGGAGGATGGAAAAACCAGTGGCATGTGAGATGTTGAACCAATTCAAGGGCTGGGTTTAAATCACTTTGTAAAGGGAACTGTGCTCAAAGGGCTCCCAGAAGGAGCTATGAGCTTTGGGTGCCTCCCAGGGCTGCTGCTGGGCACTCAGGGCTGCTGCTGGGCACTCCCTGGGGCACAATCCCAAAGTCCTTGAAAGGATTTCCAGTGTGCCCAGCAAAGGGAGAACAGCTCCACATGTGCACTGTTCCTTGGAGTTACCCAAAAGAAAGGGCTCAGTGCTCTCAATCTCAGCCTGTTGGAGAGTAGAATCATGGAATCATAGACCAGAATCCCAGAGTGGTTTGGGTTGGAAAGGACCTTAAAGCCCTTCCAGTGCCACCCCTGCCATGGCCAGGGACACCTTCCAGTGTCCCAGGCTGCTCCAAGCCACATCCAACCTGGCATTGGACACTGCCAGGGATCCAGGGCCAGCCACAGCTGCTCTGGGCACCCTGTGCCAGGGCCTGCCCACCCTCACAGGGAACAATTCCTTCCAATATCCCATCCAACCCTGCTGTCTCTGAGTTTAAAGCCACTGCCCCTTGCCTTGTCACTCTCTGCCTGTATAAAAGACCCTCTCCCTCCTTTAACTAAGCCCCCTTAGGGTGCTGAAGGGCCCCAGCAGGGAGAGTAAGAGGCTTATCCTCCAAAATATCCTCCAAAACTGAGCACATTCAGCCACCTGGATGAGGCAGGAGAGAAGATGAGGTTTATCCAAGTGGGAAAATTCCAGCCCCCTATGTGGTGGCATCAGGCTGGACCCAGCCATGGTGCTAAGCCTCCATCACAGGTGCAGAGCTCTCCCAGCACCCAAGGGCTGGGACACCTGCTCAGTGCTTTAGCTCTGATCAGGGCACGTACGGAAGGAATATTTAGGGGAAAAAAATCCATTTCGTCATGCAGAGATGCTCCTGAGTGACCCCCTGAACCCTGGCAGCCTTCAGCCCAGCCTCACCGGATCTGGGCAGCGTCCCGGCACAGCTCCACATTGGGTCTCCTTGTGCGCTCATCCAGCCGGGTCTGAGCCACCTTCAACTGAGCCTCTTTGTCCTTTATGGTCTTCTGGATGACCTGGATCTTTGTCTCGATCTGGAAGATTTCCTGCCGTGTCTGGGGTGAATAAAACACAGGTATCAATGAAAAAATAATTTCTCAAGGGATCACATCATTCCCTTTTCTCCTGCTTGTGCAGAAAAAAACCCAAGCTCCATAAACAGCCCCTGGGCTCAGGCCACTGTTGCTCTGCCACGTCAAAGCACAGATCCAGCAGAGCTTTCAGGGAAAATCTCTTTGGTCTTGCTGCCACATCAAAGGAGAGTTAGGAGCAGAGGCGGTTTAGGAGCACTGATGGATCTATTGAATTAGCAGCTTCCCAAAACAGCTGCTTGCAAGAATGGATCATCCATCAGCTACAACAGGGGAAGGTTTTAATGGTTCCTCATTTAAGGATGAGGCATCAGCCCCTAGTACTGCAAACTTAACCAGTCTGAGCCCTTCCCAGGAAGCTTCCCTTGAGTCCCCAGCCAGGTCCCATCCCTGCTCTCGCCCTGCTGTGCCTGGCAGGGATAAATGGCCATCCCTTGGGAGGACGGGGCGGGCACCTTGGCCAGGTGTGTCTGGATCTTGCTCTTGGCGTTGGCGGTCTCGGTGATGCGGCTGGTGAAGGCGTCGTTGACCTTGCTGAACTGGCGCCACATCTCGTCGGCCGTGCCCATGAGGAGGCTCTCGGTGCCCGCCCGCAGCTTGGCCGAGGCTGCGCGCGCGCTCTGCGAGCGGAAGATGTTGTTGTCCGTGAACCTGGCCCATGTCTCGGGCACCGAGACCCTGCGGGGAGAGCACAGCCCTTAGCAGGGCCACGCTGCTTGTCGGAGTCTAAGACATCCCTTTGGGAGTCCAGAGTTGCTGAGACCCTGTCAGGGGGCTCTGAGACCCTGGGATGATGCCCAAAACATCTGTGGGTTTGATTATAGCCCTTGAAACAAATTACCAGCTTGAGATGAGAACTTAAAAGTCACAGAAGTTTAAGTAGTGTTATCATAAAGTGAAAATATAGATTGTAGGATGTTTGGGAATAGGGATTTTAGAACACAAGATGGAGGAAAAAAACACATGGTTGGTCTTTCTTTGTTCTTCATCTCCATTTTCTATTGTAGAGTTGGCACTTTTAGATTGGTTTAGAGTAGAAGTTCACTGTCTAACATAGATGATGGTAATTGGGAAATAATTGTAAACATCATGTACGTAGTTTTTAGTATAAAAAGATAACAGGGCCCTGAAGGGCAGAGAGTGTGCCATGGCTGCCCTGCAAGACAGACCTGGCTGGGCTGAGAGAAAATATTCCAGATAAGAAAAGAATAAACAGCCTTGAGAGTGAGAAAACTAAAGAGCTCAGATTTATTCCAGCTCGGGCACACGAACTGCCAGACAAGAACTTTTACACATCTCGGGGAAAACACCAAAACAGATTCCGAGAGCTGCTCAGCCTGTGTGCAGACTGATGCACATGAAATCTGTGCTCCTAATTCAATCACATGGAAGCGAAACATCTGGACCCCGTTTGGGTGATGATATTTATCAAATGAGGGCGTGTTCACAAAAAAGAACTTGTGAAAGCTCAGACAAACAAAAGATTCTCCCATAAAAAATTGAGATTCCAATTGGAGCTCCGATTTACATCTTCGAGGCATTGAGTGCTAAGGAATTCCCAGCCTCACAAGGACACACAGATCACAATTCAGTCAGTTCCTTTTGCTCACAGCCCATCTCAGTCTCCCACTAAACCTAATGAGCTTTTAGATCCCGCTCCATTCCCTGTCTGTGCATTTGGGATGAAGTTCCTGCCTGTGCAGTAGTCCAGAACAAGGTCAACAAAAGACTTAAATACCACATAAGCTCCATTTAAAAGCTGCTGATTCTCGGCACATTTTACCCCCCTCTGAATTTCAGCCTCAATCCTTTGCAATCCATTTGCCTGTCTAAATATGTCTGAGCTCTACTGTGAATAATTATTCAAACTACTAGAAAAATGGTCTCAATCTGTGCCTCTCCATAAACTTCATTGGTCTGTGTGAGCAGATTTATTCTCTCAGCCCTCTGCCACTTGGGCATCTCTCCGTGAGTGCTGGGTTAGGTCACTGTTCATTTACTGCAGAGTCAAAGCTGAATTCCTGGCACCCAAAAGCAGCTGAAACCTGTCCCAGGACCATGGTCTCATTTCTTGATTTTCTGGGTCATTTCAGCTCCCTGCCAGGCCCTCTCCATACAGGAGTGAGCCTCCATCAGTGAGGAGCACTCAGGCAAGCACTGAGACATCTCTGAAAATATGCATGAACTTAATGGGCTGTGCAGAGGTGCTGGGCTGAATTAGTTTGCAGGCTGAGCTCTGAGCCCTGATCTAATGTTTAATTAGGTTGGGCTCGCTTTTGCCCACTGGGTGTTTGGCATCCAGCTGAAAGCAGAGGATTCTTCTCCCCCTGGAGAGCCCAGAGGGAAGCAACCCCTGGAGGTGGGTGTCTCCAGGAGGGATGGATGTGCCTTCAGAGAGGGCTGGGAAAGCCCAGCTCCCAGCTCTGTGCCTGCCAGGCCCCAGCGCTCACGTGGCATCGATCCTCTCCACGCCCTTGAAGAAGTGGATGTCTCTGGAGGTGTTCTTCAGCTGGTAGCACTTGCTGTCGATGTGGTGGCCCAACTGCTTGTCAGTCAGGTCCTTCTCCAGCTCCTGCCGGGCCTCCTTGTTGCATCTGGAACACACAAACAGCAGCCCCAGTCAGGATGGAGGTGTGGTATGGTTTTCTGCCCATCCCGCTCCCCTCAGCCCCTCTGTGCTCCCCGAGCACCCCTGCCTGCCTCCCCAGAGCCTGCAGGGTTTTAACCTGGTTAAAACCTGGTGGGTTAAACCAGGTTAACCAGGGAGGGGTGCAGCAGGGATCTGCAGAGGGGCAGACACACATCAGCCCTGCAGCAAGGGCCCAGAGCCCTCCTTACATGAGCTGGGCATTCACTGTGTCCAGGCACTGCTGTAACCTCTCCCGGCAGGACCTGATGATCTTGATTTCCTGGGCAAAGGCAGAACAAACCCCATCAGCATTGGTGCTCAGACATCCTGGACACTCCTTCCCTCGGGCCTTGCACACAGCAGGAACGTCCCCTTCCCCCACAGCAAACATGGGGTGCAGGAAGGGACCCCAGCCCCCGTGCACTCCCCTATGCAGCTGAGCCATGCCCAGGGACCAGGAGGGGACCAGGAGGGGACAGGAAGGGGGCTGTGGTCACAGACAGGGCCTCTGAAATCACTTTTAGGGTGGGTTCCCAGGTTTTTTCATCTTGACATCAATGGCCAGGGCTGTTCTCCATTACAAGGAGACAGGGCTGGATCCTGACCTGACATGAACAGGCACTGTGGTACCCTGGGCCAGCAGCCACACATCCCCATCCCAATCCCAGGGCATTCTCCTGTCCACAAGAAATCCCATCCATATGGAACAAGAGGACTTTGGTGTACACCCCCAGTCAGTTCTAGGCAGGGTTCAGCTCCCCTGGAGGAAGGCTCATGCTGCTCTCAGCTCCCTTGACTCCAGCACAAGCCTGTTGCAGCCATTAAGGTTTCCAGAGACAGGTGATCACTGCTCCAAACCCAGGGATTTTCAATCCCTCCTGTTTGCAGGAGCCAGCTGAAAGCCTAAATGCATCCCAAACATTCAAAAATCTAAATGGCATTATGGAGATACAAGCTCTGATAATTTTCCTAAACCCTCATGACCTTAAAACTAATCCTTTAATTTTTCAGGGCCTGAGTCATAACAAAAAATCTTCTAAGAGAGCAGTGGCTTCACAGGCCCAGGGGCTGCAATTTCTTTCCCAGTTTTGTGAGGCTTTGGCAGTGATTATATTTCGCTGTACCCTGCATTAGGATCCCATTTGCTGTGCCATGTTTGCTTTTAATTCATGATTTAAAGCAGCCTAGATAAAGCCAGGCAGGAGTGCAGGTTTTTATGATTTCTATCGAATCCATTGCCCAAGCACACAGTGACAGTCCTGCTGCAGTCACTCTGCCCTAAGCAAAGCAGAGCTGGGGTAAGTGTAATTAATTTCTTTTATTAGCCCAACTATTATAGCTGGGGAAAGCAGACAAGCTGTCAGGCACACCCTGCCCTCTCCATCTGTGTGTGTGTGTGTAATATATAGAATGTGCTACAGATACAGGGACAGGTCATATAAATAGAGATCTGTGCAGGCAGGAGTCTGAAAGGCAGGACCATCTCACAGACTCCTCCAAGAGGGTCAGAGGACCTGGATATGCCACACAAACCCGGCTCATTTCCAGCTCTTCCTTCCTCTGCCCTGGACATGCTGCTGGGTGGGAACACCAGCCCCAGCCCCAGCAGGTTTGGGGGGTTGAAGAATTCAGCATCTCACCAGCGCTGAAGAGACACTGAGGGGACAGGGCTGCCAAACTTGTTTAGGGGAGTTTAAGTAAAAATAACTTAAACACAGGATGTGTCTTGCCAGACTCACGGTGACGAGCTGTTTCTCCACGTCATCATTGACCAGGTCAATGCCCATCCTCTTCTCCCGATTGAGCAAACACTTGTGAGCCACCTGTGGGGACATGTCGTGACATCAGTGCTGGCTGCAGGGACAAGGCTCCCTGCAGGGATAGTGCCATGTCAGGAAATGCAGGAAAAAGAAATACAGGTGGGCACAGGATGGAAGCCTGGAAAAAGCTACCTGAGGCAGCTGGGTTAGCTGACAACAGCAGCAAGTGCAACATCAGCATGGACTCAATGGGAGGGATCCCATGTGCCCCCAGGCCACCACAGCTGAATGCAGGGACCTGTGCCAGGCTCAGTGTTGACCTCCCCAGAGGCTCATAGTAAGACATGGGACTTTGTGTCCCAAGCCAGGATTTTGGATATAGAAATATTTGGTTAAACAAACACAGCAGCGATGTGCTCAGCGTGTGCTGGAGGAGGATGCAGCAGATGCAGGGGATTTGTTTATCACTGACTCAACTAATGGGCTCTTTATGAAAACTTTCCAACGTTACAGAGCTGGGATGAACTTTATGAGAGGTTTGAGTGGCTGCAGATGTTTGGGCTGGGGGTTGCAGAGTCCCTACCTGGAAGGGGCCCTCGGTGTCAGCCAAGGCTCTCTCCAGCCGTTTCTGCATATCTGCCAGGGAATTGGTCTCCCTGATCATGGCATCCAGCTCGATGCAGAGCTCGGATTTCCAGTACTCGATGTCATTGATGCGCTCTCCCAGGTTCCTGGTGCTCTCACCCTGGGTTCTCTTGGCCTGCTGGTACACATCCTTGATGGCGCGGTTCAGGTCGGCCCGCAGGCGCTCCGCCTTGTGCCGGGTGGTCTCCGACTCCTTGTAGTTGGTCATGTTGGACCTGTGCCAGTCATCCAGCGTGTGCCGGGTGAAGACACCGTCGGGTCTCTCAGAAATAAAAGGAACTATCTTGGTGGGGGGAAGCCCAGGGAAATTTTCGGTGAGGGGAGCCAAGGTGGGGTTGAGGGCAGCTGCTTTGTAGTAGGAGTTGGGCATCCATGGCATGCTGAAGCTCTCGGTGTGACAGGGAATGCGGTTCTTGTTGGCAGCCACAGTGCTGGTGGCTGGCAGGACCTTGGGAGGTGGTGGCGGTGGCTGGTTAAACTTGGCTTTTAAGGGATAGCCGTAGAGTTCCATCCCGGAATGCTGCTGGTGCGAGTCCTGCACAAAGGGGGCAGAGGAAAACCTCGCTCAGAAAGTTCCTGTCCTTGTGGTACCCCTTAATAGCAATACCCAGCTTGTGACGGGACCAGCCCTGCCCAGGGCACCCACACAGCCCCTAAATCTCCTGAATGTAAATCCCCTCCGACAGCATCCCAAACATTTGGATAGGGAGGGATTTGATACCAACTTTGCTGTTGGTATCTTGTATCAGGTCTTGAAATGAGGAGAGAAACAAATCATGGCTGCTTAGGAGGATGACAGATCTTAAACTTTTGTTTTCCTTATTCCTTAATTCCTTATTTCCTATTATTCCTTCATTTTCCCTGTCAATCTAATGATCTCCCCTGGGAGGGTGGGCAGGGCTGGCACAGGGTGCCCAGAGCAGCTGTGGCTGCCCCTGGATCCCTGGCAGTGCCCAAGGCCAGGTTGGACATTGGGGTTGGAGCAGCCTGGGAGAGTGGAAGGTGTCCCTGCCATGGCAGGGGTGGTCCATTCCAACCCAGGCCAGCGAGTCTCATCCCAGATCTAGCCTGGCCAAATGCTTTGGGATGGACAGTGGGACACTCACACCCTCAAATTCAGCACAAAGGCTCTCACAGGTGTGTCTGGCTCAGAGTCACTTTTGCAGACCTGAGGATGAGATGTCTGTGCTAAGCTCCAACAAACCAGTCATTCCAGCCCTTTGTCCCTGCTGGGGACAGGCCACTGCCATTCTCTATCTCCATGCCATTTATTTACCTGGGGAGCAGCATTTGGAGAGTGGGAGATGCTTCCCGTGGCTCCCACCCTGCAAATAAATCCTTCCCCTTTAGACACTGACAGACAAGTGTTTAAGAGAGAAAAGACTTCAGGAATGGACTGGATTACTTTTCCACGCATTTCCAGCTGAAATAAATGCCCTTGCATCCCCCTTGGGATAAACCATGCCAGGATGAGAGTTTCCAGCACCCCTGGACACGGGCACAGCCTGGGAGCTGCTGCCCCCCCAGCCTGGGATGTGTGGGGGATGGAGGAGGTTTGGGGCTGGGGACAGTACCGGCTGTGCTGCTCCTCCCTCCCGGTGAGGCACAGCTCCCCCCTGGCTGAGCTCTGGGCTGGGGGTGCCTGGGGGTGCTGCTGCTCATCACTGGCTGCTGTGCTGGTGCTGGCACTGCTGGCTCTGCAGGGCCCTGTTGCTATGGACAGGGGGTTCTGTGGCCAGTGACTGCGTTCTGGGGGGGTTCTGTGACACTGACCAGCTCTATGACCTGTCCTGGCCATTGACCCACCCTATAATGGCAACACAGGCTGCTGGGTGGGCAACCTAGGGCCAGTAAACACCTCCCAGGGCATCCCAGTTCCTGCCCTGAACCTCCTGCCCCGCTGGGCAGCTTTGTGCAGCCCCTGGGCAACCAGGGGCAGGTGTTGAGTGCCAGAATAATGCTTGTGGCCACCTGATTTAGGTGAAGGATGTCTGGCAAGGAGCAGGATCCTTATGGGTCCCTTCCAACCTGGGATATTTTATGGTCCTATGAGCTCAGTGCCACCCTGGGCAACCCAGTGCCACCCCAGTGTCCAAGGCTAGGTTGGCCAGGGCTCTGAACACCCTGGTGTGGTGAGAGGTGTCCCTGTCCATGGCAAGGGTCGGATAGATGAGCTTGAAGGTCCTCTCTAACCCAAAGCATTCCAGTCAGAAACTCAGTGCAGACTCTCTGTAACCCAGTGCCACCCCTGGGCAACTTAATCCCATCTCTGGGCAACCACCAGTACCATCAGTGGGCAATTCAGTACAACCCTTGTGCATCCAGAGCCACTCCTGGGAAACCAGTGCCTCACTGAGAAACCCAGTGTCCTCACTGGTGTTCCTGGGCCAGTCAGAGCCTCAGGACTGGGTGGGTGCCCCAATATGGGGGTGAGATGTCCCCAGGAGCCCCACCCAGCACCAGGGTGACAAGCACCAGTGATCCAGTGGCACTGGGAATATTTCTGGGAACGCTTGCCCAGTTATGTCTGGCTTTAGCCTGGAAGAGGCAGACAGGAGGAGCTGGGAGGGATGTTGGGGCTAAGGCCAGGCACCCCAGCTCATCCAAGGGGGTGTCTCAGCTTCTGGGGACACCATCCAGCTCTGCTTCCATGTCTCACTTTATCCAGAGGGGTATTTTCATTTCCTTAATTTCCTAGCTGTGTCCATGGCTGGTGTTTCTGCCCTCTCACAGCCTCAGTTTCTCCTGAATCTCCTGACTCCTGCAGCTGCAGACTGGCACTGTAACGGGGGGTTTCCCAGGTTCTGGTGACCCCCTGGCCACCCCTCCTGAGCTGGGCTCCCTGGCGCAGCTCTGCCTCTTGCCAAAGAGTGACAGAAAATGGAATCCAAAGTGCTTCGTGTACACAAAGTGCAGCACATCTTCATTTCATATTAAACACCCATCCTGCTTCAGCCGTGAGAGGAATCAGCTTCATTGACCTGAAACAAAACATCCAGCACATCAGTTGGTTTTTCTACAGCCAAACCAGATAAATAATGGCAGTTGAAGCCTGCCAAGCTCTGTCCCTCAGCAGGACACCCACCCACCCTGGGAGCAGCCCAGTTCTCTGCTCCCTGCATGCTCTCAGCTCCAGCTCAGCTCTCACGCCCTGCCCGTGGCTAATTCTGTTCAGATGAATCACTGCCCAGCCAGGGACACCACTAATTGTGGGAGGCAACCCCAGGGCTTTTGAAGTATTTGCTAAATTAGGCAATAATAATTTGATAATGTTGTAAAGGGCCCAGGGGTGTTCTGTGAAGCCCTGGCAGGACCTTCCAGGGCAGCAGCACAAGCAGAGGGACAGCGAAGACATCACAGTGGGCCAAGCTTTGGTCCCGCCAGAATCACAGAATGTCCCGAGCTGGAATGGACCCACAAGGATCATCGACCCTGTCCCTGCACAGACACCCCAAAATCCCAGCCTGTCCATCCCTGGCAGCGCTGTCCAAGCTCTCCTGGAGCTCTGGCAGCCTCAGGGCCGTGCCCATTCCCTGGGGAGCCTGGGCAGTGCCAGCACCCTCTGGGGGAAGAACCTTTTCCTAAATCCACCCTTGACCTCCTCTCACACATCCTAAAAGCTGCAAAGATGAGAAGAATTGGCACAGGTAACACAGTCAGATACCACAAGTGACTCTCAAGTAGCTGCCAAGTGCAGAGTCGGTGATGCCAAAATCCCAGATCTCTGAATATCCCAGCGAATTAATCAGGCTGTTTACACCACCACCATTTATTCGAGTAATTGAACCTGTTCCTTAATTCTGACTACAACTCCAACAGCTGCAACATCACTAAAATTATAAACTATCCCCACCCAGTTGTGCTGGGGCATATCCAGTTTGGATGGACACGTGAGAACACAGCTTGTGCTGAAGCCTCGACCAGTTTAGCTCAGAATAAAAGAACAAAACCAGGCTGAACCCAGGAAGCTGGTGGGAAGCAGAGGTGCCAGTTCTCTGCCAGGCTGGCCAAACTGGAATTTCAAGGGATACATTTAGATACTTTAGTACAAAATCTACTGCCAAGAGCTGTCAATCTTTGTGTCACTGCTCTACATTCTGCTGTCTATTAATACAGCATTACACTGGGTCAGAAGCTGCCCTGCTGAAAATACCCAGATCCAGATCCTTGATAGCACCCCCTGTGAGCCTGCACGTAGCCAGAACAGCCCAGTCACTCTTTGACTCATGTTTGACTATTCCTCTGTCTCCCATAAATGCTGCACCTGCCTGAAAGGGATCAACTGTTCATTCATAGAACCACAGAACCCAGAGTGGCCTGGGTTGGATGGGGTTTGGAGCAGCCTGGGGCAGTGGAAGGTGTCCCTGCCTGTGGCAGGGGGTGGGATGAAATGGGCTGTAGGTTTCTTCCCAACCCAAACCATTCCATGATTCTCTGAGATGATTTTCACCTCTGTTTATGAGGCTCTTCGAGAGAAAGCAATGAAGAGATCAAAAACAAACCAAAAGTAGACCAAAAGTAGGCTGGCAGCTGACTTATTCAGTCTAACCAGAGCAGCATTTGACTGAGCTTTCCAAACAATAAATGTGGCATGAATAAATCATCACAAATCCCCCTCTGAGCTCTCGTGATGAGTCACAACCACCAAACCACAGATGCTCAGGGCAGGCTCTGCTCATCCCCAAGGTTAAGCCTGGGATCACTCTTGTAATTACAGCAGCAGTGACCTCAGAAAATATCATCATTTACTGGTGATGCTCTCAGCAGTGCCCAGGAACCATTGGAAATAAAAAACTTAGTTCAGGGAGAGCCTCCCTGCAGCCTCTTCAGTCCCTCCTGGGCTGGGGGAGCTCTGGGCTTGGCTCCCTGCACTGGGGCACTGCAAAGTCCAGGGCAGTGGGGATGGTGTGCTCTGAACTGCACCCAACAAGCCCAGGGGCTGTGACAGCACAGAACCCCCCAGCTGCACAGAGCAGCAGGTGTGGGGGCAGGAGGAGACAGCTCCATGCACCCCCTGAGCCACAGAGAAGCTGCAGACCTTGGCTGGGAGGTGACCACGAGCCCAGAGCAGGGGGTGCAGAGCATCCAGCACAGCTCTGCCCCCCTGGCATCCGACAGGAGCCCGGGGCAGTTTGGACCTTGCAGCCCAGCTCACACAAGGTCATAGTTTGGGGTCACCTCCTCGGCACACAGAAAAGGCCTCCTGAAACCATCCCCAGATTCTTCCTTTGTATGTCCCACCTTGCTGCAGCCCTTGATTATCAAACCTTCCACCTACCCTGGGGCTGACTTCTTCCCAGGAAGGGCAGGCAAAAACTGCTCCAATAACTGATGGAGGGAGAAAAAGGGAAATGAACCCAGTCTCTCTACATTTACCTTGAAATATCCCACCTGTGAAAGCGTTTAACCACGTGCTGTTTATTAACATCAGCCCCATTATTTCTGGACAGTTTAAACACAAAATTTAAAAGTGAGCCCCAGCATCTGAGGTCTGAGTAGAGTGGATGGCTCTGGTGACTGATGCTTCACACATGCTTTACTGCTCAGCTGCAGTGAGTTATTTGTGGCCTCTCCTTACACACTCCTCATTTCAGAGCCAGATGTGAAAGCAATTAACACACTGAGGGGACTCTCTCTAAGTCTGTGGGGCTTTTTATAGGTTACTGTTTATTTCTGGACCTCTTTGCTTGAGGTGAATTTTGGCAGAGAGCTCCAGGGCTGGTTTATGTCATGACTGGCCGTTGTTTAAAGTTTTTTATTGCTTTGGCAAAGTGCTTGCATTGGAAAAGGGAGGCAGTTACCGGACTTTTTTCCCTGTCATCGTATTCAGGCTGTGACTCTATAGACAGCAAAAGGATCAAAATGTCTGCAGAGCTGATAGGAACAACCTCAGCCCCTGCCCCTCAGGAAATAGTGAGGGCAGAACACAATCCTGGTGGGGAAGGGCCCAGAAAGCTCATCTGGAAAAAAATACAAACCAGCATTCATGGAAATTGCTTTTAAAAAAACTGAAAATCACAGAACGGTTTGAGTTGGAAGGGACCTTAAACGTACTCAAGTCCCAGCCTCCAAAATCTCCTCACTTTTCAGCTCCCCTTGAGCACTGCCAAGGTGCTCCCTCCATGGTCATCCCAACACTCTTCCCCAGGCTTTGGAGAGGGTTGATGTGCCCTGCACTGTCCCCTGGCGCAAGCTGGGATGCTCCACATCCTTTTGGTGCCACTCAGGACATGGCCAGAGAGGAGCCGTTGCTGCAGAAGTTCCCCTGACTCCTGGCCTGTAGGATCACTGCTATAGGAACTGCAATAATCCCATAATAATCCCAGCAGCCTCAGCTACTCCTGAGACCTGCAGTTCCAGAAGGGAATGGCCTGTGTGTCCCCTTCCACGGCTACATCCCTGCTCCAGCTCAGGGGAAGGGAACATCTCCCAGTGCACTCTTCTCTTGGTAAACGCCCAGGAAATGTTCCTGCTGGGAATGGCTGCACAGAACTGCTGGGCACAGCACTGGAGCCATGGGATGCTGTGCTTGAGCTGCAGGAGAGGATCCATTCTGAGCCTGCAGCCCCAGCATGCCCTGGCTGAGCCCTGGGCAGAGCTCCTGTCAAACCCCTGGTACAGCCAGGGCAGGGAAATCCAGCAAATCCCCCTCAAGGACCCAGTGAGCCATGGGTGTGCAGTGCCCTGACTGCCCCAGCCCAGGGCTGGAGGAGAGGGAGCAGAGGGAACATCTACTCCACTGCAGCCCTGCACATCCACAGCCAGGCTGGCAAAGCTGGGGCTGTTCACCTGGAGAAGAGGAGGCTCCAGGGAGAGCTCAGAGCCCCTGCCACGGCCTGAAGGGAGCTTAGACAAAAGAGGGAGAGCAGCTTTTTACCCAGGCAGAGAGTGACAGGGCACAGGGAATGGCTCTCCACTGCCAGAGGGCAGGGCTGGATGGGATATTGGGCAGGAATTGTTCCCTGGCAGGGTGGGCAGGGCTGGCACAGGGTGCCCAGAGCAGCTGTGGCTGCCCCTGGTTCCCTGGCAGTGCCCAAGGCCAGGCTGGACATTGGGGCTGGGAGCAGCCTGGGACAGTGGAAGGTGCCCCTGCCATGGCAGGGGTGGCACTGGGTGGGCTTTGAGGTCCCTCCCAACCCAAGTCTTTCTATGATTCTGTGATGTGCCCAGAGGACCTCAGAGCTGCAACCAAAAAACAACAGTTTTAATTCCAGCCACTTTTATTTCAACTTCCCAAAATCCAGGTGGCCTTGGCTGGTTTGTCCCTCACACACAGAACAAACCAAGTGTTTGTGAGCACAGCTGGTTTTGAACACCAGCCAGGCTGTGCCTGACTGATTGAACACCCCTGCAGAGGGATCACCTGCAGAGCTACTGCTGCTACAAATAAAGCAATAATTTCCCATTTCAGTATCACTCATTATTTGGGTTCACTTGAGGGATTGCCTAACTCCAGGCAACATTTTCTTTGATCAGATTTGGCCCTGAGGGCTCTGATAAGCCTAAAGTCTGTGTATTTAAGAGATATTTTGATTTGTGATATGAAAAACTCCAACTACCTTTAGGTGCTGAATAAGGACAACAAAGCTGCCAGGCTCACCTGGTCAAATATTCAGCTGGAATATTCAGCTGGATCTGAACTGTCCTTTCCTTTTAGAGAATCTGCTCTTCTTCCACACTGGTGCCTGGCCCCCGTGGCTGCCCCAGCCCAGCCAGGATGCCAGGCTGGATCCTGCATGGGAGTGGGGCTGGCTCTGGCTCTGGCTGTGCTCCCAGCCCAGCCCTGAGCTCCAGCCTTGGGGCAGCGGCAGGGCCGAGGAGCATGCAGGATGTTTATCCTCCAAAACAAAGGGAAGCCATTCCCATGAAGAGATGAAAAATAATTAAGACAGCTGCCATCAGATCAGATCAGATCAGATCCTGCAAATGTCTTGGTATCATTTGTCAGGGTTTTTTGCTGGAAAGGGCAGATCAGATTTCCCAATAAAGGCCCTTTTCCACCTGTGCCAGTGCTGTTCTGTGCATCTGTCCCTCCCTGCGACACTGCAGCCAGAGGAGAGGCTCCTCTCTGCCCTGCCCTGCACAGACCTTTAGAGGGATCGTTAACATTTCATTACATAAATATTTTGCTGATACTTTCTCTCATATTACATGACATTTTTATCCCTGGAGCCCCGTGTCCGCTCAGCCAGACGGAGCACACGGTGCCTGCCCATGGAAATGGAAAGCAGGCTTGAAGCCGTGGGCTTCTTCCCCTGGAAGTGACAAATATTTTCAAGGAGTTTAAGCAAACGATGTTTTCTGATTATATCCTGAGCTGCCTGCAGGTAAAGGGTAATTCTGGCATGTTTTGGAGAGATGGATGTCATTCAGACTAACAGGAAAGAATGAAAATCACTGAGGGCTCTCCTTCATAAAGGTTTGCTCCAATTTCGAGGTTTGAGCTGGGATTTTCACCTGCACCCCCAAAAGCCAGCCTCTCAATTTTCCTATAAATCCCATGGTTTCTTCCTAAGTTTTGCTGTACACAATCACAATCCAAGGCACAGACACTTTGCACCAGGCTGGGCTCTCCCCATGTCACCCACAGGCCTGGGAAATGAGGAGTGCCCTGCACCCAGAAATTCATCACACAAAGGAGCCTGGGGGTGGGCAGGGGGCCCTGGAACGTGATCCACCTTCAGCCATCAGCTGGACAGAGCAAAACAAACCACCCTGACTGCACCTTGGAACAATGAGAACAGATAAAACCAGATAAAGACAGTGAAGCAAATAATGACCAGAAGACATTTGCAATATATAACAAAAGCAGGAAAAGCATACCAGGAAATCTGCATTTTCCCACACTTTTTGGAGAAATTATTTAATTATCTGCTTGCCCTGATCATCTGCAATCACCAACAATGCTGGAATCATGGAATGGTTTGGTTTGGAAGGGACCTTAAAGATAATCCAGTGCCACCCCTGCCATGGCAGGGACACCTCCCACTGTCCCAGGCTGCTCCAAGCCCCAATGTCCAACCTGGCCTTGGGCACTGCCAGGGATCCAGGAGCAGCCACAGCTGCTCTGGGCACCCTGTGGCAACCCTTCCCACCTTCCCAGGGAACAATTCCTTCCTAAAATCCCATCCAGCTCTGCCCTCTGGCAGTGGGAAGCCATTCCCTGTGTCCTGTCCCTCCATCCCCTGTTCAAACTCCCTCTCCAGCTCTCCCAGAGCCTCTTTAGGCACTGCAAGGACTCAGCACACAGAAGCAAGAAGCAGGAAGTAGCCAACTGGGCTGGCCCAGCCATTTCCACACTGGAATTCTGTCCTGACCTCCTCTCCTTGGTTTGGTTTGCCACAAATAAGCACCAAAAGGTTTCAGGTTTGCAGCCTGGTGGAGCTCACATTTTTCCATCTGATTATTTTCCCCTCTTTCTGGAGCATGAGATTCAGCTCCTTGGGGTTTGTCAGGGTTTGGGTGAGGCATCTTTCACATTCGGAGGTTTGTGGTTTCATTACACCCACCTGGAGTTTTATTTGAGAGGGGCCCAAAGAGCCAAGTGAGTAATTGGCCAAACCCAGTGGGTTTTGCCTGTTTGTAGACTAACATTTTTTAACCCACTTGATATATAAATCATCTCACTTGTAAAGCTGGGCTATAAAACAGAGCCAGCTCATTTCCTTGCTTATACATTTAATATCATCATGATTCTGCCCCAAAATTTCCCCCTTCTGCACCCTGAGAGCTGAGGGAATCACCATAACCAGCTCCCATGGAGACACTTTCCCTATGGACATGAAATGGGACAAATGCCACCCTCCACCAGGCACAAGCAGCCCTCAAAACGCTGTTTTCAATCTCAAGATGCAATTTGCTAAAGCCAAAATCAGGATATTTGAGGTCTGGCACATGCTCATTAAAACCTTGGGATGATGTTATTTAGTGCTGAGCATCACCAGAGTCCAGTGACTGATTGTGGGCAAAGCTCAACCCAAATGTGACACTGAAGTTGCACAGAAAAGGCTCCCAAAAGCTCTGGAAAGGATGTACCAGGAACAGGTACAAGCTCTAGGAACTGGGAAGGTACAGCTGGAGCCTCCAGAAGATGTTGAGCTCTCAGCTTCTGAGGGTGTTTATAACTTGGGAAATTGAAATTGCTCTGCCAGCCCATACAGGAAGGAAACGGGGCGGAAGGAGCTGCCTGTGCTGTCAGGTTTTATTGTTTCATTGGGACTTCCATGGAAATTCAGGGTTTTCTTAAAGCCACAACTCGGGGGGTCATGAAGCTGTTTGAGAAACTCATCTCTCATGCCAAGATTCTTCTCTGAAGCTCCCATTTGCACAGAAAAGGTGACGCCCAAAAGGGGGATATCCAAGTCAAAAGTGCTCAAATGGTGCAAAACTGCTTTGTAGGAAAAAGGGGTGGGAATGCAGACTCCATCCCTCCAATCTCTTGTTGAACTCCATGGAGCCGGGAGTACTCCAGCACTGTGCTTTTCAAACTGGAAGAGATGGGAATAAGAGTCGTCCCTATCCAGAGAAATCCCTCCAGCCTGGCAGCTCCAGATCCAGGATAACTCCCCCGGAAGAGAGGCTGTGCTGCCCAAGCTCACTATTCCCAGGGGAAGCCTTTGCTCCTGTCCATGGGGACACAGAGCCTGGCTGGAGCACGGCCCCGCTGGCTCCGCTGGCCCAGGGGAAAGGACAGCAGGGACCTGCACTGCAGGGGCCAGCAGGGCCCTGTGGAACAGCTCCATCCCCCGGGAGCCCCTGGCTGCTCCAGCCCCCGGCCCAAGGAGCAGCTCCGAGCCACCTCCCTGGGGTTGGGTGCTCCAGGGCCAATCACCACAGCCAAAGCTAAACCCCATCACTTCCCAATTCCAGCCTGTTCAGGGAATGCTCTCCTTGTTTCCCCAACCCCTTTTCCTCCTGGCAGCATCCTGCCCTGCCATGGGGAAGGGCTATTCTTAGGGATGTCTATTTTGGGTTGGAATGCTGGAATTAAGATCCTTCCTTCCTTTAAAGAAAATATGCCTGATGATATTTAAAAGCTTCACCCCAGCTCAAAGACTCAGCTCTGGTTGCTGAATGAAGCAGATTTATTTGTTGGTTTAACATTTACTGGAGGCTGGGATGAGTCCAGCTCCACCAAGACCACCCAAACACCCTCCAGAGGCTCTGGGAAGTCTGGGATATTCCCTTTAATGTGCCGAGGAGCACATTTACTCGTTCCTTCTTTCTTGGCACAGTTTGGAATCAGTTGCAAACAGATTTAGTAAAATATTTTCCATCAAAACCCATTTTGACAGAAAATGGCTTTTGGACACAATGGAAACTTTTGTGGAGAAGAAAAATGAAAATAAAGCCTGCTCAGCTGATGCTGGAGGCCCTTAATAGAAACAGAAAGTTGTTTTCCTCCTTGAAAGGTTTTTGGGAAGGTGCTGCTGCAGCTGTTGTATCAAGGTGAACACAAGCTTGTTGTGGAATAGTCAGAAAGGTTCTTATGCCATTGTCACTCATGGAGCAGGGATCACAACCATTCCAGTCCTGGGAGGAGCCCAGGATCCATCCCCAGGACCCATCCCCAGGATCCATCCCCAGGATCCATCCCCAGGATCCATCCCCAGGATCCATCCCCAGGATCCAACCCCAGGACCCACCCCCAGGACCCATTCCCAGGATCCAACCCCAGGATCCATCCCCAGGATCCAACCCCAGGATCCATCCCCAGCATCCATCCCCCAGGATCCATCCCCAGGATCCATCCCCAGGACCCATCCCCAGGATCCAACCCCAGGATCCATCCCCAGGCTCTGAACATCCCCTCTGCCCTGTGTTCCTGACCGGCCAGGGGTGTGAATCTGTGAATGGCTCAAAGCAAGGGCGTTATCCAGCTTCCCTCGAGTTATCTCCTGCTACATCTGACTCCAGGGAATCATTAACACTCACAACATCCTGGCTGGGAGCTGCAATTTCCATTGCCTGGGAAATCCTTACATGAAAGGAGAGATTGATTCTGATTCTGCACAAAAAGCTGGAATCCTTGTGTTTGCCAAGGACCAACATTTCCTCCCAGGCAGTGGTTTAGGGCCATTACAATGTTTCAGTTCAGCGACTCTTTCCATGATTCCTGTCCCTCCTGTGCCTTTCCTAAATCACACTGCTCGTGTGAGTGATACAATCTAGAAAGACAGTAACATACGAAAATTTACACTCTACATTACATGAAATTAATTTAATGGTGGAACAAAAATATTCTGCTTCTGCTGGAGTTTCTATACTGCCCAAACAAAATATTTCCACTTTTTTTTTTTTTTTTTTTTTGCTGCTGGAAAATGTTGTTGGAATCAGCACATTTCTACTGCATGGCTCAGGTTCAATTAACCTGCTGGTTCATATGGAAAGTGATCCTGAGAATAATTTTTTAGTGGCTTCATTATCTGAGATACTCCCATCCTACTCATCTCCACAACACTCCCACCCATCTTGTGTGTGCTGCAGTTAAAATGCTGTGCCACAGGTAAGCAGCAAAGACAGAAACTGAGACTGTGTTTTTCCAACTTCAAATTCCTGAAAGTTAGCACAAAAACGGTTCAGAGCAATTCCATCCCCCTTTACTTCTCCGTGGGCTCCTCAGGATTAAATAACCAACTTCTGCTCTGGTCTGATGGGCCAAATCTCCATTTCTGTATAGCAACAAAACACGGATTTGGTTTTTGTGTGGCCTGACTGTGCTGGGTGCAACAGGACAGGAAATGGGAAAGGGTGGCTATAGAGATACACACCTCGAGGTCTTTGGAACACTTTGATTTCACAAGGACATGGGGAAAAGGGAGTGCAGACAGCACAGGCAGTGAGGGGGATTTACCCTGAGGCTGCCACAGAAGAAAAAAAACCACTTCTGCTCAGAGCAGGACTGAGGAGGTGTGGTGACACAAATGTCACCTCTGGTAACTCTCCAGCCCCAGGCTCGGGGGTCTGCTGCCTCCAGAGGGGTTTCAGTAGCAAATGAGGCTTTGTTGGAAAAACCCCATGGACAAGAGGGAAGGAGAAAGCTTTGAGGGCACCAGGATGTCTCTCAGCATCTCCTTTGAGGTCCTGGGGCTCATTTCTGAGGGCAGCACAGCCCCTCCTGCCCCATTCCCTGTCCTGTCCCATGAGGGGTGTGCCACACTCCCTGACCTGTGTGTCCCAGGCCATTTTCCAACAACAAAAATGCTCTTTTATGCAGTGGTGCCCTAAGCAGCAGTGATGGGGGATCCTAACAGGCTGCTCCGTGGGGAACTCAGAGCTCCTGCCTCTGGGATGCCTGAGCCATTCCTCGGGGACCACAGCTGTACCTGCTGTGACCAATCCTCATGGGGCCACAGAGCAGGGAGGAGAGGCACAGGGACCTGCCCAAATGTGCTGGCACCAAGATAAGGGAGTCAGGCTGCCTCAGCAAAAATCCCAGATGAAAAAAAAGAAGAGCAGGAATGCTGCTGACTCACCAGGCACAGGGAGCCTGGCAAACAGGACAGCAGCACAGAGCTGGGGAGTGTGGGGAGCTTGGCTCAGGAAAACCTCCTGGAATTCCAGTGCCATCACTCAACGTAGATCTGAGCTAGAGCTTTGTGCTTAGACAGAGGAGGAGGAGGAGGCAGAAATGCTTTTTCCAGGTGAACTCTTGGCATCCCTGAAGGTGTCTTTTGAGTAGAACAGGAGGAAAGAGAAATATGAGCCCTTGGCAAACCTGCAGCTGTGCAGGGCACGTGGCAGGACCAGGAGCATGCCAGGGGCTGGGGAGGGTCAGCCCCTGTGCTCAGCACCACACGGAGCAGTTTGTGATCAGCAACAATCAGTGCATTCCTGATGAGCCCCACGCCCAGGGATGTGCCCCAGCCTCATCCAGGACACCCAGGCCAGAGGGGAATGATGGATGGCTCCAAGAATATCAGAGAGCATCACTCTGGGTCCGTGGAGGAGAAGGGGCTCCAGCAAGAATGGTGCTGGCACTCTGCAGGGAGCTGTCCTGCCCTGGGATCGGTTACTTGATCCCTGTCACTGGCCCACGGAGCCGCCCTTCAGCGGGGCAGGAACGGCCTTGGCTGGGCCCTCCGGGCAGCCAGACTGAAGGGAGCATCTCAGTACTGGGTCTATTTGGGGTTTATTAACCCCAAAGCACTGTCTGAGGCGTTGGCAGCTTTATCTATCCCCGGCTCTGAGTCACCTCGGAGACTGCCCAGCTCATCCTGACAGATCCCTGCTGCTGGAAACCAGGGTGAGCTGTCCCTGCCCCCCCTGCCCTGGTGCTGCAGGGCAGGACAATGGGAGATCATGGAATTCCAGAATAGTTGGAAGGGACCTGAAAGATCATCCAGTGCCACCCCTGCCATGGCCAGGGGCACCTTCCACTCTCCCAGGCTGCTCCAACCCCAGTGTCCAACCTGGCCTTGGGCACTGCCAGGGATCCAGGGACAGCCACAGCTGCTCTGGGCACCCTGTGCCAGGGCCTGCCCTCCCTGCTAGGGAACAATTCCTGCCCAATATCCCATCCAGCCCTGCACTCTGGCAGATGCTGCATCCAAAAAGGGCTGCTGCAAGGAGATTGGGGATGGGAACTCTTATTATAAAAGTTGAGGTGTCTCATTTCTGCAGAGTTCAGGGCAGGGGGAGCTGGGACAGGCAGGATTCCTCTGGGATGCTGTTCTTGCAGGGCTGGGTGGATGAAGCACTTTCTTCTTACAGGAGGAGACCCCAAAGTCCCTGGGCAGCCTCACACAGGACCAGGATCAGGGAAAGGATATCTCTGGGTCCTTTGCTCGTTGTTACTCTGAACAGTGAAGGATGGAGGCCCTGTGGCCACTCTGGGCCCAGCAGCTCTGTGTCAGCAAATCCAGGAAGGCCGGAGCCAGCACCCACAGGAGCTGCCAAAACAAATGGCTGAATTGTCCAAGAGCTTCCTCCCCTGAGACCCCAGGAACAGGGAAATCAGAGCCTGAGGTGTGGGGCAGCAGCCCTGCACAAACACAGGGCTGTGCTGGGGCTGGGACCATGAGACCACCCCAGCCCCTGCCATGGGTTCTCCTGGCCCAGGCTGCTCCAGCTCCAACACCTGCGGATGTCACACTGGAGCTTGGTCCTGAAATAACCTCGTGCGTCCTGCCTGGCTTGGGACACTTTGCTACATCAGGGGACAGAGTTCCCTGGGGACTGGGGAGTGGGACAGGGGCAGCCACAGCCACAGTGATCCCCATGCCCCCCGAACACACAGAGTGCCCCCAGTGCCACACTCAGAGTCCCTGCAGCGCCATACACAGAGTGCCCACAGTGCCACACACGGTCCCTGCAGTGGCACACACACAGTCCCTGCAGTGGCACACACACACAGAGTGCCAGCAGTGGCACACACACAGTCCCTGCAGTGGCACACACGGTCCCTGCAGTGCCACACACATAGAGTCCCTACAGTGCACACACACAGTCCCTGCAGTGGCACACACACGGTCCCTGCAGTGGCACACACAGAGTGTCTATAGTGGCACACACACAGGGTCCCTGCAGTGGCACACACACAGAGTGCCAGCAGTGGCACACACACAGTCCCTGCAGTGCACACACACAGTCCCTGCAGTGCCACACAGGGTCCCAGCAGTGGCAAACACACAGTCCCTGCAGTGGCACACACATAGAGTGCCAGCAGTGCCACACACAGTCCCTGCAGTGGCAAACACACGGTCCCTGCAGTGCACACACACAGAGTGCCAGCAGTGCCACACACAGTCCCTGCAGTGGCACACACACGGTCCCTGCAGTGCACACACACAGAGTGCCAGCAGTGGCACACACATCCCGCTCCTCGTGCTCCGCTCTCTTTGGAAAGGAACAGGAACATCCCGCCGGCAGAGCCGGGAGCTGCGCTGTGGTTTGAGTTTCACTACAAGCTTTATATAGCTCGCAGGAATACAAAGCTCTGTAACGTGAGAAGGTCGGGGTGAGGCTGCCGGGTCCACAGCAAACGCTGCCTCTGAGAGCAGCCGAGCACCGAAACACAGCCCTGCCACCACCAACCACGGTGACACTGGTGACACGGTGCCCAGCAGCCCCGGGGGCACACAGAGCCACCGCGCCAGGGAAGGACGCTTGTTCCCACTTATGCCTCATCTCTGTTGCAGGGAGGGAACACCCTCATTCATGCGGCCGGTCACGAGGAGCCCCCATGCTCCGTTCTGGTGTCCAGCAGTGTCACATCTGGAGTGGCTGCTCCCAAGTGCCCGGGCAGGACTCGGGGCTGCTGCTTCATTTTCACACCACAAAGCTCTTGGAAGGAGCTGCTGGCTCCGTGACTCTTTACCTTGGATTGCAGAGAGCATATTTGTGCTTGAGTCAATATGAAACTGATTGTTTGGGCAAGGAAAGAATCCAGACCCCAGATTCTGTTCCCCTCAATGTGAGGGAACTTTGGGGGGAAAAAAGCTTGGAAAAAAAATTTATCCAAGTTGGTTGGAATCTGCAAGGAAAATGTGGAGGCACAAGAGCAAAACTCAAAGTGAAAAAAAAACTGGATGAATTCTCTGAGCTGTCTGGGAGCAGCTGGGAATGGGACTGGTGAGGGGCTGCAGTGGGGGGTCCAGGGATGTGTGTGCAGCCCCCCCGGCCCTCCTTCCCTTTCCAAAGTGCTCATTCCCAAATCCTGCCCTAACTGCACCATGCGCTCCAGGAAGCCTCAAAGGGAAACAGGAAAAGCAGCGAGGGCTGAGTGGAGCCGCGATCCGACAGCACCTCCCGCCCACCCACTCACCCTCCGGGATGTTTCCGGAGCCCCACGGAATCCTGAACAACCCAGCGGGGCTTCCCTGGCTCTGAAACGGCTGTGCCAGAACAGAGCCTCATTCAGCACACGCTGCTGATGAGTTTTCCGCGGGGCAAACCCAGGGATGCTCTCAGGGACAGCTCCTCAGATGCAGCCTGGGTGTGGATCCACTGGCCAAAATTGAATCCTGTGTTTCAGATCAGATTTAATTAAAAAAAAAAAAAACACAAAAAAAACCCCCACGCAAAGACAATATCCAAGTGGGACATTCAGCCCCTGCCCCAGCCCCTCCCAAAGACAAGGCATTCTTCCCTTTCTCAGAGCAAAGGCACCTGCTCTCCCTCTCTCCAGAGCCACCCAGGACTTGGAGAAAGCCAAGCAAAAGGAAGAGAAGCCACCCCACAGCAGTGACAGAACAACCCCAGACCCTCCTTCAAAAGGGGTTTAGGCACCAAGGGACATTTTCTTCAGGTTTAGTCACTCTTTCTTCTTTCAGGTCAATCCAAAGTGGGAGTGCAGAGTGTTTGGTGCAGAAATCTCTTCAGCAAAGCAGGACTCAGCCGGGGCAAGGACAGAGGAGACACTCGGTGAGTCCGTGCCATTGGTCCGTTTTCCTCCAGTGCTCAGAACCCACCCCCAGATCAATCCCTGCCATTTGGCAGAGCACAGCAGGAACACCAATCCCCCACGTTTCAGAGGGAGATTGCATTTCAGAGAAAAAACTCCTGACACTTGGCCCCAGGACACTACAGGTGATGAACAGCGAGGGCTGGGTGCTCCCAGAGCCCTGTCCAGGCCAGGAAGAGGAATGGATCCACACCCAGCCCGTGTCCCATGGACAGGGATGGATGGATGGATGGATGGATGGATGGATGGATGGATGGATGGATGGATGGATGGATGGATCCACACCCAGCCCATGTTTCATGGACAAGGATGGATGGATGGATCCACACCCAGCCCGTGTCCCATGGACAGCGATGGATGGATCCACACCCAGCTGAGCAGGAGCTGTTTATCTTGCTGCTGTTGAGGCACCCACAGCCTCAATGACATCATCAGGACAGCCCTGGTTTGCTCCAAAGGAAAGGAGTAAGTGACACAACCCTGTGCAAGGTGACCCCAGCTTGTCACCAGCCACAGTTCCAGAGACAACCCCACCCAGAGTATGGTGTGGAGCTGGCAGAGGGTCCCACAGCCCCCAGGAGATCCATCCCCCAAAAGCTGTGTCAGCACTGGGAGGGATGGGGAGAGGATGGGAGAGGAGGTGGCTCGCCTGGAATTCAATGTCACTATTGGAACTCTGCTGCTCCAGGGAGGGGGAGGAAGAGTTTTCCAGGGCAGAAGTGCTTATTCATCAGCAGAACTCTTCTGGAAATTGTCCAAAATGTGGCTGTTTGAAGAAGTGAAACCTCTCCTCAGCACATCCCTCCTGTGACATAATTCTGGGAAAGGTTTCTCCTCCCCACAGGAGGTGGGAGCAGGGCAGAGGCTCACCCTGGGAATGTCCCTCCCAGGCAGAGCTCACTCTTGCCTCTGGTTCTTCATCAGAAAACTTGTACCAGTCTCAGCCTGTCCAGCTGCAGGAAAAAAAAAAAAGAGTTATTGGGAAAAATCTCTTCCTACAGTCCCTGTCCTGGTGTGCATAACCCAGGGAGCACAGCACAGCACGTGGGACAGCTCAGAACTGTCACCAAGCTGCCCCCAGGCTGTCCAGCACCTGCAGAACTCCAGAAACACAGGCAAGGCTCGGGGGTGGGGGAGGGTGGGTTTGGACTGGAGGGATCTGCATGAAAACAAGCAGTGAGATGCCTTTTATCCCAGAGGAAGTCCGTGTGGAGTACATCAGCTGGAATGTTTTCCAGCACACTGAGAGGCTGGAACAAAGCCAGAGCAGCCAGCAAAGTAATTTCCACTTTCTGTTTCACAATAATTGATCTGCCTCATTTGCAGTGCTGGAAGCAAAGGGCCTGGCCAAAATTTGCAGGGAAGTTCACTTCTGTGTGAAGTCTCACTCTGCCTCCTTCGAAATCTCAGTCTTGGTTTGGAGGAACAGCAGGAACCTCTGCTCAGTCCTGGGCCAGCTCCTGCAGGGAGCAGAACAGGGGCTGTATCTGACTGTGCTGGGTCCTCAGAGCTTGGAAAATGGAACATTTTAAGGTTAAAGTCAGGAAAAGGCAAGTCAGAACTGGAGCTGCATGGCCAAGCTGAGCATGAGCACACCAGGAATGTCACCACACGAGTCCTGGCCATGCATAGGGAAGAGTGTCCCATTGAACTTTAACTCAACTGATCTATTTCTCCCCCATAAAACAGATATTTTTAAAAACCCTTGTTGGGTGTTCTGCCCTTGTCCCACTCTCAATCCCTGAGAAATGAGGAGGAATGGAAAAGCACACCCAGCCGGTGACTGAGGCCTTGGGGTGCCTTGAGGCTTCCCCAGCCTGAGCAGCTTCCTGGGAGGCACCAGCCCTGTGTGTGTGTGTGCTCACAGCCCAGCACAGGGACAGCCCCAGTGCCACCAGCCCACGGAGCTGGGGCTGTCCCAGCCTGGCTGTGCCCCACTGGCCTAGGGAACTGTGGCAGGGCAGGAACAGTCAGGCTCCTAAACCAACTGGTTGTACCCCAAAACACTTTTCTGAGGTGGAAATAATTTTTAAGAGTCAGGTAAGGGCTTCAGCTGCCATATTGCATCACTACAGGAACAGCGGGGTTGGCACAGCTGGAAGCACCAAACTCTCTGAAATCCCCCTGGTCCCAGTGACCAGAAGGTCTCAGGGATCTCCTCAGACCAGCTTGTCCAAGCAGGATGCGTTTCTCCAAGCCAAAGCCTACACAAAACCATCCTGGAGTGGATTCTCCAAGCCTTTCTTCCGCTGCCTTTCCCTTTCCGGGGCTGTGTAGAGGGCAGAGCACCTCAGCAGCTCTCACCTGGCTCCAAGGTCACAAGGAGGTCACAGTAGGCTCTTCAGCTCCTGCCCCACCCAGTTTTACAGCCTCACCCCGTCATTTCCCCACCCTCAGGCTCTGGGATCCTCCAGGGAGGAGAGCTCCCGGTGGAAGTGCTGACTCGTGTCTGCGGAGCCACAGAGCCGGGCGTGCACAGCAGCGCCTTTCCTTGCACACCCGGGCACAGAGCATGGGCAGAGCATCCCTGTTTATCCATCAGCGAGTGAATCAGCAGCTCTGGAGCTGGCTGGCTGGGATCAGCTCCCATTGCAAAGGATCTGTCTGCCTGGTGCTGGACTTTGCCACTAATCCAGCCCAAGGAGCCTGGCCAGCAGCCCTGGCAGCCACTGAGAGGTTCTGTTCCCCCAGCAGGTTTTCATCTCCTCCCGAGAGCTCCTCACAGCCTCGGCTCTCAGCACAGCCACTTCCAGCTCCCAGTGATCAATGCTGATTTAATTGCTGGAGCATCTTTCAGGAAATGTGCTGCTGCATCCATGTGTGGGTAGAGAGAAAGCAGAGGAGTGACCTGGTGAGCACCAGAGCAGGGCTGACCTTGGCTGCCATCCTGCTGTGAAACACCCAAATCCAGGCACAAACTCTTGGAAGAGAAAGAAGAATAGCCAGGAGATTGAGAAGGGGATTCTGCTCCTGTGCTCAGGTGAAACCCCACCTGCAGACCTGGGGCCCAGCACAGGGAGGACCTGGAGCTGCTGGAGAGATCCAGAGGAGCTCCAGGATGAGCAGAGGATGGAGCAGCTCTGCTGGGAGGAAAGGCTGGCACAGCTGGGATTGTTCACCTGCACAGGAGAAGCTTTGGGGTGAGCTCAGTGTGGCCTTGCAGGGCCTGGAGGAGCTGCAGGAAACATGGAGAGAGACAATTCCCAAGGAATGGAGGGACAGGACACAGGGAATGGCTTCAGACTGACACAGGGCAGGGCTGGGTGGGATATTGGGAAGGAATTGTTCCCTGTGAGGGTGGGCAGGGCTGGCACAGGGTGCCCAGAGCAGCTGTGGCTGCCCCTGGATCCCTGGCCCAAGGCCAGGTTGGACATTGGGGCTTGGAGCAGCCTGGGACAGTGGAAGGTGTCCCTGCCATGGCAGGGGCTGGATTTGATGTTCCCAAAGGTCCCTTCCAACCCAGTCCTTTCAGTGATTCTCTGACTCTTCAATCTGTATTTTCTAGAGGAAGAGCTACTGATTTTCATGCTATTGTTCCTAAACTCGACCTTTGTGGATGTTGCCAGTGCAGGGGAGGAATCCAAATGCCAGTGCTGAGGCAGCAGAGGCGGCTGGAGCCAGGCAGGGATGCGGAGCAGGGAGGGCTCAGAGCCTGCAGCCAGCGTGGCGAGCCTGAGGAGCTGGCACAAAGCTGAGCTCTGTGGGACCAGCCAGAGCAGTGGGGGCATTGTCACACTCCAGCAGCCTGGAGAACAGGCCAGAGGTCAGCCCAAGGCTTGAGGAAAAGCACTTTGAGGCAAGATGGAGATTTCTGGCCGTGTTTTGGAGGCTCCCCCTTGGAGCCGCAGAGCACAGTGAGCCAGGCTGCAGCCTACTGCTCATCAGGATTATTTTTCCTGATTATTTAACGTGCAAGAGTTAAATTCCCCTGGATCCCTGAATCGACCTGTAGAGCCTGAAGGATTATCAGCCCCACCCTTCTGCTCTCAAGGCTTTTTTCCATCACAAAGATCTGGGAGTTTTGCCCCCACACAAATCAGAGTTACCTCTCCATTAGCTGCTCTCCAAAGTGTCCCAGAATCCCTAAATCCAAGTTTCCAAACCAGCCCCTCTGAGCAGCAGCACAGAGTGAAGCCCTGCAGGGCACCAGCTCAAGTGGCAGAGCACTCCATAGCCATCCAACACCTCTGGCCAGGGGCAGCAGCACAACCTCATGGAAAGTACAGCTCCCACAGCTCTCCCACGGGCTTTGGAGAGCCAGTCCTGACCTTTGGATCCTCCTCACCTGCCACCCACACCCAAGCTCCCCTTCCTGCTGAGGCAGGCAGAGAAGAGGACCTTGAGAGCTCTAACTCATGACAACAGTCCCAAAGCTCCTTGCAAGCAGGATCAGACCTTGAGAAGTGGTTCAGGTGAAACAACACCTTGAGAAAGTCTCAAAGCACTTCAAAACTGTGTGGTGAAGCCCTTTATCCAAATTCCACAGAGCAAACAGAGGTAAAGTGAAATGCAGTTATTTGGACCTTCCACATCCATCAGTGGTGACCTGAGGACACCTCCCTCATCACCATCTTCATTATGCTCCAGAGTCAATCACAAAACTCCGGTGTGCTGCACCCTGTCCTGGAGATGAGCCAGGACAGTTTGTACAAGGGCTGCAGCCCCAGAGCACCCCAAGATCCCTGTGGGTGCTTCATGCCTGGACTGGGAACACTTCAGCAGGTCCAGGGACACAGAGGCTCCCACTGCCAGGGGCTCAAAGCTGCCTGCACACATCCTGAAGGTCCAGGGGGGATGTGCTGTGTTGCAATTGGAAGCAAATTCACAAAGAGAGCCTGTGTTCAGGCACCGAGCTATAAATATTCCTTTTTGAAAAGGCATAACTGGAAAAATGTCTAAATGTCTATTTTTGCCTCCTCTGCTTCACCCACTCGAAACATTGACATCATACCAAGCTCCTACTGAGGCAGTGTCACTGCAAGAGCTGGAGCAGCACAACTGCTCCCAGCATAAGTGCTGGGACAGGAAAAAAGCATCTTTGTGTCCTGGAGGATGGAGCAGTGCTTGGGGAGGGGAATTCTTGCATGGAAATGGCAGCTTTTCCACTGCTCTGTAACTCCGATACAAATGACTCAGCAAAGCCCAGGTCAGGCTGTCACAGCTTTGCCCTGGCTCATCAGAGGGCCAGGACTCCTCCAAGAGGATTCCAACTTCCCTGGCTCATCCTCAGCAGCCAAACATGGAGAGGTTTTCTCCAACAGAATCACGGAATAGTTTGGGTTGAAGGGACCTTTAAAGCTCATGTGCTCCAGCCCCCCTGTGATAAGCAGGGACAATCCCTCCCTCAATTCCATCTACACTTCCAAAACCCACCCTGAGCTGCCTCTAAGGAGAGAATCCCCCTCTCTGTGGGAATCAGGCAGTCTGAGCAGCCTGGGGCCCCCCAGCACTCGTTTGGGAGGTTTGGGAGGAGCCATGAGGGATGGGACAGCACCAGGCAGCAGCTCCATTACCTCCCCAGAGTGCCAACACACATGCAAATACTTCTACACGCAAAAGAAAAATGGGAATGTTTTCTCAGCCACCTCAGCTATCGTTCCTGGCTTTCCAGGGATGATTGCAACCTTTTCCTACACCATTTCCTGCCACAGAACTGCCTGTAAATAGCTCTGGCCATCCACCTGAGGGATGAGGAGGCCATTCCTGGAGGAGGAGATGCAATGTGGAAATGGTTGAACATAGAACCAGACCCCAGCCCTGGAAAAGCCTGTGTGTAGCCAGCAGAACAAGAGGGGGTGTTTGCCTTCTCCCCATCCCTGGGCAAGCACAAACAACTCCCAGCTGCTCCAGCATCCTCTGCACAGGCAGGGCTGGCTGACAGCAACCCTGGAGGGAAATGGGGAAATGGGTGCCTTCCCCGCTCCTCTGGGAATGTGGGATTGAACAGCAAACCCTGGGAGCCTTGGCCAGGAGCTGCCATCCCATCAGCCGTGGACAGCCCTGTAATTCAATGGGTGCCCGGAGCTGTGTCCCCAGGAGGTGCAGGGGACAGTCCCCTGTCACAGCAGGAGGACACAGCCCCTCTGGGCCTGCAGCCAGCTCTGCCCCCACACCTCAGCAGCACTTGGCTGTGACCCTTTCCAGGATCCCCCAAAGAAAGCCCCAGGGAAGAGCTGGAAAGGGAGCTTTATTTATTTATTTAGTTCTCTATTTACTTATTTGCTCCCAGTTCTGTGGCTGGTGACCAGCACTGCCGGTTGGCAGGGCCACTCCTGAGCACGGGGCTCGTGACATGCTGCAGGCACAGGGAGAGGTACCAGGCTCAAAATAGGGCAGGGAACAAATTTATTTATCCAGCCCCAGAAAGTCACAGTTTGCCTTTTTTTTTTTTTTTNCATCTTCCTTTGCTTTGCTTCAGCTGCAGCCAGGTCATTCCCTCTGGCTGGAACACGCCGGGTTGCTCTGGGGCAGCACAGTCGAGGGAGGTTTTCTTGCAAAAATAATCCTGTGGCAAACAGTCGGCGCTGCCAAGGTGCTCTTCTCCCTGGGAATTCCCGTGGGATGCTTCTGGATGCCAGCGGTGCCGCTCCGCACGGGGCTCTGCTCCGCAGCGCCTCGGGGCTCGGTGCGGGGCCGGGCCGGGCCGGGATGAGCTGGGCCGGGCCGAGCTGGGCCGGGATGAGCTGGGGCCGCAGCCGAGGCCGGGGCCGGGCCGGGCCAAGCCGATGCTGGTGCCGGGGCCGGGGCCCACCCCGGGCGCTCCTGCTGCAGCAGCAGCCGCACCAGCGGCCCCGTGTGGGTCACGTAGGCGGGGCCGGGGGG
>VXBI01011776.1:300828-353176 GCA_013397375.1 Toxostoma redivivum
CCTTTTTTTTTTTTTTCTGCCACATTTTCTCATTCTTCACATTTTTTCCCTGCAGAAGCCAAACACCCTTTTCCAATGCACTCAGCAGCCAAGTGGCACTGGTCCCACAGCAGCCAAAATCCCAAGAGCCGTCCAGCAGGAACCACACACTGGATGCAGCAGAAAATACTCATGATTATCAGATAAGTTGTTTATAACTCCAGCAGGGTTTTTCAGGACAAACGGCTTCCTTAAGCAAATTTCATTCTGACAGCAAAAAAAAAGGATCAATTTTTTCTCCACTGCCACAAGTTAAATATTTAATTTCAAATGCAGAGGTTGTGGCTTGCTGCAGACCTGAGAGTAGAGAACAGGACACATTTCCACCCTCTTCTGCTTTCATTCCAATCAGCCTTTTAGAAAAAGACTCCAAGAGTCAAATGCTGCTCGCAGAAGTTTAATGGAGTCTGGAAAACACTCAGGAGCATCTTCCTTTGCTTTGCTTCAGCTGCAGCCAGGTCATTCCCTCTGGCTGGAACACGCCGGGTTGCTCTGGGGCAGCACAGTCGAGGGAGGTTTTCTTGCAAAAATAATCCTGTGGCAAACAGTCGGCGCTGCCAAGGTGCTCTTCTCCCTGGGAATTCCCGTGGGATGCTTCTGGATGCCAGCGGTGCCGCTCCGCACGGGGCTCTGCTCCGCAGCGCCTCGGGGCTCGGTGCGGGGCCGGGCCGGGCCGGGATGAGCTGGGCCGGGCCGAGCTGGGCCGGGATGANGGCGCCGGGCAGGCCCACGTTGGGCGAGGGCGGCACGTCCTCTGGAACCCAAAAACACAGCGTGAGGGCACAGCCGGGCGCTGCCGCCAGCTCCCCGCCCGGGAAGGGTCACAAAGGTGGCCTCTGGTGGCACCAGGGATGCTCTTTGGAGCCAAGGACCCCACGGGGATCAGCCGTGGCTTTGTCGTGGCCGTGGGGACAGCACCGAGGGACAGCAGTGCCTGTGGCTACTCTGCATCGAGACCCAAATAATCCGTGGAAGAAACGGCTGATATCCATAATTTGCAGCCTTTGAGCCTTTATTTCTGTGTTTGAGCACAGGGTGCGATTCGCTGCCCATGGGATGGGGTTTGCTCGCCTCCCCCGTGCTCCCTACAAGCACTGATCCCTCCTCCCTGCGGGGACAGAGACGCACTTCCAGCCTCATCCCCAGCAAACACAGCCACCCCCGTGTTCTGCAGAGCGAAGATCCAGCCCAGCCCCTCACCCAAGCCACCAACTGCGCGCTGGAAAGGCAAGGAATGAGCACACCGAGGTGGTGGAACAGGGAAGGACAGGGGTTATGGCACTGGGATGTGCAGCCAGCCCACTCCTTCCACCGGGGTTTTCCTTGGAACCTTCTCCTTCCCTGCACCAAGCCAGATGTTCCCAGCTCCACGAGTGAAGAGGCTGGCTGAGCTCACATGTCCAGGACAGCAGGACATGTGCATGCAGAAGGAATGGCTCCTGTGTTATTTAGTCCTGGATAGATATTGCCACTCATGGGATATTCCTGGGGCTTCTAAAGGGCCTTGGGCTCAGCTGCAGTGCAATAAAGGGGTTTTACACTTTCCTAAATGGTGAGAGAAAAAAAGCAATGTGATGGAGAACATCCCCAGTTTGGATTTTTAATTGTATGTGGAACTTTTGGATATTACCAGCTGAATTTTCCTGTGTGATTGTGGGTGCTTGGCTGCAAAGAATCTCAGGCAAGGCCACAAGATCTGCCAAATTTCCTATGCTGGAGAGCTGAGACAGGCTGATGCAAATGAATCCCAGACATTTCTCCTCTGACCTTCTCTCTAACCCTTCCCAAAGCAGAAATGATAAAGAAGCCACAGCAAAAGGACACACAGACTTTCCCTGCCTGCAGAGCCTGGATCCAGCAGCTTTCCCTGCATTTCATCCCTGGGGTGGTCCCCACAGAAGCGACTTCTTCACACCAAGAGCGTGACAGGAGTGCCCTGGGAGCTGAGGATGGGAATGCAAAGCACTGGAGAGAGGATGCCAAGGGAAAGCCCAGAGCTGACAACATCTCAGAGCAAAATGAGCTGGGATCATCAGCCACACTTTGTTATTTACAGCCTGTGCTTGGCCACTGGCCTGGAAGTGATTCCAGAGGCCAGGGAGAAAGGGCTCCACAATATTCCTGGGAATGCTCTGAGCACGAGCTCCTCTCCTCACAGCACCTGCCAGCGAGAGCTGTCCCAGCCCTGCCCTGGGATCCTGGGAAAGGCAGAACTGGCCTGGCTCCCCTCCTGCTGCCCCCTGCATCCAGCTGTGGCTCAGCAGCAGCCAGAGCAGAGGCAGGACCCCCTGAGGCTGCTCCCCCCTGGTCTGGCAGCAACAGCCCAGGCTCAGCCCAGCCAGGCTGTAAATCAGGCCCAGGGTGTTGGGACACCACAGGAACCCCCTTTGGAGAGCAGAGTGTAAAAAACCCCTTGCTCAAACAATGACCCTTTTGTGATGCTGAAAATGGGCAAACCCAGAATTTTATAGTTCGTGATAGAATTATGATTTCTGGGAGAGTGGGGACACACATGGCCCACTTTAAATCCAAATTAATGCTACTGAGCTTCAAGACATTGACAGGCAAAGGTTCACAGTTTTTTACCACCATCCAAAAAAGCACCATCAAAGACAGGAACAGGCAGATACACAGAAGTATCATCACACAGGTAACACAGTTTTTCCTTATCAGCCAGAGCTTAAAGCACATGCTGAGATCTGCTCAGGCCTTCCCCAGTTTTCAGACATAATTATCAATTCACTTCATCAGCAGGCTGTGCTGTATCACAGCCACTGTGTGAGGCTCATTGGCTCATTTTCTTTACCTTTTCATGATGAGAATAAAACAAGACCTGAGACCAAGCCCTGGTGCTAAACCCTTGCTCAACAAAGCTATACCTCATGGTGCTGAGCGCTGCAGTGCCAGTGCACAGAGCTGAGCAGGGAGCAACCAGCCCTGCCTGTTCTGCCTCCATTACCTGGCTGCAGGACGAGAGATTCTGTGGAATGCAAGGAAAAACTCCCTGAGGAAGGAGGGAGGGTGGTGTTCCTGAGAGCCATTTGAGTCATAAAGCACCCAGCACTTTGCCTCATGCTACAACTCATGAGTTTAATTCTCAGAGCTGCTGGCAGTGGGACAAGTTTCACACTCTTATATTTAGAGGGCCTTGCCTGACAAACAGCCAAGGCTGTCGCCTGTAAATCAGGGGGTTCTGACAGGGCCCAGAGCAAGCAGTAAAAGCAAATGGGGGAAATGAAATTACAGGCTGCAGAGGGACCTCTGCAAAAGAATAAGCTTTTATTTTCTGTTTCTAAAGTTCACAATCATTAGAAATATTTCTCCCTCTGTTCTTTCATTTGTTTTTAAGCCAGTCCCTGCTGTCAGGTCCTGGGCCCCCTCAGCTTCCCGTTCACTTGGCTTCGGCCACGTGGCTCCAGCATTCCTGGCTGGGGTAGCCTGGCCTGCTGGAGCTGACAGATTGCAGGGCTGGGGCAGAGGAGATGTGGCCAGGGGAGGCAGGAGCAGCCTGGCACCCACACATCCCTGCAGCCCAGGCTTAGGGACAGGGTCCTGCCTGGGATGGAGAGCACAGCACAGGAACGGGGCCCTGGGGTGAAGGTGGCAGTGTGAGATCCATGGCTGGAGTCAGCCTCAGGGCCTTCTCCAGCATTCATGGCTCTACAATTTCCCACTTACATGTGATTTTCATTCACACTGAAACATCCCCTTTTCCTACAACCAAGGAGAAGCACAGAAACTTCTGCACTACCCTAGGAAGCAGCAGCTGATGGCCCTCCTGCCCCAAAGCCTGGGGGGGGCAAGAAGGCTGACAAGCACTATTGGGAACATCTTAATGCTGCATTTGACTTACTTAGCCTACATGGCTGAGGGATCCTCAAGACAGAGACCTCCTGCCTCCAAGGCTCCCACCCAAGGGTTTTCCAACCTCTCAGCATAAGCAAAATGAGGCAAACCAAGTGCTCCTCTGACAGAAGCAAAATTCAGTCCTTCTTTGTCCTGTACAACTCCACAGTACTTTGTTCCCATCTCCAGCAGGATTTTAATTGGACCCTAAACACAAAGATGGAACAGCAATTGCAAAGTCAACTGCTAGGAACCAAATCAAGCTGATGAAAACAGCAACAAAAATCCCCTTTATTCATTCATCTGATTCTACTGTTTGAAGTTCTCCATGAGCAGCTCCCAAGCCAAGCTCCTCCCTGTGTGTGTGAACTGGGGGCTGCCTGATGAAGATGGAAAGAGAGGATCACAGGCTCTGAAAGGGGAGGAGCAGGAACAGATCAACAGAAGAGGCAGCATGGCAGATTTGGGAAGTCAGCATCCTGTGACAGATTCCAGGGAAGGTGAAAAACCTTGTCTAGGTGTTAGGGCTACAGTGAAAATCCAATAGAAGGAACAAATAGCTCAAGTATTTCATCCCTGTTTATTCCAGGATGGGCTTGATCCAACATCAGGTGGAGTGGGCAAGTGCCCATCCACTGCCCTCATGGGGCTGAGATCAACTGGGAATTGAGCCAGGGGCTAACTGGGGTGGCTGAGTAGTGGGTTGGGGGCGGACCCAAGATCAGGGGTACCACACTCTCAAATACTTCCAAACAGGTGCTGAGGTGGGAATGATTCCCTGTGGATCACATCCCCCTCAACTCTCTCCAGAGCAAGCACTCCCCTCACCAACCTCAGGAGCCATGTTCAGATTCCGGGACCAACACCCAAACAGCCCCAAGGCTGGAAAGCACCAGTGGAAGACAAGGAAAGAGCGTGAGGGTTCCCCCAGCAGCAGGAAGACACAGGCAGTGCATCCCCAGGCTTCCTGGGACACTGCTGACAGGACAGGAACACTGAGCAATAACCACAGGAAAGCTGCTGCTCTCACTTTCAGTCCAGCTCTGGTCTCTGCAGATACATCATCAGTCCTTCCTGCACTTCTGGTTTTTCTTTTTATAAAGGGGAAGAGAACACACACACAGACACACACACACACAGACACACACACAGAGGACAGGTGGACTCAGGACAGAAATCATTGGTGCTACACCCCAGATGCTCCAGTGCCCATGCAAACAACCCCAGAATAGCAGAGGCAGCTCCTCAGCTGCTGCTGCTCGTTTGACAGGCACCAAAGCAGGGGAACGTCTGAGCCCAGAGCAGGATGGGGATGCCCCAGCAGGACCAGAAGCAGGTACTGGGGCAGGCTGGTGCAAACGGGGGATTCACCAGGCTGCTGCTGCTTCATCCAGCTCAGATCTATAAGCAGGAGCTCGTCCCTGCTGTCAGACAAGCAGCAGTCTTGAATTAAACTCTGCTCAGGCTGCTCGCTTCTCCCCAAGCCCAGCTTTAGTCACCTTTCCTGTATTGCCCCCCTGCCATCCCAGCTCCCCTGCACAGGCACCACCCTGGGCTGGGATCTGGACAGCAGAGACATGTCCATCCCACAGGAGCCATCAAACAGGGAACACCGAGCTGGGGGAGCCACCAGAGCACAGAAATTCAGGAGAAAGTGCTTGTTTTTGTGAAAGCACAAGGAGGCAAATAGTTGACATTAAGCTTTTGGGGAGGCTGTGGGACTGGGCTGTTCCTTTCAGCCCTGACACAAAGGGCCCCTTTTTGTCTCACTGTAAAACAGAAACCATATTGAAGGGTCTGTGGAATTTCTGAGCATTTTTTCCCCTGGGAGACACAGTGCCCTGCACTCCAATGCAGATGAAGCAGGATGCAAAGGGCAAGATGTTCAGAAGTGGCTCCACATCTGCCTCCTGCCCTGCTGCTGCCACAGCCTCCCCAAAATCCTGCCCCCCACAAAACCTCAGTGCTTCCACATGCACAGGGGCAGAGGTACCCCAGGGCTCCCAGCAGCTCCCACCTGGAGGTACTGCAGGGAGCCAGTGCTGAACCCATCCCCCTTTGGAAAGGGGACAGCAGCTCCCACCCCACCCCTGCTGAGCTCCAGGCTGTGCCTGACCCAGCCCATGCACCAGACTGCCTCGGACCCATCATCCCACATGAGTCTGCAGCTTCAGCTGTCCCCAGGAGTGACACCAAGCTCACCCACAACAGCTCCCAGGCCTGCCCAGCTCCCTGTCCATGCACATCCCTGTCCCAGCAAGGACCAGGATGCGGCTCTGCTCCATCAGTGCTGAGGCCACCTCCCTATTTAACTTGTGGAAGTTAAACACCACAGTTTTGCCCCCAAAGCTTCCTGCCCCACAGGGCTTGGACCAGCCCAGAAACAGCAGCCAAGCCCAGGAGCACCTCTGGAGCACACAGCACTTCCTGCAGCTCCTCTTGGTATCAAAGCCCACGGTCCTTGGATGTACCTGGGTGACCCTCCAGGAACTCCTGCCATCTCAAAGTGAGCACAGACTGCACCACACTGCTCAGCCTGAAGCTCCTCACATCCCTGAGGCACTTTCTGCCCAGGTGTGATGGAAGAGCTCGTCCTCTGCAGGCTCTGCCCCAGGAGTGCAGCTGGGACAGGAATGAGGGCTCATATCCAGCATGGGCAAGGCCTCACTGGAGTGAAGTGACAGAAACCCAACCCTGACACAGCAGCCAGAGAGCCCCACACGGTCTGGGTTGGAAGGGTCCTCAAAGCCCCAGTGTCCAGCCTGGCCTTGGACACTTCCAGGGATCCAGGGGCAGCCACAGCTGCTCTGGGCATCCTGTGCCCAGGCCTGCCCACCCTCACCCTTTCTTCCTAAAGAAGTTTGTAGGATCAAAGTCCCATTAACACCAGGGTTGCAGCTGCTGCTGTTTGCAGACACTTCCCCTCCTCACTGCTCAGCACCAAAGGGAGAACAGTGTCTTCCCTTCCCTCTGGAGCCCCTTCCCCTTCCCTGCCGTGCCCAGCACACGGCCAGGGCAGGGAGGTCGTTTCAGGACAGCTCCGGTGCAAAGGCTGCTGACACAGGAGACAAAGCCCCCATTGTCCTGCCGTGTGACCCCGGTGGCAACAGGAGCGTGTCCTCCCAGCCGGCACGGGAGGGACCAGCCCGGCTTTGTGCAATGGAGCACCAGCACCTCCCAGGCAGCACAGAGCAGCTGGCACAGAAATGTCCTCCCAGTGCACTGTGAGACTTTGAGGAAGGAAAGAAAACCCCAGAGCACATCCACAGCTCCATCTGATGGAAGCCTTCCAGGGAGCAGCTGGAGCCAGCCCCAGCTCCCACTCCCCAGGCTGGGAACAGCCTTGCCCACACAGCCACAGCACGTCCTGTGCTGGAAATCACAGTCAAGGAATGTCCCGAGCTGGGGGGGGCCACAGGATCACCCAATGCAGCACCAGGCCCTGCCCAGACCCCCCAACAATCCCACCCTGGGCATCCCTGGCAGCGCTATCCAAACATTCCTGGAGAGCTCTGGCAGCCTCGGGGCCATGCCCATTCTCTGGGGAGCCTGGGCAGTGCCCAGCAGGTTTTTAATGATAGAATGGAGAGTCTTCTGCTTTATGGTCTTTTCTGCTTTCATTAAAATCCTGCTCTGTAATATGGGAAAAGGATTTCTATGTGAAGGCACTCAGATGAGGAGACATCCAACCCCAACAGCTAAAATGAGTTGAGCTGGCTAAAAAGGAATTGGGAAGAAAAAGCTCCAGCCTGAAAGTATTTTGCTGGAATAAATCTGCTTTTCAGTGCTGTTGACTTTGTGACAAGATGAAAAACTGGAAAATATCCACTTTGCATCAAAAACATGATCAGGCAAGAGAACAGAAAATCTCACTTTTCAGTGAAAAAAAATCCCTCCAAATGGAAAACTTGCACTGTTTGTTTTCATTCTGCCATGAAATTCCCCTTAGCACAGGGAAACATTCCCAGCCAGCCCCATCAGCACGTGGGCTGAGAGGAGAAGTGACAGGACAAGTGACACTGTGCCCCAGGCATGACGTTGCAGGCACAGGGCTCGGCTGTTCCTGCTCATCCGACTGCCTCTGCTCCTGCTGGGGTGTCACATGCTCCCAGACTGGCCCCTGCTGAGCTGAGCCCCCTTCAGCTGCAGGAGATGTCACTGCCCAAGCATCTCTCGAGCTCCGAGCCAGCAGCATCGCTCCAGCACACAATTCCCTGCTCCAGGCAGCTCCAGGCTTTTGGTTTTGCTGAACTCGGTGTTTCATACCCCAGCCCTGCCTGAGCAACCTGATCCTTTGAAATCATGGATTCATGGAATTGTTTAGGTTGGAAAAGCCCTTCAAGATCACCAAGTCCAGCCATTCCCTCAGTGCAGCCAAAGCCACCACTAAAGCCTGTCCCCAAGTGTCACATGCACAGCTTTTAAATCCCAAGTGATGAGGATGCCATCCTGCCCTAGGCAGGCTGTTCGTGGAGCAGGAGAGGATGGACAAGGCTATGTCACTGCCACGTCCCCTACCCGTGCATGCCACGACAGCCCAGCACACGTCCCTGACCCACCCTACATTCCTGGGAGGGGCCTTGGGACACAAACTGTCCTGGACACCACGTGCAGCAGGAGCAGGCTGGGACAGCAGCTGTTTTTAGCAGGAAGATGCTGCAGGGCTGTGACACCTCCCTGCCACGCCAGAAATGTGAGACGGGAACATTCAGTGTCCAACCAGATCCATCTCACTTGGTACAATTCACCTTCCATGAGGAGGGAAGCTCCCCTGCCCATCCCCAGGAAACCCAGGATGGGCTCCCCTACTCCTCATTCCTGCACAACAAACAAGAGAGCAAGCACAAGAGCAGAAAAGGAAACCCTGCCCAGACCCACCACCAAATATAACCCAGGCAGGGCCAGAGCACATGAGCAGCAAGACCTGTCCTGCACATGGATTATCCCTCGGTTGTCACATTTATTATTTAATTAATTACTTTCTGGAGTGCTTCAGCTGCAGCAGTCCCACCCTTCTGTTTTATTTCCCCTGCACCCCAGCACAGATCCTCCCCAGCCCCGGGGTCTCCAGAGCTTCTGCCAGAGCAGCAGCTGCACACGAGGATAAAAATAAAATTTACATATCCAGGGAAGACGTTCCCTCCGGGAGTTGAGGTTGCTGAGTTCTGGTGGGGGCTGTGTGGTTTTGGGAGCCTCCTGGAACGACCTGAGTGATTTGAGGTCACTTGAAGCAACCTCTGGATGACTTCACTTTCCTCCTCATTAGCACAACCCACTAAGTGTCCTACACCACAGATCCATTTATCTCCCAGAGGAAAAGACAAGCCTGGATTCCCCCGGGAATGTCACAAAGCCAGCAGGAGCACTCTCCAAAGGGAGCTGAGCTTTGTGCCTGAGCAGCCCTTCCCCGACCAAACCTCTCCCCTACGATCCAGAGCTGAGAAGTCACTTCTGACAGCTGGAGCTGTGAACAGCTTTGTCATCAACAGAACACTCAGAGCACTCGTGTCACCACTCGTGTCACCACTCGTGTCACCCTTTCTGTGTCTGCCATCAGCACAGCTGTCAGACTCCAGCCCTACTCAGCACAGGAAATTCTCCCATTTTCAGACCACACCTCACCAGAAGGGAAAGCAGCATTCTCAGAGTCCTGCAGCACATCCAGAATGAGCTGAGGAGCTTTGTGGTGATTTCTGGAGGAGCTGATCATCCTTTCGTCCAGAGGAGATGCTGTGCACAGGCTGCTCCAGCAGCAGGGCTCAGCCCTGGACACACCGGGGCTGGCAGAGGCCACCAGGAGCTGCTGGAGGGACGGAGGGGCCAGCAGGACACCTGATGGCACACTGAAACCTCAGATCAGCCACCCACAGTGAAACCTGCACTCTGCTTTTCTCCAAGTGTCCCCAGGAGCTTTGCTTGCACTTTCCTGCACCCCTCACACGTTCCTGCACAGAAGCTTTGGGTGTGATTTCCAAGAGACACCGGCACCAAAGGAGCCTCCAGCAGCACGAGTCTCCCCAGAAACAGGAGTGCCCACCGCAAGATTCATCACTTGCAGCATTGTCTTTCCTGAGCTGTGCTCAAGAAAACCTGCCAGTGAATTCCTGCCTGGAGATCAGCTCAGCTCTCCTCTTCCCAGCTCAGCCTTCCAGCACCCTCTGCTTCCTCCTGCCTCATCTCCATTGCATGGCACATGGAAGTGGAGATCAGAACGATCTTCCTGGGGACAAGGAAGGCAAAAGCCAAGAACAGTCAAACCGAGTGTCCTCCTCCCCACCCTACCCTTTCCCTGAGCTGGTAGGAAAGGGATGTCTCGGATTAACACTCCATAAAGCACTTGAATCCTTAAAAACAGAGGTACCCTCAAATGAAAGCACAGACCACTATGTCCAAGAGCATCCAGAGATTTTTCTTACCAACAGTGACACACCCTTGGCTGGAGTTTCCTCGGCAAAAGGTTAATCCCCTCCAAAGTGCTGGTTTTTTTTCCAGAGAAAATTCCTGTCCAAGCCATTAACCACATCCAGGCCCTCACCTGTGGGACTCAGCCCTACACAAGAGGCATTTAACACCTCAAATCACCCATTGGGTCTTAGATACTCCATAGCCAGAGGAGCCAGATCAGGGCATTTGGATCCAATTAGTTTCCCTAATCCACCCTGAAAGTCAGCCAGGGCTGGGGCTGCTCCAGCTGCACACATGGCCTGGAGCAGGAAAGGCACAAGTCCCTCAGAACATCCTCTCCAGCCTGGATTTCCCAACAGTCCTGTTCCTCACTCCAAGAGCAAAATCACTCCACTGAAGTTTTCCTGCTCAGCAAAACTGATCCCTCCTCCCTGTAGCAACCTTTGTCTGCTCTCTCTAGCCCTGAACCATCAAACCCCTTTGGAAATTTGCAAGCAGAGCCTATGGGTGAGACAGAATAAAATTCATGTTTCGGGGTTTTTTTTGCTGTTGAGAGCAAGGAAACCCCAAGCTGCAGAAAGACTTCCAGCTTCCCCAGACACCTCCTATGCTACAGGAACTGCTCCTCTGCCACATCCAAGCTGCAGGAGCCAGGGCTGGCAGGAATGGAAATGTCTGGAGAGATTTGAATTAGGATCCTTTTTCATGGCCCAGATACATCCCCCACTGCTCAGCCCCCATATCTGGTGAGCAAGCATGAGGTGGCACAGCAAAGAACAAAGGAGAAGTAAGAGAATTCCCATTCCTTGGCTTGTGGAAGTCAGGGAAGTTTGTGGAGCCCAGCTGGGATCTCACCCATCGGGGTCTTTCTTTGGGAAGTTCAAATGGATGTGAGGATCTGGCCCAAGGGTCCAGATCACCAGTGCTGGCTCAAGGAACGAGCAGGGCTGGCTCTGGGTGGCCAGGGCAGGCTCTGAGGAGGACTCACACCCAGCTGCCCACAGTGGTCACCCTGGAGTAACTCAGAGCAGCTCCAGGCTTCCTGGGAAAAACAGGACGAGCACCTCCATTTCTGGATGAGCTCCTATGTAACGTGACTTGTGGCTGGTTTTGCATTCTACAAACGCCACATGAGCAGACATCACGTTCAGCCAGAGCTGCACTGAGCTCGTCTGATCCCTGCAGAGCTCCTGACTCCAGCCTTGACCACAGAGGCACGGGAGGAAGCCACGGCCCAGGGCTTCTCCAGCAGGTCCCAATCCAACATCTGCTTTCCATGTTCCCCTGGCAGTGCTCCAGGTGCACACAGCACACTTCTGTCTGTCTGTCTGTCTGCACACACCAGGGCCCTCTGTCTGCTCCAGCACCACCACAGATCCCAGCAAACCTGGCTGGGGGCACGGAGCAGCTCCCTGAGGAGCACCCCTCCTCCCTGGGACCAGGTGAGGTGACAAAACAGAGCAGGAGGGATCCCTGCGCATCCAACGGGGCTGGAAAGCAGCTCAACCCCGACAGGTAAAACCCAGCAGAGCCACCCAGAGCATTTCTGCAGCACGCAGGGGCAGGGCGGACACGAGCCTTCCCGCTGGGCATGGGCGGGCCGGGGAAGCCAGGGCTCCGCGGGGAGCCAGTCGCACATTTTGGGGTGTCTGGGGCAGGACTGCACCCTGGCAGCTGGGTGGAAGGGCTCCTCCACCTGACCCTGGGGTGGCCACAGAGCTGAGCCAAGGAGCCACACAGCAGAGATGCACAGCAAACACGTAACTGCCAGAAGGTGAAAACATGCAGGGAAATTCAAACGACGCGGAATTAAATTACAGACTTCATAATGCCGAGGACTCCGCCCCCTGATTCCCACACACGAGCGAAGGCATTGCACACCCACAGGGCGGCTCCGATGTCTCTGCAGAGGATGTTTCACAACAAAATTCAATGTTCGCTCTGCACGAACCACGCCCATACACCCAGAAAATCATTTCGGTGTCACCTGGTGCAAACACAAACTCGCTGCCCGAGCAGCCGAGACAAACGAGGCGCTAATGCTTGCAATTAGCCACTAATTACCATCAATTACCGGCAGTCAGGGAGGGGGAAGTTACACCTGGGGCAGCGAACTGCTACAATAACTTAAAAGTGACGCTCACTTTTCTGCTGCGCTGCTGAAACAAAATCCGAGTATTCCCCGGTATTTCAGGGAACGCGTCCCACATTTATCAGAGTAAATCGCGACTCCCCTGGGAGCTGCAGAAATCCCGACGGATCGACAGCTACCGGCAGTGCTGGAGGACACGCACGGCAGCACAGCTAAGGAAAACCAGAACACTGACCCTTCACCCTGGCACAGCAGAGCCCCGAGCTCCAGCACAAACCATCCCCACCTGCAGCCACGGCTTGAGTTTCAGCCCAGGGGAGATTTAAGGTTATCAGTAAAAACATCCCAATTTTTGCAGGAAAGCAGCGCGAGGGAAATGCCCACACTGGAGGTGCACACTGGGGATCCTGTGCTGTGCCCCTGCCCATCGCTGCCCTCACCTGAGTACAGGCCCGGGATGTTGATACAAGGTTTTTCCATCCATGTCAAGTGGTCAAATGCATCCTGCTCTGATGGCTCCAGGATTTTCTTTAAAAAACTCCCCATTTGTCTCACCGAATCTATAGTGGGGGTACAAAACAGACAAATTAGTGTTTGGCTATGTGGCCACGAGTTTTTTTTTCCTTTGTTCTCCCTCAGGTGCAGGTCAGGAGTGTGTGAAAAATTACACTACAAAAAGCCAATGTCATAAAGGAGATAGAGGAGCCCACAGCTGTATTGGAATAAAGGGACAGCCCATTGGGCCATGCCCTGTGAGGTCTCTCCTGAGATTTTGGGGATGCAGCCTCTTTTTATCCCAAATTACCGGCCCTGTGCTGCCCTCTTCCTTTCCCCCTCAGCTGATGTACCAGAAAGGTACAGCCTTCCCAAACTGCATACCCCATATCCCCCCTTGTCTGTGGACATTTCCCCCCAAAGCTGGGAAATTCAGGCTGCCTGGGCTCTGCTGTGGCCTTTGCACGGACCTGTTTGTTCATTCCCCTAAAGGCCAGGAGGTAAAACTCACTGGGTCTGTAACCAACCCGGGCAGCATGAGGCTGGTAGATACACCAATGCCCATTTCAGAGACACTGGGACCTATTTCAGATATACCAATGCCCATTTCAGAGACCCTAAGGCTCATTTCTCCTAAAGGCCCCCCGAACAGTCTGTAAAGAATCAGCACCCATGTTCTGCATCAGGAACAGCCTGCAGGGAGCTGCTCTCTGCCAGAGTTCCTGCAGAGATGTTCAGTGCTCTCCTGCCTGGCTGGAGTGAGCCTGACTGGAAGCCTTGGAACCTGCCTTGGAGCACTGGATGCTGCACGTGGAGCTCACAGCTTTGGAAAGCACAGGTAGGTGGCAAAGCCACCTATTGTAAAGAAAAGCCAGGGTTTGAGCAGGTGACAGATATTTCAGCCCCATCCTCCCACACCTTGTGTTCCTTAAACCCAGGTTATTAAGGAAACTTCCCAGTCTGTGCAGTCAGGAGCTGTCCTGGAGTCCCCCTCCCAGCCCAGACTGCCTGCAGTGGGGTACAAGGTGCTGCTGGACACTGGGACAGCCGGCCTAGCAGGGGGCTGGCAGAGCATCCAGAGCAGGGCTGCAGGCACTTCCTGGCCTTCCCTTCCCATGCCCTCTCTCTCACTGCTGGTTCCCCAAGCCCAGCTGCCCCCTCCATTCTCCAGGTCCCAGCCTCACCCATCCCCATTTTCCCACCCGCAGTCCCTGGGTACGGCAGCCAAGCACAGAGCAGGGCAGTGTGTGCTGGAATTAAGGCCCAGGACACACCCAGGAACGTGGCCCCTGTTGGTGCCCATGACAGCATAAAGAACCCCCAGCTCCCATTAAAGGGAGAGCTAAACCCAGCCCAGCTGCTCTTGTCCCCCAGAGCCACCTCCTCAGTCAGTGCCACCAGCTGGGCACAGCCCCAGTCACCCCCCACACCCCCCAAAGGGGTTTCTAGGGTTTTGGGGAATTCCTCCTTTGCTGGGTTCCAGCTGGGTGCTTTGAGGGCTCCCAGGGCAGGGGCACTCAGTGCTCCAGAGCTCATTTCCTTAGGAAACCAGCCTAAAATCAGCCTGGAGTCTCCAGTTGTTCCTGTTGTCCCGTCCTTGTGCAGCTTCATCTGTCTCTCCAAGTGTTTCTCTGTCTCCTGGTTACCTCTCCACAAGGATGTGCCTTTTCCTGGGCAGCTGACACAAATCCTACAGGAATCCCCACTGTGGCAGTGCAGGTCCTATAAAATCTGGTTCCTTAACCATGAAATTACAGTTCAGGTGCTGCTGTGGGCTCGTCTTGGAGCCCCGTGCCCTGGGCAGGGGCGGTGTCCCTGCAGAGGGGGCAGAGCAGCATGAGCACAGCCACGGGGCATTGCCATGGATCTCTGCTGTTTGTGTATAACCTCACAAGCCCTTCTAAAGATTCAGCTTTTATCTCCATTTTAAAAATCTCCAGCCCAGCCCCAGGAGCTGCTGAGCCGGAGGTGGACTCAGGGCAGATTCCGCCCTACACAGAAGGTCCAGAGAGGGAAAGGTTTTGCAAGAGCAGGAATGGGGTGACCTCATGGACGCTTTCTGCACAAAGCCTTGGGGAACTTGTGATCCCTCCCAGAGCTTCCAGTTTCCTTTCTACAACAAACTGGAGCTTGTGATCCCTCCCAGAGCTTCCAGTTTCCTTTCTACAACAAACTGGAGCTTGTGATCCCTCCCAGAGCTTCCCGTTTGCTCCTTACCACAAATGGCAGAAGCAGAGTCTGGGGGAGGAGCCCGGTCACCAGGGAATTCCGGGGATTTCATCCCGTCCCTGATCCTCCGTCCCTGGCGCAGTGCAGGGCTGGGTGTGCTCCGCCCGGAGCTGTGCTGTCCCTGTGTGGGGGACAGGACGGGAGCAGATCTCCGTGCAGCCGCCCCGGCTGTGCTGTCCCCCGCAGGTACAGAGCAGAGGTGTTCCACCTGGATCACGGAGCCCCGGTGGGAAGAGGTGATTCCACCTGCGGCAGTGGGGAGGGCTCCCCGTGGGGCCCGGGCTGTAATTCTGCACACGCGATGCCATTTGGACGCTCTCTGTGTCTGCTCTGAGTAACGTCTCTGGCAGGGAGCAGCGAGTTTGGGAAGTGTGTAATGGAGCCTCTCGTGCCACGAGAGCCTCGGGGGATGCCTGGGGGAGGGAGGGACAGCTGGACCACCCAGGCACTGCTCCGAGCCCAGGGGACAGGGCTGGCAGTGCCCGAAGCCCCCGCCCTCCGCGGGGTCACCCCGGAGGCGGTGACAGGGTGTGACCCCTGCGTGTCCCCAGAGGAGGGGGGACAGCACATCTTTATCGTGTTTTGGGGCAGCTTTTCACAATCACAATCCTGAGCAGTGCAGTCAGAGAGCAGGAGGGGGACGCCAGCAGCAGGGGCAGAGGGTGGGAGCTGGAAAGGGCTGAGGTGGGACAGCATGGGAGGATGCTCCCAAAAAGACAGCAGGAGAAACCAGCAAATCCAAGTGAGCCGAGGAACTCCACCCAAAGCAACCCCGGGAGCAGGGCTGGTCTGCGCCCAGGGCAGCCCCTCTCACGGGTGGGCAGAGTCAGGGGGTCACACGAGCTGGCACCATCTCCATTCCCACCCCTGGCAGCTCCTGGCCATGGTCTGGCACCTCCCTCCCTCTTTCAGGTAGCCGGGGTGCTCCTGCACCTGAGCCCTTGGCGGTGACAGTTTGCACAGAGTACCGTGAATAAAGCAGCTTTTGGCCCACACCCAGTCCGAGTGCCGGAAGTTTCAGCGCTGAGCTCACTCCTGTCCCAGCCCCAACGTGTCCCCGCCCTGTGCTGGAGCAGCAGGGATGCAGGGAATGAGGGCTGGAGGGTGCACCCAGCTGCCCCAGCTCAGGGACAAGGGGAGAGGGGAGGAAAAGGGATCAGAGCGGAGCATGACATTATTCCACCTGGAAAACTGCAGGTTTCCTGCTCAGGGGATGCTGCTGGCCTGTCCCAGAGGGATGAGAGCTGCGGGAGGGCCAAAGGGAACAGCCCCCTTGCAAGGGAGGTGTGAGCCCTGCAAGGCCATGCTAACGAGAGCAGGGGATGCAGGTTCACAACAAGAAAAAGAGGTTTTTTTCCAGTTTGTGGTTCCTCTGTGATAGGCTGGGGCACAGGTCCTGTGCTTGTCCCACTGTGAGAGCCACAGGGAGCTCAGGGAAGAAGTTTCCATCGGGAAGAGTTATCTGCACTCATGGAAACACCCCTGGCTCGAACAGTCCCTGCCCTGGCAGAGCCCAGCCCTGCACAGGAGGTGTCAGCACCCCCTGCCCACTCTGGCAGGCTCTGTGCTGCTCCAGGGATCAACCCAGCCTGGAGCTGCCCATGTGGCGCCAGGAGCTGATGCAAGAGGGTTCCCCAGCCCCAATGGACACAGCAGTCCAGTGCTGAGGAAACACACCCAGCACTGAGGAAGATTCCAGGAGTTCCCTCTGGTTCAAGCATTCCTGGAAATGAATAATCCCTTCCTCTGGGAGCCCCCTGCCCTGGGAAGAGCCTTGCTCTGGAAAAAGCAGCATGAGGACAACAGGAGCCAGCACAGCTCCAGGCTGGGCTCTGGCAGGACAGGGAGTCAAGGCCAGTGCTTGTGTGACACGAATCCGGCCAAACTCCACATTACTTCCACCAAATCCCTGTCCCTGCAGAGCTGGACACTCAGCATGGCCTGCACCATCCTCCTCCCCGGGGCTGGGCTCCTTTCCAGGTGCCTTTGGGATTTGCAGGGGGAGTGGAACAATTTCCATGATTTATTGTTTACGGCCAGAGGTGCTCATTCTATGAGGGATACACAGGGTGGCCTGTGGAGCCACCTCCGAGTCATTCCTTCCCTGGGATCACTTCCAAGAGGTCTCACCACAGTCCCAAAAAATCCCTTTCCATCCAGCATGACACACAGGCTGGTTAAGAGACCCTCAGGGCTGGGCCGAGCCCTCTGGAGGGGTTTCCCAGGATTGCTCAGCCATGCCCAGCTCCATGTGGCCTTTCCTTGCAGGAGAAGCTGAACTGGGGGCACAGACCTGGCCCGCCCCCCCAGCCCTCCCTGGGCTGTCCCAGCTCCCAGAGTGTGTGGGATCCACAGAAAAGCCCAGCAAGCTGGGGAATGGCAGAGGGCAGGATGAGATAAGAACATCTCTGGGAAATCTGAGTCAGCCCGGTGTTCCAAGGGGTGGGAGCGGTGGGAGTGCTGTCCCAGCCTGGACAGCTCCAGCCTTTCCCGACACAGCAGAACAGCCTCAGCCCTGCCAGGGCAGGGACAAGGCAGGGACAGCTTTTCCTGTTGTGGAGCAGCAGAGCTCAGTGAACAGCCAGGGTCACTGCCTCCCCTCCTTCTTGTGCTGCTGTCCCTCCTTCATTCCCTGTAGGAATTAATTCCTTCCTTCCTGTGCCAGCCCCCTGTCCCCATTCACAGCTTGGCCCTTTTCCTGACAGAGAAAAGTACCAGTTTTGGGCACCCCAGCCCATCTCAGCAGTGCCAGCTCCCAAGGATGGGTTGGGAGAAGGTTTGGGGGGCTCAGACAAGGCCCTGGGACCCTCTGGTAGGGGCAGGGAGCTTTGTCACCCGTGGCACTTGGCATGGCCACCCACAGTCACATCGGCCTCATCTCCCACCCTGTGTGTGAGGACAGAGCCTGGCCTTCCGCCCCCATTTTTGGGAAGTCAGGGGATGAAAGGCTCCTGCTCCACGGCTTTGGCATTGCTCTGACACTGCAAACCCGCAGTGACCTTCCTGTGGTGGAAGTGCACAGCCAGCCAGGTGTTCCCCAAGATCCCACCCCAGGGAGCAGACACAGAGCCTCTCCTGCAAAGTCATTTTATTGATGGTTTATCTGCACAGCCCCAGCACACGTGTGTGTTGGTGGGAAGGAGAGGGGCAGTGAGGAGACACCAAGCTCCAACTCCAGTAATTAAATATTAAAAGTAATTTCTATTCTATCCTGAGAGAAACAAGCTCTTTGGGGGTGGTTTGTCACCTGGAGCTGGACACACCAAACCCACCTGTTGAGAGCTCCTGGGACACTGTGATTCCTTGGATGTGGGGATGTCCTGAGGGCTTCTTCATGAGCTTAAAATGGGGTGGATTTGACTTCACCTGTATGGGGTTGGTTTGAACAAATTACTAAAGGCTAAATCAATTAATTGGAACCTTCTCTGGTTGTCAGTGACTGACACTGTTCAGCTACCAGCAAATACGGGTCATGAATGGCAATAAATTGCAATAAATTCCACATCTCACAGTGTCCAGGCAGTGCTTACAGAGCTTGGACCCATGTCCACGCTTTAAATTCCCTCCAGACAGCGAGATCATCACCATTTCCCCTCGCAGCTGCTGAGTCCTGCCGACTTCCAAGGTTTCAGCCCTTGAGTTGTTCTCATTTTTTATTCCCTTTCCTTGAAGGCCCTGACATATCCCCGGGATCCGGCAGCTCCCGGCTGGACACTCTTGGGCGTTGCTAAATCACATTTAAGGAAAACAGCTCTGAGTGTCCCACACACGGACCCAGCGTCTGCCAGGGCTGCGAGCAGCAGCCAGATTTTGGCTTTTGATTTGGGATGACACAGAGAAGACGGAATGTCTCCCCTCCGACCCCAGCAAGGGTCACACAGATGGCTTCCAGGCCCAGCAGAGCTTTAGACACAGGATAATTCCTGTGCACATGAGCTGTGCTGCTTCCTCTTGTGTAACTACAAGATTTTTGCAGCTGGAAGTCAGAGGTCCTGCGCTCAAACCATGAGAGCAGAGCCAAGAGCTTTGCCAAGAGGGGCCAGGGCTGGAATTACCTCCTGGTACATATTTAGAGCAGGAGAGACCTAAGCTGTGGGTTCACATCTGGGGCTGTGGGTTCACATCTGGGGCTGTGGAGGAGGATGCTCAGGAGGCAGAGCTGGGAGTTATTCCCTGAGGGAATTGCAAGGCTCCTGCTGCTTCTACACCTTTGGGTGGTATTGAGCTTGAGTTAAGCAGCCATTGAAGTTCAAAAATCCATACAATCTACGCCAAATCCATTGGCTATCCCACTGACCCTGCAACACGTCTTCCTCTCCCAGCCTGGCAAAGGCCATCCCAGAACAGGGAAATCCAGATTTCCAGGGAAATCTGCCTTCCCTCAACCAGATTGCACAGGCCAAGGTGGAGCCAGGCAGCAACAGCCAAACTCTGCAGGATCCTCAAGCTCGTGTGTGGGTCAGTCCATGGATCAGCCAGGGATCAGCCCAGGGATCAGCCCATGGATCAGCCAAGGATCAGCCCATGGATCAGTCCATTCCCATCCGCTCCCATTTGTCATTGTCTGGCTGGACTTTCTCTTTTTTTGCAGAAATCCTTGTAGGATGACAGCTCTTCCTACAAATGCCCTGTATTTGCTTGCAGACTTGGATGCAGATGAAAAATCCTTCTCTGGTCATTTGGACTCTGATTTTTAATGGACTTTTCCACCTGAGGCCCCAGGCTGAATCCTTTCCTAGGGAGCATTTATTAAATCACAGCTTTTCCCCCCAAATCGGGGCGGGCCTGAGGGCTGTTTGAGGAGCCAGCCCAGGCAGCCAGTCCCACACACACAGAGCTGGCAGCAAATTCACTTTTTACTGCCTTTTTCCAGCTGCAGGGTTGCTCACACCCCCTGGAACAGCGGAGCAGTGAATCATGTTCCCATTATATCCCCTCACATCCCGCTCTCTCCCTGCCCGGCCCCAGTGCCGGCAGAAGCAGGGTCGGTTTTGGTGGCTGTCCCCCTCTTTGTCACCCCTCTGCGAGGCACGGCAGGAGCGGCAGCGTGGCCAGGGTGCACCCGGGGAGGTGACACCCTGCACACCGCGGTGCCACCCGCAGCTGGCTCCGGCTCCTCACGGCGCAGGATTGATCCCGGGAGTTGTTTCCAGCGAGCCCGTCCTGAAAGTTCCCTCTGCTCCGTTTTTAAATGATTATTTATTTACTTGTTCTATAAACAAAAGCGTAAGAGCTCCCTCTGCTGCCGTGCGGGTTTGGAGAGAGAGGGAGTGGGTGGGAGAGGATGGATCAGAGGCCGGAGGGACCTGGGGCAGGGGCAGCCCAACTGTGCGGCTCCAGATGTTTGCTGCTGCTGCCCTCAGACAGCAGGGCCGTGGAGATGAGGAGGTTTTGTCCGGGGCCTCGCTGGTTTGATGTCCCCTAAAGGCTGCCCAGCCTGGTCACACCTCAGGGAATGCTGCCCTCCCCATCGTGCTGCAAACAGCAAGGAAAATCCCACAGGGATTTCCAGATCCTGCATTTTTCTCCCGTCGTGCTGAGGACTGGGGGCGTCCCGTGTGCAGCAGCTGCTGAAGAGCCTGGGGAGGTCAGTCTGATCCTCCACATGTGCTAGGGGTGCCAGCCTGCACCCAGCCCTGGCCACTCTCCTGCCCCAGCTCCTGGCTGAGCCCCACCAAGGATCTGCTTTCTGAGCCAGGGATGGAGCAGGATCCAAGCAAAGTCCCTGTTCCTGTCTCCATCCAGTCCAGTCCTAATTAAACCAAACTTCTGAGCACAACCCTGCAATTTAAAACATGAGAAATCAAGAGCTCACAAAAGGCAAGGGAATAGCTTTTTCCTCATCCAAAGAGAATTTAGGTGAGGGTTTGGCGTGGGACCTCTGCCCACAGGTAGCACCTCCAGTGGGCTCTCAGGTGCAGGGAAGGAGATGTGGAAGTTCCCAAGACCAGAGGTGATACCAATTCCTTTTACAACAGGGTCTGGATGTGGGGGAGGGCTCCAACAAGAACAAAACATAATTCAGCTACTGGTGAAAAGAAACGGAGGTGAGTTTAAACCTTAGAGGAGAGGGGACAGGTGACAAGCACAGAAGATGCCACTGGGACAGAACATCCCCCTGAAGGGCAGAAGTGACACAAACCATAAAACAGAGCTGGGCCCAACAGGAGTGCCCTGAGGAGCAAACGGTGAGTAAGAGCTGAGCCCTCCCCTGCCCTGGAATCAGCAGCAGGAGCAGGGAGCGTGGCAGAAAAGCGGAATGACTCACGGGCTCCAGCGGTTACTATGGAGTTGTTTACACAGTGCTTTGGGATTGAAAAATAAAGGAGGAAAAAACACTAGAGAGCTCACCCAAAATGAACTAAATGGAATGAGGTTGGTGACACAGAGAGGAATAACTCAGAGGAACGACTCCACAGGCCCAGGAGGTTTCCAGGAGGAGTTTGGAGGGCTCAGGGATGAACTCAGGAGCAATTAATCCTCAGATTGATGCTTCTACTGGTGCCAGATGGGTGGGATGGGACAAGTGTGATCCTGGTGGATTTTAAGGATTCTTGGAGGAATGTGAGGAACAATAGAGCAGAAAGTCCAACTCCCATGTGGAGCAAACTGTTGGGACTTCTACAGACCAGGGTTCACAGAGGAAAGAATCAGCTGAAGAATCTCAGCATGGCTTTGGCAAATATTCGGGGAAATATTAAAGCTCTTGGAAATGTGCAGCAATGGACTGACCTGGCATTAACAGACATTAATTGAGTAATTTATAAATTAATAATTGAGGGGAGGAAATCCATTAAAATGATGGGAATAAAACAAAAGCATGGGAGTTTCTGTCCCTAAGGGAAGGTCACCAGAGGGGCTCCCCAGGAACACACAGTTTCCCTATGGAATTCATTGCCACGGGAGGGTCTCCATGCCAGTAATTCCCAAGGCAGCTTCAGAGCTGTCAGAGCTGGAGGTGCAAGCACAGCCTCTGGGCTCCTGCTCACAGGCTGCAGGTGCCAGATGGGCACCATGATTTTCCATCAGCAATTCCTCAGCAGCAGCATAAAGCAGGCTCAGAAAGGGGAGCTTCAGTTAGGGGGATCTTTGGCATGATCAGAGAGGCCATTTCCATAAGAGCAAACTCAGCTGGTGGAAGCGGATTTTGTTTTTCTGGGCAATAATTAATTCAGTACCCGACATGACCTCAGGGGGCTGCAGCTCCATTGGTTTGCTTCCTGGGCTTTAAATCCTGTTTCCTCCTCCTCCTCTTGAAATATCCCTTAGGAGAGCAGGATGCTTCCCTTCCCAAGCTGCATGAGAGGCAAACCCAGCCATCCTCCCCCACCTCTGGATTTAAGCTGTGCCCACTGAACACCCCCAGGTTGCAGAGGGCAGCAGAACGGAGCTTCTGCAGGCTCCAAGCACCCAGATCCGGCTGCCCAGCACCCCCAGCATCCTGGACAGCACTGAGGGAAGGGAATGCGGAAAAACTGCACAGGAAGGTCTTTGGGGTCAGAACGTCCTGAAGCATCCCAGGAATGAGTTAAAGCACAGAGCCAGAGAAAGCACTGCCTCTGTGCCTAAACCCAGCACCTTCCAGGGATCAGCACCCAGCACCTGCACAGGGGGAGGGAGAGGGGAAGGGACAGGTCCCCATGTCACCGAACAGCGACAGCTGTGAGCACCTCAGACAGCTGAGTGCCCCAGGGCCTGTGCTAGCCCAGCTCCTCCCTTGATGGCCCAAATTTCAAGGACCCCAAACAGGGCTCTGCCTGTGAAATGAGGATAATCCCAAACCCCCCCTCCAGCTGTGCCTGCACCATCCCAGCCGTATTCCGCTATTTCAGAGCAAAGAGTAATTATTATTATTATTATTATTATTATTATTATTATTATTATTATCACTACCACTGCTCCTGGAGTATTTCTTCTCTGTAAACACTCCAAGTTCAGCCCCACCCAGGTCTGAGGTGGGGCCAGCATTACCCAGCTGATGCTGAAGGAGCTGGCTCTGTGTGCAGTCCTGGGGCTTGTGGAAAAAAGCACATTCAAAGAATTTCTCTGCTCTGAGGCAACTCCCACTTCCTGCTCCCCAGGAAACCCCAGCACACAGCGAGTGAGAATCAAACCAGACTCACACCCAACTGCAGCAGAGATAAGAAATTTGGTTCTGATCCATGACAGAAATGCAATAAACTGCCAGTTTCTCAGAAGCCAAAACCCTGAATGTTTGCCAAGAACTAAAAATAACCCAAAGAAGGCTCTATTTAAAGGCACCTACTAAGAAATGCCTCTGTCCTTGGTTAAATAAACTGCAACTTCCAGAAAAGCCCTGTTTTCCAAGAGTCTGGGGGGAGCTTTGGCAGCAGGTGAACAAACATTAAGTCCAAACCTTTTAAAACGTTTTAGAAGCAGCAGCTCGTGGCTGGAGCTGTGCCAGCCCCTTGGCCCAGCAGCAAACAGGGGCTGGCTGGGCTGGAGCAGGAAGGATTGCAGTTCCTCCCTGCAGGACCTGTATGTCCCCACGTGGCTGCTGAAGGGTCTTTACTTGGGGGTTGACTGAATTTGGCCTCTTTACATTGATTCCCTAGAAATAACTGATCCCTTGGATGTAAATGGGCAGTGAAATTCTTCTGGTGTGGGCACTGAGCAGGGTCTGAGTCCCCTCAAAAGGAGATGAGCCTTGGAGAGACGACTTCAGTTCTGCATGGTGACAGCTCCAGCAGCTTGGGCAGAGTGTTTGCCCAGGGAAAACTCTGCAGAGCCCTGGGTGACAGGAACTGTGCCAGAGCTGGAGGAACAGCACTGTTTAAATGGACAATAAACTCCTGCTAAAGGTGCCTGACAAGGACACGGGGGAGAAATGAAGCTGAGAAGGGATGAAGCACAGAAAGGATGTCTGGGCTGGTTAAACAAGGCAGTATTTTAATTTCAAGATTTTATAAATAGGTATTTACAAAAGGAAGGTATCAATCCAAAGAGTTAAACAAATGTACAGCTGCCAGTACTGCAGAGCACAGGAAGAGGAACCAGGTTAATGCAACCCCACAGTGCACAGTGCCCAGGAATCTAAAAGAAACCACATTCTTCATTTACAAGTCCTCAACCAGAGCTTTCAGCACCTGCTGCTGTGGAAGCACAAGCTCCAGGGACAGAACCCCAGGAGAAGGAACTGACCCCTCTGCAGAGATGAGCTCAGAACACCCCACTGAGCACTCCAGCCATGATCCCACAAGGGGCTCTCCCCAGCTCAGGCTCCTCGGGGAGCTTGGGGACCGCACAGAGCATGGGCTGCAGGAGGGGAGCACCCTGCCAGTTCCAGCCCTGTGCCAGGAACTGCTGATCACATCCCCACACCCTCCTGGCCTGAGGAACCTCATGGCCCCAGTGTGCCAGGCCAAGCAGACAAGGGCTGCTCTCTTCCCTGGCTGGAATGGAGGTGCAGCTTTCCCTGGAAACTGCTTCTACTCTTGCCACTCTCTCCAGACAGGCCCAGGCCTGCAGGGATTTCCACAGATCCAGGGCTTTAGAATGTTCCCAAGTCTGTGAATGCTTCAGAAAATCAGGGCCTGCTCACAGGTCACTTCCTGCAGCTGCCATGAGGTTTCAGGGATCTTCCCAGCAGCTCCATTTCCTTCAGATGGCCCTCCCTGACCACTCAGCACCATTCCAGTCACACAATGAGGGATGCAGGGCCAAAAAAATCACTCCCCACTGCTGCAGAAGCAGCAACAACCTCCAAGAGCAAAACCTGTCCATAACTAAAAGTACCCAGGCACCAAGTGCTGAAGGATCAAGAGTTCCCCAGGCTCAGCTTGTACATGGCTTTTCTGTGGAATCTCCAGCAATTTTCTCTTAACTCATCCAGTAGTTCTAAACCTGTATGCTACCCACTCAGGCTATCTTTTAATTTAAAGTTTAAACAAATTAATTCTTGTTAATCAAACTAAAGAGAAGACTTAAACACAAACTGCTATTGGAAAATGGAATATAAGTTGCCAGGAGTGTTAACCTCAAGTCTTGCACAATTTATTTACTTCTTTTGATTCACACCTTGTGTGCAGCTCCCAAATTGGTCAGAGCAACCTCCTCTGTTGGTCAGTGCTGGGAATACAGCCTGGCTGGAGACTCCCACCACACTCAGGATGCTGCTTGGTCCTCTGTAGCCATGGTCTGCAGGAGGGAAGATCAAAGAGGGCAGGAGAACTCTGTGAGTCACTGGTGGGATTTTGGGGCAAAACATTCATTTCTGCCAGAGCCTGAGAGTGGCCTGGGCATCTGGGTAAGCCTTGCCAGGGTACAAGAATTCAGGAGCAAACCAAGGAGATGGGCCCAACACAGAGTGCCAAGAAAGGTCCATCAGTGTTTGAGCTTCTGATCACACTAATGGCAGAAATTCCAGCAAATATTTGTGAACCTGTGCCAGCCAAAACACCTCTGCCAGAGTCATCACTGCAGCCAGAAAAAGCAGCCCAGCAGCAGTAAAGTGGAACGTGGTTGTTCCTGCTGGAACATTTGTTCCCTTTCCTGGAAGGAAGAAACCCAGAGCTGAGGGAGAAGAGGAGCTGCTGAGAAGAGCTGGATGCAAGTGGGAGAGAAGACAAAGGGCACTGGCAGCCCTTTTAGCCAGGGGTGTTATTTCCACCACACCAGTCACATTCCAGTATTCCTGTGGCATTTATCCATGGCACCAGCCAATACCACAGTGCTGGACATGGGGCTGGATGGCAGCAATTAGCAGTGCTCTGTGCCTTAATTAATGGGGCTCAGGTTCCCAAGGCAGCAGTGTGGGAAGGGTCCCACTGCACAGCTCATTTTCCTGTAGCCACTCTTGTTTTTCCCAGGGATCCCAAAGCCCTGGCCACCTCACCTGCCGCAGGAACTGTTTCCCCAGGTAGTTGGTTGCCATGCTGGTCAGGTTCTTCCTGCTGCCAACTTTACACCTGATGTAGCCATAGAGGTTGGCTCCCTGCAGCACCACCCCCATCACCACCACTGCCTGTGACAGGGAAAAAATGTCACCAGCTGTCACCTGGTGGCTCAGACAGGGCCAGATCCAGCGTGGAGCTCAGGAGGGGACTCACCAACCACTTCACTTTGAAAGAGAAGAGAGCGCTGAAGGCAAAGATCACCCAGATCATGGGGCAGGTGATCAGGCCTAGCCAGAAAATTCGTGACTCTGCTTCAGATGAGGTTTTACCCCCTTGTGCTGACACCTGGAAACAGAAAGGAAATTAAGTGATCAGGTTGCTCCATCCTACAGATCCCATGTCCTTAAAAGGGCAGAATCCCCACATTCCCTGGGATTTCCCTCCACACAACAGCACTTCCAAGACTAATTTCTACAGCACACAAAGACATCTCTGCAACAGGAAGTCTTTCCATTTAGGAGAATCTTTTCTATTTTCTCTCAGAATCACTGGGGGCAGCAGTATCAAAACCTCTTGGAATGCTTGGGGCTAGAAGAGTAAGTTTGGGAAAAATGACATGTCCTGCATGGTTCAGTTACAAAGCTTAGAAACAGCCAAAGGAGTCATTTCCTACCTCCAAAAAACACAGATTTACATTACTTATATTAAGCCAGATCAATCCATCACAAGCATTTTTTCATAACTCAACAATCAAAAAGCGCATCCAGCAGCCTACATAAAACGAGGTCACACATCTGTGGTTGCAAATAAAAGTTCCCTGTGCAATGTCCCCTCACAAGCAGAACCACCAATTACCAGGGGGTTCATGAAGCAGACACAAGGACAAGATTAGAACAAAACCACTGACCTTCCTGGCTTCAAAAACCCAGTGACTTCTGCCATCATCATCCACCTGGTTCCACCAGCGAAGGCCAACCATGAGCCGCCCTGTGACATTCTGAAAGAAAAGAGAAGAGAACCCATGAGCTCTGAATCTTCTGCTAAAGAAACCTTCTGCCAAAGCTGCTGCTTTCCATGGTGCCTGTCTGCCTCACATCTGGGAGAATAGGATCCACAACAATCCATCTTCTCAGAGATCCAGCACAAGGGGCAGATTTGGGGTGGTTCTGAGCTGATAACAAAGCCTGTGCTACCTCAAAAGGGAGTCTAATAAATGTTCTCCACTTGACTTTTTAAAGGAACCAAGATGTCAGAGTTTATTTCATAACTCTGCAATCCACCACAGTACCTGGGGGTGTTTTGGGCTATCATTTTGTGGGCGAGGCACAAATAAATGACTTTTTTGAGACATGAATATCCCTGTCAGTTGTTTTTATACAGCACGGCAAAGGTAACAAAAAGCACAAGGGGAACTCACCTTTACAGCCCAGAAGTCACAGGACAGGAGGAGGATGATGGTCACCATGCAGGCAATGAAGCTGCTGGTTAAGAGCTCACAGAGCAGGTACACAATGATGGCACTGACTCGGAAGAATAAGTGGAAAAATGATGCCACTGGGTGCCTGGAATGAAGGACAGGACAGTCACAGCTCCTGCAGACAAGAGACATTGCCAAGGGATCTCCCAGCAATGCACAGGATAAGGGTCAGGAACATGAACCCAGTGTTCTGGAAATAAGGGAAAGAACTGCCTGGACGCTGATACAAGGAAGAGACATTCCAGAAACTCCCTCTGTCACCACTGACCTTATTTTTGACTTTTTGGATCTCCTGGAAACATCATCATCTGCATCAAAGAGAGACACATCTTCAATGTCATCACTGCTGTCCTGAGGTGGGGACAGAGGCAAAGGGTTACAGGAGAAAAATGAAACCGTTTTCAACTTCAACCTGGGACAGTGTTCATTACACAGAAAATCAGAGGCAACTCGGGATCAGAATTAATTTGGGAGGAACGTGAAGATTTAAGCCACTGTGATCTGAGAAATGATCATTAGGACGGGCCTGGGACGGCAGGAAGCGCCTCTGTGCCCCACAGCTCGCCCAGGGCCTATGGGAGCGGGTCCCGCTCCGGGTCCCAGTCCCGATCCTACAATCCATGCCCAGGCCCCTGCTCCGGCCCCGGCCCCAATCCCGGTCCCGAGATCCCGGTCCTGAGATCCTGGTCCTATGATCCATGCCCATGTCCCAGTCCGAGTCCGAATGCCGCTCTGGGAACCGCTCCCGCTCCCGGGATCCCGTTCCTGTGATCCATGCCCAAGCCCCCGGTCCCGATCCCGTACCATGGTCGGAACCGCCACTTCCGCCCCGCCGTGCGCATCACGGCCGCGGACCAATCGCGACGCGCTGCGCTCCATCGTCCCGCCCACTCCTTTGTTCGTCTCGGCCGCGGACCAATGGCGGCGCACCCCGTGACCCCGCTTGGCCGCCCCGCTCCCTACGCGTGCGCGCTGGTGGGCGCCAGGTGCGAGACGTGGCTGGGACCGTGCACCGCTCCCGCCAACGGCCCTGAGGGGAGCGGGGGAGCCTGGGGGAGCGGCACCGGCTGAGGGGATCCCGGGGAACCGGCACCGCCTGAGAGGAGCGGGGGATCCTGGGGAGATCCCGGGGGAACCGGCACCGCCTGAGGGGATCCCGGGGGATCTTGGGGGATCCCGGGGAACCGGCACTGCCTGAGAGGAGCGGGGGATCCTGGGGAGATCCCCGGGGAACCGGCACCGCCTGAGGGGATCCCGGGGGATCTTGGGGGATCCCGGGGAGCCGGCACGGCCTGAGAGGAGCGGGGGATCCTGGGGAGATCCCGGCGGAACCGGCACCGCCTGAGGGGATCCCGGGGGATCCTGGGGAACCGGCACCGCCCTAAGGGCTGCCACCGAGTCACCGCTGACCCTGATCCCCGACTGCCGCCAGGTAATTAACTCAGCCATTTCACAGGCCATCACAGGCTTTTGTTGATAAATACAGTACTGTATAAAAACTCCATTTACTTTTTAATAAAGAGAAGTATTTATGAAAGAGGTTCTTGCCACGTTTTAATAGCATCTTTCCCCTCTCTGTTGATCGTGTGAAGTATGCAGCCTTTCTCCTGGAATAGGGACCCTTCGGCCGTAAACAGCCCTGGATAAAGCTCATTCTGTTCGGAGTCACCTGCTGAGCTGGGCAGACAGAGCTGCTGTGACACCAACACGGTGCCACCACAACACCTTCCAAGCACCTGAGCCCCCACCTGCAGGGAGGTGCTGATTTATGGGCTCCAAGTTGAACAAACTCCCTGATCCTCACTCCATCATGGCCAAAAAGGAATCAGCCTTCCCGTGACGGTTTTCCATCAGGCTTTCCCCGGGGGTTGTGGCACAGGCTCCTTGGCCGCAGCAGGGTTGGCTCATGCTCATTCCTTGGGAGAAGCTGCCATCCTGTGGCGGAATGGGATATCGCTGTTCGCTGGTGCCAGGCACGGCCACCTCACAGTGACAGTCCCTGTGCCATGGCACGGCCACCTCACAGTGACAGTCCCTGTGCCAGGCACGGCCACCTCGCGGTGACAGTCCCTGTGCCAGGCACGGCCACCTCATGATGACAGTCCCTGTGCCATGGCACGGCCACCTCGCGGTGACAGTCCCTGTGCCGTGGCACAGACGTGCCAGCCACGCCAGCTGTCAGCCTCCCTGCGGTTATTTCTCACTGGCTTCATCCCAAGCTTTGCAAGTTGAAGATGGCATTGAATTAAACAAACCAACACTAATCACAACCCCATTGTGGGGGGAGTTTCAGAGACTTTCATTTCAAACCAGAACTGCTGGTGAAAGCCCCTTGACATAACCATGGGCAGAATTGGCCTCTCTCAAACCTCTTATGCAAGAGATTTTTGGTACACCAGCCCAGATACTCAAAGCTAGATAAATAGCTTTTTCCAAATACTAGGAAGTATTTTGTCCTCCTGTTAAGTCCTCAGCATTAGTGGAAACCACAAAATCACAGAATGCTTGGGGCTGGAAGAAACCTTAAAGACCATCCAATTCCATCACCCTGCCGTGGACAGGAAACCTTCCACAATCAAGTACATGTAGGCATTTATCCACAAAAATGGGGAAATTGAACTCCTTACCCTATTTGCATTTCATAGAAATAAAATTTAAGCTGCTTTCCACATGTCTTGGGGCTGTTTCTCCCTGGGGCAGCACTGCTGAACTTCCCCAGAGTTCTCTCATCTCTGTCCAGCCTGGCCAGGTCCCTCTGGATGGCAGCACCACTCTGGGGCTGGTGACACCTCAGAGCACCCTGCCCATGATCCAGGGCATTAATTAATGATGATGTTAAACAAAACCAGAACCCAGGATGTACCCCCAGTTACTGTCCTCCAAGCAGACTTTTGCCACTGATCCATTAGCTTTCAGTCCACACATCTTCAGGTTCTACACCCTAATCAACCCACAAAAGCTCTGATAAGATGTTTTTATTCTTATTCTCACAGGGTTGAGGCCATCCTGAGCTGTGTTGGTGTCAGACAGTGCCATGTTGCTAACGACAGCAGCTTTAGGGAGTTACTTCCAGGACAGGGCTCAGTCCATTCACTGCCTTGAGAAATACCTGAATACCCCAAGAGTATTTCTTAGGAAAACTTACAGTGGGGATGTGTTTTACACTTAAAACCACAGGGAGTATCCTTACATATACAAAATATACTTAAATATATATAAATGAATATATCTGTATTTTATACTTAAAGCCACATGGACACCAGAATCCCAGGTCATGGCTGTTGGTTGGACTCAGGGATCACCTCAGATAAGTGTGTTATGGCCCAGTTCTGGAGCAGGTGTTTTCCTCTTCCCACTAAAAGAATCCACAGGTAGGCCTTTAATTTTCCTTAGCCAGGCTTTCCTTCTGGCTCCTCCTTTATCTTCTGTGGGCTTTGCCTGCTGTGCCTGAAGCTGAGCCGCCACAGCTGCCTCATGCAGCTCCTGCTCTGCTGTCAGGAGCCTGAGCCCACTGTCCCTGCAGGAACTGTAGGGAAAGAAGAGCTTTATTCTCCTGGGATCTTCATTCCACATCTGTGCAGCTGTGCCAGGTGTTGGTTGGATCAGCTCTGAAGAAGCTGTGCAGAGATCAATGAGCTGATCCCCATGTTTGGGGACAGGGGCATCTTTCCCATGGCCACTGGGAGTTTTCCTTTCTCTCAGCAAGCCACAAAACTTGGGACGCACAACACAGGGAGCAGGGATGGAGGATTTCACAGTAGGGCTGTGCAAAGAGTTCCTCAGCCTGAGCTGCAGCATTTTGGTTTCAAAGGGTGTGGAGGTTTTGGTCATGGTCAGAGAGGCGCTGTGCAGCCTGGCACGCTGGAGCTGGGCTGCCTGCTCCTCCTTGTGCTGCAGGGGCGTTTTGGACATTGCCACCTTCCCAGGGCGCTGCTGCTCTGCTCCCCTGGCTTTTGCAGAGAACTCAGGACTGGGGCTGACTGGGGCTGGCTTGGAGCTCTGCAGAGTGCTGATTGTTAAGAAGAACTTGTCAGGGGACATTGGACAGCTTGGGTCTCTCTGGGGCAGCTCATGCTCCAAAGTGGCTTCTGCCTCCTCAGCTGCAGGGCTCTGTTCAGCTTCACCACCTGTAGCCAAAAACACAGCAATACATTTGGGGTTGAGAGGCTTTCCCACACACTGCAGAGCATAGAATCAGAGAATCACAGAATAAGCTGAGCTGGGAGGAAGCCACAAGGATCACCCAGTGCAGCCCCTGGCCCTGCACAGACCCCCCAGCATCCCACCCTGTCCATCCCTGGCAGTGCTGTCCAAGCTCTCCTGGAGCTCTGGCAGCCTCGGGGCCGTGCCCATTCCCTGGGGAGCCTGGGCAGCGCCAGCACCCTCTGGGGGAAGAACCTTTCCCTGAAATCCAGCCTGACCCTGCCCTGGCCCAGCTCCAGCTCTTCCCTCGGTCCTGTCTTTTACCAAGTAAAGCATCAGTTGGCATCTGCTGGCCTGAAAAGCAAGAACCTTTTCCCAGCCCATCAGTTTATCTGCAATGTTCAGTTTGGATTTGTCATCACACTCTATTGAATAGTTCAGACTAAAAACAAAATAATATCACTGTGTTACAATTGAAAAGGTGCTTGTTTCTGTGCAGTTGCCTTTCCCAGTGATAGCAGATCCTGAATGTAGGTGTTCTCTCACTTTCTGGGTGTTTGTAATGAATAATTCAAACCCTGAATCAGCAGCATGTTTCCAACCCCACCAGCTGTGTGAATATGAATACTACTACTGATTTCTGTCTTACTCAGTTGGAAAATGACAGTGCCTGTCTTGAAAAATGTGTTGAATTTACACCAAGCCCTTGTAAAACAGCAGAAAGATTTCAGAGAAGCCTAGAAAATGACAGAACCATTGAAATGTAACAGCACATCTGCTCTTGACAGCAGCAGAGACTGGATATTGGCTGGGCTGAAGGCAGTGGCTGCTTGGTTTGTGACTCAGTTTAGAAAAGCCAGAAAAGCAGAGGCTCAGTGTGATACTTTTGGGTCTTCCATGGCTCTTTGGTGGCTGGCGAGATCTCGGGGACTTGTCCTGAGCTTTCTGCTGCTCTGCACTGGCACCTTGACGCTTCCCCTTCCGAGACTTCTCCTTCTTCAGCACCTCTCTGTCAGCAGGTAGGGAATAGTCCCACACCACATCCTCGAACTGGAGCAGCAGCAGCCTGCTGGGGAAGTTGGTAACCACCCTGGAGAAGGGAGGGAAGAGCCATAAAAACACAGGAGTCACAAGTACAGCAGGTCCTGCCTGAGGGGCTCCTGTGCAACACAAACCCTGGGGCCTCAAACAGATCTGAGATCATCATCTCTCCTTGAAGGAGCAGCAGCAATTAAACCCATCAATCAGACACTGCATGTTTTAACTCGTGCTCTGTGTGAGTCTTTGGGGCTCTTTTCATTCAGCTCCATGGCAAAATTAATTTAAAAATAATTAGGATGAACATTTGCAGCAGTGGATAGAGCTAGATCAGAGTAATGCTAAAGGATGAAAGTGCCTGACTACAAATACCATACTCTCAGGGACATCTAAGTGTGGACTGAAGGGCTGTGCTTGTCTGGTTGGGATGGAGCTCATTTCTTCATAGCTGCCCATTTGTTGCTGTGTTTTAGAGTGTGGCCAACCCAGCCTTGAAACCACAGCAGTGTTTTACCCATTGCTCCCACAGAAGCTGGGAGCCACCTTTAGTCAGAGGTGCAAAAGTGAATGAAACTGGGAAGATTTCTCATTATTGGCCTTTATAAAGAGGCTGTAGGTCAGGCAACAGGCAGAGACTGTCAGTATTGGCTTGATTCTCCAACCTCCTAAAAATTTCTGAATTCAGCTTTATCGTTGGGTCTGTATCTTCAGCTATAGAGAAAACAGGAAATTGTACATTGCTGAAGAGACTAAGAAAATCTCTTCAGTCATTGTGAACTAAACCAGATTATTGAAGCAGTTAATATATAATGGAGCCCTTTAAAAGTTATTTGTGAGAGGGGAAAACACACAGTTCCTTAAGTTTCAGTGTAGTCTACCAAATTTGGGTCAGAGCCTGCTGGCAGCTGCTGTCACCCACCTGTTTCCTGCAACATGGAGAGCAGACATGGGGTCCCCGCTGCTGCTGGGCTCCAACACTTTGAGGCAGGTTCCAGTCAGGAAGTTGAATATCCGAATGTGTCCATCAGCACAGCCACTGATGACTCTGAGGTACAGGAACTCCAGGGACAGGACTTCCCTGAAAACACACCAGGTGAGGGTTGGCACTTCCATGGTGCTTGCACAAGGAGAAATGGTCAGAGAGCTCTTTTGGCCTGCAGGAGAAGCAGAGCTCTGACTGCAGCAACAGCCTGCACTGAGGAGCTGATCAGGACATTGCAAAGGTCTGACAGAGAAGTCTTTGATCACTCCATGTCCAAACCAACAGCCCAGTGCATCCTTCCACTGGAAGGTGTCCCTGCCCATGGCAGGGGGTTGAAATGAGGTGATCTTTAAGATCCCTTCCAACCCAAACCATTCTGGGATTCTGTGATTCCATGCTCCCCATAGCAACCATATGGTCATGGCCATCTGCTGCATTTGAAATTTCAGTTTTATGTCCAAGTAAATCAATGAAAACCATATGATTCTCCAGTTTTCACAGTCCTAGATGCAATTAAAGTTTGAGAGAATGGCGTAACACTCAGTTGGTAAGCATGAAACTGGGCCACCTCTATTCCTGCCCAGGTTATGTGACACCCTGTGGCACACAGCGGGGGACCCTTGGAATATTGGACTGTACTCTGTCTGGCTTTAGTCATCCCTGGTTGTGATAAAGTGTTGTGGGTTTGCATTTCAGGCTGTTCCAGGTCTTAACTGAAAATGTTACTTGTGACCACATGGTGCCTGACAGAGCCTTTAAGATAAAGATTGGTGAAAATGGGGATATGTCAAATCCTCAGACTGATAATTAAGGCATTTTCTGGTCCTGTAAGGGGCATATTTTCTTTATAGATTCAGTCCACTATTGAATGTGTGAAACACATCTGATTCCTACTTGGGATGGAAGAAAGCTATCAGGCATCTCCTACATTTTCCCAACATGCTCCATCCCAGGGCATATCCATCACTGCTCCCTGTGACAAGGTGCCACTGGTCAAAGGACAAGCAGAGAACTGGGCCTTGGTGCTTCTCTAATGTCTGCAAAGTAAAAGGAGAAGGTGCAACACCATCAGTTGTCTGGATGTAAATCTGTCAGAGGTGTCCCATGGCTTTCAGGACACCAGTCTGATACAGTTTTATAGGGTGCTATTGTACCAGTGCACCCTATGGATAACTATGCTTGTTTTACAGTCACTGAAATGTTCTGGGCTTGGTGCTGCTGCTGTGCTCCTGGCATGGAATAACATCCCTTTTCCATCTTTATTACATGTGATAATGAATGTCGCTCCACCGAGAGCTTTGTGGTCTCTGGAATGTTGTACCAGGAGGGAAGAGGGGGCTGCCCTGGCTGTGGGGGAAGGGGCTGGGATATCTGAGATATCTGGGCTACCTCTCCATTTCTCAGCAGGTAAAGAGCTTCCTCCTCTCCCAGGTGTGGACTGACCCTGTTCCTGGGCCCCTGATCAGGGAATTCACAGTCTCAATGCTCCCACAGCTGCCCAGCTGCTTCAGCTCCAGAATCTGCTTCTGAGAGTGAGATTTGGGCTGAGCCCTGGTGCCTCCAGCCCAGGTTAGTGAAGCTCTCCCATCACCTCCCCAGGTTCAGAAGGTTTCTGTGGGAGCAGAGATGAACAAACCTACGGAGAATGAGCAGTGATGGGAGTGATGCAAATCACACCCTGCCTTAAAATCAGCAGCTGGTTGCAAGTCAGTTTTTAATTATCTGCAGTTTCCTTGATTGCTTTAGACTGTTTTGAGGGTTGTTTGGGAGGATTATTTTCTTTTTTAGAAAGTCTTTGGCAAATGCAAAAAACTGTGATGAGCAAGCAGAGAGTTTTGAGCATTTAGCACAGAATTATCCACCCAAGAGGAAACTCACCTTGATCAGAGCGCCTGTCTCAGCGCTCCAGACCTTCACCAGCCCTCGGTGACCCCCACTGACCACGTGGGTCCCATCCATCCTCACTGCCCACACAGGGCTGCTGTGCATCAGAGTCCTGAGACATTTCCCACTCTTCAGGCTCCACACTGTTGGGGCAAAAGGGAGGAGAATTAAAAATATATCTGCCCCAATGATGAGTTTTGGGAGTACAACATGCATTAAAAAATATTGTTGGATTACAGTCACTCCTTGTACCTGCAGCTCTATGAGGAGCTGAGTGTTGGCTTAAAAAGCATAGTTGTATGGCAAAAAAAATTTAAATGTGAAGTCCAGAAAAAGCACATCTTTTTCAGCTTTATTCTGTAAGGAAACATCTGGCAAAGCTGAAAGTTGACACCACTTGCCCAAGAGTTGGGATGGCATTACAGCCACAAAGCCATTAATTCTGAATAAAAGCAGAAATAATGATAATTTTGTCCCTGACACAATCAGAGACTGTGTGTGCAAGTGTCCCCAGCTTAGGCTCTCATGGAAACACCCTCTGACTCCCACCCTCCCTTCCGCTCCCATCCTGTGTGCCACTCCCCCCAGCTCTTTGCCCTCTGCCTTTTATCCTCCAGTGATTCCCTCTGGCTGGAGCTCCCAGTGCTCCTCTCACCTTTCACCATCCCATCCCTAGCTCCTGACACAAAGTGCTCCTCGTGGCAATGCAGGCAGGTGACAGTTGCATAGTGACCCGTGAAGGTTCTCACACAGGCACCACTGTGAATATTCCAGCACCTACAGAGCACCAACCCAAGAGAGGAGAAACCCGATGAACTTTAGGATTCCTTCCATGTGATTCCATTATTATTCCCCATTAAATGTGCCCAACTCTGCTCCCACGCACTAGGTTAAAGCCACTAAGCCACTAAGGTGTGAGAGAAATCGTAGTGATTAAGTCAGGCTTTGCATGAAAGTTTTACCCCTATCCTTCCCTTTCCCCTCATTTTGCCAGGGGTTGGGTGTCCCAGGCACAGCTCACCTGATGCTGAGGTCAAAGCTGGTGCTGCTGAGCAGGAGCCCTTGGTCCTCACGGAGGCACAGAGCTCTGATGGGGCCAGCGTGGCCATGCAGCAGCAGAGGCACTTCCTTCCCTCCTGGCACATGCAGCAGCCTCACTCTTCTGTTGGCAGAGGCAGCGGCCACCCAGTCCCCACCACTGTAATGGGTTCTCCTCGTGCTGTCTGACCTGCACAGGAGCAGTGGCTGCTTTAGCCAGGCCTGGCTCAGCATTTCCCTGTGTTGGACTGAGCACAATGGGCAGCACTCCCATGGGGAATCCTTCACAGGGCACCACCACAGTCCCTAAATCTGCTCATCCCCCTTTGTAGCAGGGTGGGCAGAAGGGTCAGGGCTCCTCCCAGCCCCGTATCTCTTGGGATATACCATGGATCACTAAGCCTTATTCCTTTAAAAACAGCTTATCTTGGTACCTTTATTTAAAAAAAATGGAAATTTCTTAACACTGACCCTTCTCCAGACATCCAGGAGGATCACAGGGAATGGAACAGCTTTCCTAAAGCTGCTCTTGGCCCCACAGCTGGGCACTCTACTCACTGCTCCATGAGGACATGGGTCTTGTAGGGACCACAGAAGACATTCCTCTCTTCCAGCTCAATCTTTTGAGTTTTCAGTTCCTGATAGGCTTCATGCAGACTGAAATCCTCCATCTGATGGCAAGGGAAGTAAGGAAAAGTAACACAGGGAGGCAAGAATGCAGCATTATTCTATAATACTGAATATACCAGCTCAAGAGGTGAGCCCAGCACAGACCCAGAGTGCTGGTAAGGAAAACCAGAGTGCAGCAAGACCCTGCTTACGCCAGGGCTGCTCCCAGGCCATGTTCTGTGGTATAAATAGAAGCCCTGAGACCTGCACCCTTTATTCTGTGGGAAGAAGGCCCCTGGCCCCAGGATTGTGCCATGACTGGGGACACACGAGGACAAGGCAGAAGTTTGGGAATGCCTCCCAAACTCCCTCCCATGTAGAAAGGTGCTGAGCAAGGCCTGGTCCCCATGAACTGCTCACGATGGGGCAATCCAAAAGCAGGAGTGGGAAAGAGCAAAGCAATTCCAAATTCACTGTGCTGTCTTCCCAGATCCCTGCTCCCCAAACACTGACATGCAGCATCCATGCAAGGCAAGCAGCCTCCAACAAACCTTCGATTTACGTCGCTTGGTCTGCTCCTTGTCCCTCACTTGAATGACCTCACCCTCATCATTTAACTGGGGAATTTGCACATCGACTCTTTTGGCATAGTTTGGAATGGCTTTTCTAGGACACAGCTCCTGGAACAAACCAACAGAGGCAGCAGTTACTGCAGAGCCCACACACGCAGGGGTGCTGCTCATCTCCCCGGGATGCTGAGCTTCCCTGCAAAGCTGAGCTGCACACAATGGCTTCTTGTTGAGACCTGGCTTACATTTAGCACTTTATCTACCTAAGGTTTAACTTCTGGTGAAAAAGAATTGCTTTTTATTATTTTTTCCAAACTCTAGTCTTAAGCTTTTAATAAGCAGCAAAATTTTGAGCTCGTCTCATCTTTGGCAGATACTCAGTTGATTCAGAATCCAACTGAGATGAGAGGCTCTCAAAACACCTTGGTCAACACTCAAGATTCATTGTTAGCCTGTGAAACCTTCCCTAAAGCCTTTTCTGAAGGCCTGCACAGAGCTGAGTTTCTGTGCTCCCTTCACAACCCAAAGCAGCAGAGGCCCCAGTGTGTCTCTTGGGGGAGGCTCCTTCACACCTCGCTCAGTCTGTGGCAGGTCCTGCTGGCCAGGCCAGGCCTCTCCCAGTGGTTCTACATCCCTGTGTTCCAACCACTGCCCCCAGCTCCTCACAAAGACACCCTGCATTTCCCTTGCCTGTGTGGAGCAAGTGAAGCTCATTACTTGGAAGCTGTTGTAGCTCTACCCAACCCCCACTATCTCTGGAAATTTTCATTGTGACCAAACTCTGCTTTCTTGAAGAATATTTGCATCCATTTTTAGAATCACAGGCTGTCTAAAGGAGAGTAAAAGCCATTCCCTGGTGGCTCCTTGTGACAGTGTGAAATGTCACCTGGCTTAGAGGTGGAAGGGCCATGACAGAGTTGGGGGGCAGCCTCTGGTACAGGAATTTCCATTTAACAGCTTGGGCAGCAGCAACCCCCCCTCTTTTTAAAGTGCATAATAATGGCAGGAGCCCAGGTGTCCCACCTGCAGCTGCAGAAGGGTCTTCTGTACTGTGCTGCGACACTCCTGCTCCTCCCGGACCTGCCTGACCAGGAACTCCCAGTGGCCGTTCACAGCAGAACAGGCATCCAGGGATTTTTTATCCAAAAGCCCTGGGAAGTTAAAGGGACAGATTGGCTAATCCCCTCTGGAGACCATTCCTTACCCTTAGTAGAAAGCACTGGAAAATCAGAGCAGCTTTACCCAGGGTGAACATGGACAGCTGGATTGGCAGGACACGAGTGAAATCGTTGGGTTGGCCGATGTTGGAGTGCGACTGGAGAGATGCAGGAACCATGGTGGCATCTACATCAGCTAAGGACAAAGCTGAGCTATCCCTGCATCAGCAGGACACTCAGTGTCCTCTTCCTGGCAGGGCACGCCGTGTTTTGGGGCCAGAAGCAAGTTCTGGTGCTTGGCCACCTGGAAAACAGAGAATTTATGGTCCTGGAAGTGCTCAAGCTTTGGTGCCACGGACAGCACCGCTGTCAGCACTGCCCTGAAAGAGCTGGGTAGTCTCTAACTCATCACTTTGGCACTGTGCAAGCCACAGGAAAATGCTGGGAACGCTCCTGGTCTGCAGGACAGCTCACACCAGGGGCTGAGAGACAGGGTGACATCTCTTCCCCCTCACCCCTGCCCTGGGCAGTGGCCAGGGCACCTCCCGCATGGAAACAGCAGGGGATCAGAGAGCCACGCTGGGGGAGCTTGGTGGGGACACAGTGCAGGAGTTTGCTCTGCGCCCTCCAGCTCCAGCAGCCACCAGCACGGCAAGGTGACAGCTCCGGGCTCCAAGGGGGCACAGCAGGGCCACTCATGCCAAGGACATGGCACCGCTTTACTGAGAACGGGGGAAAACCTTCTCTGCCTTTAGCTACTCGACTTTCATCAGGAGGAGTACGGCTGGAGCTGGGACATTGCAGAGGGAAAGGAAGGGAGCCGCTCACCTGCCCGGGGCTCCCCGGCACCGCCACCGCCACCGCCGCGACAGTTACCGTAATCTCCAACCGCCGCCGTAATGCTGCTAAGAGCCGCGCAGCCCGCGCTCACAGCCCCTCCGCAGACGGCGCCGGGGGACCTCGGGGGGATGTCGGGGTGCCAGGGGATGTCAGGGTGATGGGGGATGTCCATTGAATGGGGCGATATCGGGGTGCCAGGGGATGTCAGGGTGATGGGGGATGTCAGGGCGATGGCAGGTGCCAGGGGATATTGGGGGATGTTGGGGGATGTCGGGGTGCCGCAGGATGCCAGCAGCCCCTCTGGGATGGGGACCCGCAGTCACCATGGCAGCCCCGAGCGCGGCTGGGCTGGGCAGTGACACAAATGGGCTGCAGGAAGCAGGGATGGGTGGCCTTTGGACACCGGTGTTTGGTTTTAGACACAGAAGCCCAGAGGTCACCCAGGTCACCGTCACAGTACTGACCCAGGGCTTCAGGCAGAGATTGAGCAAAGGCTTGGGTCACACACGTTTTTGGCAGGTGGCTTTGCCAGCCTGAGCTTCCCCAGATTATGAAAAGAGTTGATTTAGTAATCTAAAAGTCCCAAATGCAGTTAGAGTCAGAGTAAAGGTTGGCTTATGCATCATTTGAGACAAGGCAGGGACCTGGTTAAGGTCCCTGATCCCACGTCCCTCCAGCAGGACACAGTCACCTGCCGTCCTTCTCTCCATGTTTGCGAGAGCACCCCAGCAAGGCAAACCCTACCAAAACCAGCTCTGAGACCCCTGGAGAACCCAAATTTCCCCATGCCCTGAAGTCCCAGGCTTCATAGGGCCCCCAAGCCCCACTGTTGACACAACACCCTCTGCAGCACCCTCACCCCCAGGCAGGGGCAACAGTAGGGCTGGGAGCACATCCCACCCTGCCAGCTCCCCTCAGGACCCCCAGAGTGACTCCAGCAGCTGCACACGGAGCTGAACTGGCCCCTGAGGGCATTTTCTGGAGTTAAATATTGATGTGAAGGAATCAGAGAAGCACAGCCCAGCACCGAGATAGCAAGTGTGTGTTTTTGGAAGGTGAGAGAATTGGAATTGTTCACCCTGGAGAACAGACTCCAGGGAGAGCTGAGACCCCTTTCCAGTGCCTGAAGGGGCTCCAGGAGAGCTGAGAAGGACTTGGGACAAGGAACTGAAGTGACAGGTCAAAGGGGAGTGACTTCAAACTGCTGTAGGGCAGGGTTAGATGGACTATGGAGAAGGAAATGTTCCTGGAAAGGTGGCCAGGCCCTGGCACAGGGTGCCCAGAGCAGCTGTGGCTGCCCCTGGATCCCTGGCAATGTCCAAGGCCAGTTTGGACACTGGGGCTTGGAGCAGCCTGGGACAGTGGAAGCTGTCCCTGCCATGGCAGGGGTGGCACTGGATTGATGCCTGGGTGATTTCCTGGCTCAAGCTGTTCTGGGAAAGGTGAAGACATCCCAGGAAGAGACACAGAGCTGAAATCCCATGTCTGGGAGGTTTGCACTGGGAAGAGCTGAATGCAAGAGGCACCATAAGTGTTCTTATAAACACCAGCATCCTGTTCTGATTTTTTTTTTTTTAATTGAGATTGTTATTTTTATTGCAGAGTTCTCTGAATCCATCACCAAACTGAGGGAGCCCCCACCCAGCCCAGGAGCCCCAGGAGGAGCTCAAACAGCATGGATGGGGATGGGGGGGGAAAAGCAATGCCAGGAACATGATCCTCATTTTTCCTCCTTGGAGAAACTCCAAGCCCAAACTGTCCCTCTGGTGGTGGCTGTGGCTGAGCCCTCGTGGCCACAGGGCTCGCTCTGGGACAGGAGTGCAGGTACCTGGAAGAGCCTTTCCCTGCCCTGCTGTCCCAGCTTAGGAGGACACTGAACGTGGGATAGCCAAGAACTTGCCCGGGATCGCCCTCCTCTCCATCTCGAGCCATAGAGAGAACAAATCCAGCTCCTTGTGTTCGGTGGCCAGCTGGAAGGTGAAGCTCTGCAGCAGCGTGGTGAGGAACAGGAAGAGCTCAATGCGGGCCAGTGCCTCCCCCGGGCACATCCTCTTCCCTGGGCATGGAGAGAGGGGTGACACCGGTGGGGAACCGAGGGACAGGAGGCTGGGCAGGCAGCCCGTGGCGACGATGGCACTGTGGTGCCACTGGTCTGTGCTGGCACTCCTGGGCACAGAGCTGGCAGCATGGGGGAGCACTGACCTGCTGAGAATGCCATGAAGGCTTCACGCTTCCTGAACTCGCCCTTCTCATCCAAGAAGTGTGAGGGGTCCACTTTTTTGGGGTTCTCCCACTGAGTTGGATCCGAATGCACAGAGGAAAGTACCGGAATAACCGGAGTGCCCTGTGGGAGAGGGATGGGGCAGGGATGTGAGGAGGGACATCAGTACCACACCACGGGCTCTTCTGGGGTGGATTAGTCAGGGAGGAGCATCCAGGGGACATGGAGGGCAGGGCTGGGTGTGCACCCCAATACCCAAGCAGGTTCCCATGGGGAGGCAGCCTGGAATGGTGGCTCTGTGCCACTGGGACAGCTGATGTGGGGCTCTGCTGTGCCCGTGGTCCTGCCAGTCTCTGTGCAGCTCATGAGACACAAATTACTGAGTTATTCCCGTGGGTTGCTGTTAAAGCCCCTCTTGCTGCCCCAAATCCAGAGGCAGGGGATGTTCCCTCAGGGTGGGTTTTGCACACAATGCTCATGGTCAGACCAGGAGGGGTGGCTGTCCCCAGATCTGCTGAAGAGTGGGGAGGTTCTGGCCTGGTCCCACCCCGGGGTGGGCTCCTGCTCTGGCCCTGGGGCCTTGCACGGCTCCCTGGTGGGAGGAGCTGTTTTCCAGGATGGACAAGGAAGGGACTCGGGGTGTGGGCAGGACGGGCAGTGACATTCTGCTCCCCTCTGAAAGGTCATTGCTACCAAGGGTTGGGAAAGACCCAAGACCTTCAGCTGCGTGCAAACAGCCCAGGGACAAAGGCAAATGTCGTTCAAGCCCCCGCTGCCACCTCTCCCTTGGGGGCACAGGCTCTGGGGCCACTGTGTGTACCTTGGGGATGGTGTAGCCCCTGAACAGGACGTCCTGTGTCGTCATGCGCGGGAAGTTCTCGATGCGGGTCTTGTGGAAGCGCTGCAGCTCATGGATCACAGCGTTGGTGTAGGGCATCCTCAGCTTGTCCTCTGTGCTGGGGGCACGGCCAGTGCCCACCACGGCATCGATCTCCTCCTGGACCTTGGCTGGGGACAACAGGGGGCTGGCTACCTGCTGTGCAACCTCCCCAGAGTTTCTTACTGGCCTCCACGGGCACTTATCCTAAACCTGGGGATGGGCTAGAGGGGCAGCAACCTGGCCTAATCCCTTGTAGAGCCCAGAAACTCTGTCCTCATCCCTCCCTGCATCAGGCAAGCTCAGAGCATCTCCCAGGCCAGCCTGGGGCCATCTGCATGGGCAGGGGTGGAGCACAGGGACAAGCACCTGGATCCCCCCGGCCTGTGAGAGGCTGTGTCTAACAGCTCCCACCCTTGGGTGACCCCAGAGGATGATCTGGGTCTGCCCCCAAACGGACCCTCCAGGGTGGGGACCCTATGCCCCCTGAGCACCCCAGGCACAGGAGCAGCTGTGTTTTGCTGCCATACCTTGGATGTGGGGGTGCTTGGCCAGCATCAGCAGGAAGAACACCAGGGTGTTGCTGGTTGTCACTGTCCCGGCGCCAAAGAGGTTGAACACTGACATGATCAGGTCCTCGGGGCTGTACATGGCCTCTGGGCTGCCCTTCTCCTGCAGGAAGGCGTGATGAGGGGGATTCAGTGTTGTCGGGGGGATACTCCAGGCTGCAGCCAGGCTGCAGGGCAGCCCCCCCTCTACCTTCTCTGCTCTCATCAGGAAACAGTCGATGTAGTCCCGGGGGCAGCTGGAGTCCAGAGTCAGCTGGTGGAACTGCACCTTCTCCTGGATGTGGTCCTTCAGCTTCTGGCAGTCAGCCAGGACCTTCCTGTGCGGCCCCGGGAGCCGCTGCATGATGCTGGGAAAGGCGTTGTACACCTGTGGAGGCGGGGGCATGGCAGGGCTCAGCTTCCTGGGCAGAGCCTCCCAGCCCTCCCTCAAAGCCACATTGTCCCACCAAAGCCAGGGAGCATCCTCAGCCCCCGAGGGCAGCAGACAGAGGGTGCTGAGCACACCAGGCTCCCACCTTGGCAATGGGGGACAGGAAGAAGCTGATGTAGTTCCCGATGGCATTGAGCAGCTCCAGGAAAGCCATGTCGCTGTAGCTGTAGCGGCTCCCAAAGACCACAGAGCAGATCACGTTGGACACCGCATGTCTGAACATGGTCATCGGCTCAAAGGCATTGCCTGCAGCCACAGGAGGTGAGGAAAGCATCAAAAGTCACCAGTTATCTATCTGCTTCACGACAGAAAACACCCCTTCCCCCTGCTCCAGGCCGCTGGTTTTGAACCCTGGCTGATCTGGGCCTGACAGCCACAGCAAAGAGCCCTCCTGAGCTGTGGAGCTGTGGGCTCCTCCATCCACCTCCCTGCCCCAGAGTCCCTCCCAGCTTGGACTGGGAAGCACAGGCGTCTGCCAGAAGCCCCAGAAGGTGTGTTTGCTCTGGCAGGAGCTGAATATTGTTGGAAAGGAGGAAATGACCCTGATAACCCCAAGTGACCAGGGCAGCGTCCTAGCTGTGCGCTCCCAGGCCCACGCAGCTCTGTTCCCCATTCCTGTTCCCCCAGCAGGGGATGCTCTTCGGTTGTGGCCACCCCTGCACTAGTTCAGAGCAGGATCTCCCTCCTGGCCCTGCATCCACGCTGTAGCACATCCCTGCAGTTCCTGGGCGGGGTGAGGCTGGATCTCAGCCCTTCTCTGCAGGGATCACCCACACCGGGCCCTGCAAACAGCTCTGGGGCCACACATGTCCCATGGGGCTCTTGTGTGTCCTCTGCCTGCCACAGGGCCAGCAAGGACAGGACCCATGTCACCTTTGAGCTTTGCCAGCAGCTCCACCAGGTGCTGAGCCTCCTGCTGCACCTTCTGAGACATGGAGCTCTTCCCCATCCCGAAGTCCCGCAGGGTGCTGAGTGTGAACCTCCGCAGCTCCCGCCACTTCTTCTCATTGTTGGAGACAAATCCTGGAGGGACACAGAGGAGATCAGTCCCTTCCCACCCTGTGGCTCCCCAGGAATGGGAACCCTGCTCTGAGCCAGGCTGAGGAGCAACAGGGCAATAAGCCAGGAGCGATGCAGGTGTGCACAGTGTCCATGAAAGGATGAGGATCTCTGCAGCGACTGAGAACAAAGCTGGAACTGCCTAACTGGAATTAATACTGTCCTGGACAAGGGGCTTAGGATTTGAAGGGTCTTACAGAGCAAGAAATGGGTGTTTGAGGTCTTGGGTGCTGAGCCCTTCCTTAGACTCGGGTGTGGCCATCTGCTCACCCAGAGAGATCCAGGCACTCACCATAGTCTTTGGAGAGCTCCTTCAGGAGGGGGATCTCGGGCCTGCCCCCAAATTCCTCGGAGTGTCCCACCAGGGCGTCCTTCACCACCTCATATCCACAGAGCACCACCACCGGCTTCAGCCCCAGCCACACGGTGAAGATGGGGCCATAGGTGCGGCTGAGCTGGGGGATGGGGAGCTCTGTGAGCCAGGGTGCCACGCCAGTTCATTCACTTAATTTCGAACTGGGACTTGAGCCCACAGCGCTGGTGAATGCCCAGCAAGGAGGGGAAGTGCCTCCCTCAAAGCTGTGACCTCTGTCCCTGTCCTGTCCCTGTCCCTGGGAGTTTTATCCCAATGCCACTTTGGGGTGTTCAAAGCATCATCTCCAGGAAGGAGCTCTGGACAGCGGCAGCGCTGCAGCCCTTGAGAGGCATTGTCACCACATGGGTCCCTTACAGGAGGAGAAAGGCTTCAATAGCAGGGTTGATTCTGCTGCCAGCAGTAGGGATTTAGGCAATTCTGGTAGAGCAAGAGATGAGGGAGGGAAGAAGAGAAAGGTAGGAAGGGTCACCTGTGGGATTCCCCTTTTATTTTGGCACAGGACTTTCCTGCTGTGTGTCCTGCGGGAGCTGCGAATGGGTCCAGCATGGCCACTTGTCCTTACCTTCTCGTAGTGCCTGTAGAGGGGCAGGACATCTTTCTGCCACAGGTTGCCCAGAACGGGCCATGGGGCTGGGCCAGGAGGCAGCTGGCTCCGCTTCATGTCACTCCTCCAGACCAGGAACCACAGGATGGAGAGGAGGAGGAGAAGGAGAGTGACGAGCAGCCCGGCCCATCCAGCATCCATTCTCACCACGCTGCCGAGCAGGGACAGAAACAGAGGAATCCCAGGGAGGAGAGTGAGCAGAGAGCAGAGCCCAAAGCTGCTGCGTCCGCCCTCTCCTGCTTGGTGCAGGCTCAGCCCTTCCCCAGCACCAGGGGCTCTGGGCTGCTCGGGACCCAGAGGCGCTGCTTTGTCCCGGCCGGACACACGCCTGTCCCCGCTGGGCTGGCACGGAGATCTCAGAGTTGTCCTGGGCTCGGGGAGCTCTGTGACACCCCACGGGAGCGCTGGGGAGATGCTGGCTGTCCCCTGCCCGTGCCACTGAGTCACCTTCGCTCGGTGCTCCTTTGGAGGAAGATGTCACTGTCACCGTCGTGGCTAAGCCTTTCATGTCTCCTCCAGTCACTGCCCCACTGGTCACTGCCTTGCTGGCCAGGGCAGTGACCCAGGAGGGGATGTTCTGGTAAACAGAGACAGCTTGTGATGGGGGCGTTGAACCTGCCCACACACCTGTGTGGTTACAATATTCCATCAAACTCTTTTCTGATGGGAAATGGCTCAGAAAACAGAAAAATCACTTTTTTTCTGATATCTTTTGGGGTTCTCCTTGGGCTTTGGAGGAATTTCAGCCCAAGGTGTTGTGGTTGTTGCAGGTGTGGGTTAAGTCCTCCCTGGCTCCTCCAATGTGCATCTTGCTCTGAGCACCTGCACATCTGGCTGCACACAAGCACATCTGGCACGGGCACAGCCATCCCTCCTCTGGTCGAGAGCGCTCACAGCTCTCAGCTGAGCAAGCTGGGCACAGGCCAGCTCCCAGGAAAAGATGGGATTCCTCCTGCAGGAGAAGAGAGAGGAGGCTCGTGTCCATGCTCCATGCCGAGCCCCTCAGCAGGGGAAATTCAGTGCTGCTGGCAGAGAGGAGCTTGCCCTGCTCCACTCCCCTGGAGCAGAGCATCTCCCGGAGCAGCCACGGGATGAGGGTCCCCCAGGCTTTGGGGAGCCCCCCAGCCTCCCTGCCCTCCTCACACCCTTCCCATCCAAGCCATTTTCCAGCTGATTTCCAGATCCCACCTTGGGCATAGAGCAAAGCTATTCCCATGGGTTCCCCTGATCCCCTGCCTTGCTTCAGCTCAGCTCAGCATTGACCCTGACACTAAGGCAATTAATATTATCCTAATGCCACTTTTCCATCGGTGTGGCATCCCTCCAAGGTGCTCTGCTGCCCCAGGGCCTCATCCCTGTGAAATGGAGGATGTGTAAACACCTCTGCAACATTCCAGGCTGTCCTCTCTGCCAGCCCAGGCTGAGGCAGCCCTGGCAGCCAGTAGCCATGAGGCCCAGATCAGTTAATGATTGAGCTGGGAATATTTTCGGTTGCTCTCAATAATGCAGCAGCACTGGCTGAGCAGAGGCTGGCTGTAATTGCAGCCAAATGTCATTTGTCATCACTGTTGCCCTGCTGGCTGCAAGGGAGCTCCACGGCAGCATCATGCCAACGCCCTTGTCACACCTCTGCTGTCATTTCTGGGATTTGCTGTGGGGTGCCTGCAGAAAATCCAGTTGTGTGCACTGTTAACCAACCCCTGGGCTGAGGGAGAGGCACAGTGTGATTTGTCCCTGCAATAAAGTGTGGTTTGCATGGTCCCAGGGCTTTCTTCTGGTGGGACAGAGGCAGAGCAGTCGCCAACATGGCATCCTTGGTGCCCAGTGAGGAGCCAGAAGCCAGCCAGTGGCCACCTCAGGGTCAACAGAGGTCAGTGTGACACCAACAGTGCCGTGGTGGCAAAGTGCTGGAGCCATGATGGGTGCTGGCTGGAGATGGATCCCATTGGAGCTTTGTGGTCCCTGATGACCGCTCTGGACACCGAGCAGGGCTCTGGGCTTTGGTACCTGCGGGTCCAACCCTGCAGCCTCTGGGGGCTCAGCACAGCAGTGCTGGGCCCTTCCTTCTTCCATCCCCATGTCCCAGCTGAACCAAGCAGACAGCCCAGCCAGGCATGCTCATCCCACAAGTAGCACGAGGCTTTCCTCAGTGCCAGCACTTTTCTTCTGGTTCCTGAAACATCTCAAAGGTCCCTGAGAGCCCCCTGGGACACCAGGGGTGGGACCTGCCATAGGTGTGACAGGCAGCCAGGTGGTTCTGTGTCAGCTCTTCCCAAGCAGAAGATGTAATTCAAGAGGAGGATGAAGCAATTCTCACTTTCTCTCAATAAATACCATCAAACTCCTGGTTTTAATTGTAATGGAGCAGTAACAGCAGCAGGTGATCTGTACAGGGGTGGCAAAGCAGAGCAGAGCACAATCCCGGCACTGGGAACAGGCATGGGAAGGGTAATGGTTAATCAGGGACAGCCAGCCTTCATTTGGATCCTTCCGTGGCTGGGAAGACGGGAGCCAGACGCTCTGCCCGTTAATCAGAGTCTGCACAGAAGGCAGAGGAAGGTTGGCTCTGTCTGGAGTGCCTGCAGGATCTATCCCTTTCCAGAGCCGTGCACATCAAAGGCAGGATGCCCCGAGGTCGCTGACCCCGCTGTGAGGACAGCCAGGTCCCAGAGATCCATTCATACGTGGGAATGTGCCGCTGGAGCCGGTCCTGCTCTGCGGGCATGGCTCCTCTGCCACCCTGTGCACCCGGCAAGCCGGGGAACCACAGCAGGAATTCATCCCAGCAGAGGGAGCGATCTCCAGCACCACGCATGGGGTGACAAATCATGAAGATATAATTAAACTTTCCAATAGCATTTTAATTTCCAGCTCCCCCCTGCTTCCCCTGCTGCCCATCTGAGCAGTGTTGGGTGTGAGGAGTGAGGGGTGGCTCTGGGAGGCCTGCAGCTGTAGGAGGCACTGCCCATAGAGCCTGCAGTAATTAATTGCTTAATTAGCCAGCATTCATTCATTTATCCCTCCTGTCATACCCTGGAGAGTGAGGTTGGCTGCAGCAGGGGGCTTGCAGTGAGTCTGGATTATGGGTGCAATTCCAGGAAAGGAGCCTGCAGCTCTCCCTGAACCCTCACTCCTCACAGGACCAGGGCCCAGCTCCCACTTCTCCATAAACATGGCTCTATTCCTAAACAATGTTTGGAGAGGGCAAATCTTGCCCTGATTTCATGGAAAATGAGCTGAGCCTTGCCAAGCTCCCTTTTCCCTGGTGGTGAGATCCTAGCCGGATGTCAGGGAGCTGTTGGGAAAATCACCCAAAGGATGTGAAGTACACGAGGTTCTTAGAACAGCTGCACTACCCTGAAACGTTCCCATCCTGCTGTTCACCCTCCTGCGATAATTACGGAGAGAAGAAAAAAATCCCCCATTCTCCTCTGCTGCCTTGCAAACACCCCATGTCCTTACCCAGGACACGGCGCTCCTTTGCTCCCCGTTTGTGTATTTTTCACATCCATAAACCTCGTTAAAATGCGTTCATTCCAGTGAGAGGGGAAATTAGCGCTCCACACAGTGGAGGGTGATGCTCACACCCTCCCGAGCGGCTCTGGGAGAGAGGCAACCACGGCGGGAGCCAGGCCGGTGTGCTGGCACTGGCACCGGGTCCCGGCCGATGGCATTGGGAATTCCTCCGCGTTCCTGAAATGGTCCCAGCTCTGGGCACCCCCGGAGGGCAGCGGGGCTCAGTGTGCCCTGTGCGTCCCTACAAAGGACCCTCAGGACTTGGCCTTGGGGACAAGAGGCTCCGGCCACCTCTGCTCCTCATGGGCCAGGTCCCCTCTCCGGGAGGATTTAACCCCTGGGCTCTGTGCGGCAGGGAGGGATCCCTGCGGGAGAGAGCCGCGGGCACAGCCCCGAGCAGCAGCGCCAGCCCTGTCCCGGCCAGGAGGGGCAGCTCCGGTGCCATATGTCACCCGCTGGGACGGGCACCGCCGGGCCAGGTGACAGATGGCAGGTGGAACAGGGCTGCTCCTCCCGGCGGCTCAGCCATGTGCCAGGCACAGCGGCCAATTCCAGTCGGGTGAGGGGAGGAGAGGGATCTGCGGGCCCCGGGCAGCGAGCCCTGCTGCCGGGGAATTCGCTCCTGCCCGCTGCAGAGTTGGTTATTCACATTGCACAGGGATTGAAACACGGAGTGCAGAGCCTGGTGCCTCCCGGGGCTTGGAAATGGGGACTGGGATGGGATGGGATACAGGGATGGGATACAGGGATGGGATACAGGGATGGGATCCTGCAGAGGTTGAAGGCTCAGGCTCCAGCACAGCTCAGCCAGGACAGAGCAGGTGGTCATTTGTCCCCACCAGCCGAGGAATAAGGGGTGGGAGCAGTTCTCCAGCTGTGCCCCTGCTCCTCTCCTCCCTTTCCCCGTTTTCCTGCTGCAGGGATTGCACAGACACCGCTTCCATCCCACCCTTCATTATCTCTGTCTGCTGGAACAGCACACAGGGAAATGTGATTAAAGCCCTCTCGCAGGGAGTTGCTCAGCCTGTGGAAGGCCGTGAGCTCCATTCTGCCAGGAGAGCATCCCTGGTGCTGCAGCACAGCAGGGCTGTGGCTCCTGCTGCCGTCACCCCACGGTGCCCAGCAGAGCCCAAGGAGAGGGATGTGACATCTGCAGGTGGTGTGTCTGGGCAGCAGGCGGGACAGGAGGGGTGTGGATCAGGAGGAGCCTGCGGGTGGGGCCAGCGGGGCCAGCGCCGGGCTCCCATCAGCGCTGCTCTGTCAGATGCTTTGCCACTGAAATGGGCTGCTCTGACGTTAATTGGCTTTGACCCATCTGGGCCGATGCTCTCAGACCTTGGAGGTTCAGCAGCCCAGAGATGCTGGGGTGGACGGGAGGGACAGCCCTGTCACCGTGTGAGGGATAGAGCCAGAGGCGTCAGGCGCTCAGACTGACCCTGTTGGCACCACTGCGCTGGTGAAGGCGAGGAGAATCCGCCCTGGCAAGGTGTTTTGGAGCTGCCTCGGGACCAGGAGAAGCTGGGCACCGTTACTGTGTCCTACAGGGATTTTCTCAGTGTTGTCTGTGAGTGTCACCCTTCCTGCCCCTGTGGAAAGAACATCTCGCTGGCACCGTGGTGGGAGCCTCAGCTCTGAGCCTTGCAGCTCCCTGTCCCTCTTCAAAGGAGCCAGAATTCCCTGTCTCCACCCACAGACACCACATAAAATATCTACTTTTTCCATCCCGCAGTAATGGTGCAATTTAGAATGGAAAAACGGGGAGAGGAAGTGCTGAGCCTGCACCAGCTGATGCCAGGGGAGATGCCAGGAGCTGCCTGGCTGTAAAACATTCCCAGATCCTGAGAGAGGCTGGAGGGTGTGGTGCAACAACAGCATCACGGGGAGGAAAGGGCCCCAGGGCCCCCGGGCGCCGTCCCAGGGAAAGACCCAACACTGGGCATCAGCAGAGGCTTTGGGTTCCTGCAGCAGGAGCCCAGATCCCTCTGCCTTCTGGTGCTCAGGCTGTAGAAATCCTGGGGCACCTTCCTAGCGCAATTTCCGGCTGAGAAGACAGGACAAGGGCCGCGGGGCTGCAAAGGAGCAGAAGCTTTGTGTGATCCAACAGCGAGTGAGGCTCTCCTGACCCCGCTCTGGCAGGGTGAAACACGGACAGGTGGAAAAGGGCTGGGAGGCGCGGGGTGCCCGGTCAGAGCTGCCAGCCCAGGGCAGGGACTACCCTGGGGTTCTGCCCGCAGACAGTGGCTGTGTGTCCCGTGTGGGACCGCGGCTCCGACCGTCCCCGCGCCTCGGGTCCAGGTCCAGGACAGGGAAACCAGGATGAGGAAGATGCCCCTGCCCTTAGAGAGTGTCACGGGGCGTTCCCTAAGCAGGTTTCACATCCTCAGGAGCATCAGTAGATTCTCTTTATTCCACACCAAGATGCTCCAGAGCTATTAAATCAATTGAGTGCCCTTCAAACCCGAGAGGTGCCAGCGTGGGCAGAGCTGCCCTTTGGGGCAGAGCTTGGGGGGCACAGAGCAGCCAGGCACAGGGGTTCCCCCGGCTGGGACAGGCTCCTGCTGTGCTGCCAGTGCTGGTCCGGCTCACCCGGCTGTGCCCGGGGCTGCACTGCCCCAGGGGCTGTTCAAACCTGCCCCAGTCCCGAGTGTCCCGAATCCAGGGGCTGGGACAGCAGAGATGGGGGTGCCGGAGGCTGGAAGGGCTGCGGGAGCGGTGCTGGGGCTGCGGGAATTTTGGGGAGCTGCCATGCGATGCCAGGAGATCCTGGGGGATGCGGGGGCCATGGCAAGGAACGCCGAGGTGATGTCGGGCCGATGCCAGGGATGCTGGAGCGACGCTGGGGCCGTGTCACGGGACCCGAGGGGATGCCAGGTGACGCTGGGCGTGCCAGAGGGATGCCGGGGGGACGCCAGGTGATGCCGAGGCCATGTCGAGAGACGCTGAGGGATGCCAGGGGGATGCCGGGGCCGCGCCCAGGGGTGCCGGGGGGAAGTCAGG
>VXBI01011776.1:379566-402523 GCA_013397375.1 Toxostoma redivivum
CAGGGGGGACCAGGAGGGCCATGTGCAGGGACACACTGGGGGAGTGGGATGGATGGTGCTGAGGGGCACATTCCGGTGCCCTGCCTGCCCTAGAGTGGCTGCAACGCCATCCTGCATGTCCCCTGCACTCCAGCTCCCCCCTGCCCTGCCCCATGGCACCCCCACGGCACCCCGCTGTCCCCAGTGTCCCCGCTCACCGGTGTAGTGGCCGCCCTGCATGCTGCCGTGGTGGTTGCAGACCGCGTACAGGTCGTACAGGTGCTCGCGGGGGCAGCCCGGGGGCAGGCGCAGGGGGGGCTGCCAGGGCGCCCAGCGCCCCAAGAGCTGCCCCCCGGGCTGGCCCCGCTGTGCCACGTGCGGGGCCATGTCCAGCCCCCGCAGCGGGAACCTCACCAGCGTGGTGAGCTTGTGCCGCTGCTCGGCCACCTGCCGGAAGCGCTTCAGGTGGATGATGAGGATCTCGGGCAGCGTCCACAGGCTGAGCTTCACCGTGCCCTGCTGGGGCACTTTGCAGTGCGGGCAGCGCCAGGCATCGTCCGGGGCCAGCTGGGGACACACGTCATGGCCACCTCCCTCCCTGTCACCCCACGCCACCTCCACAGGCGCGCCCAGCACCGCAAGCACCAACAGCCCCTGTGCCAGGGGTGGGCAGGGCGTGGGCAGAGCCCGGGGTGTCCGTACCTGCTCCTCCTTGGTGTAGAGCTGGAAGCACTCGTCCAGGGTGCAGCTGTGCTGCTGCCCGTGCACCTGCTGCTGCCGCCGCACGCTCTCTGCATCCTGCACCACCTCCTCCTGGATGCTTCCGAACAGCCTGCGGGGGACGTGTCACCAGCGAGGGTGACCCGAGCGCCGGGGTGTCCCCCCCAGCCCAGGCGCAGGGGACTCACCGCTCTTTGGTGCTCATGTCCCACTCCACCGTCAGCCTCACGTGCGGAGGGCCCCCGGCCCCGCTCAGCTGCAGGGCCCTGAGGGGAGGACAGGGTGAGATGTCCCCAAAACCCCTGTCCCCATGGGACACCTCCTTGCCAGCCCGTGCTGGCAGGTAGGGACAGCCACCACCTCCCACATTGTCACCACTGGCCACCCATGGTGACAAAACAGCCATGCACAGGTACACTGTGCCCACCCATGGTGATGCCACTGTCCACCCTCAGGGGTTGAGGGGACATTCTGGGGACAGTCCTGTCCCTGCAGCCCCTTACCTGTCGATGGCAGGGTGGCAGAGGGGACGAGGATCCTGAGGGGACAGGTAGGTGCAGGGGGCCGAGCCCCCTGCCAGGCGGATGCGGAAAAGGACTCCTGTGCCCTGTGGGGGCAGAGAGGACTGTGGGGTCACCAGGGGACAGGGATCCCGTGCCCAGCAGCAGAACCTGGACAAGCCAGGCCTTGGGACACGGGGCAAAAACAGACCCCAAAATCTGATGGCTTTCCCTGGGCTCACCTGAGGCCGGACCTCTCCCCGTAGGACCCCCCTTAGCTGGGCCAGGATGTTCTGCTGAAGCTGCTCCCAGGAGACGCTGCGCTCCTCCCGCAGCACCAGCGGCGGCCCGAACCTGGGGCAGCAGGACACGAGTCTGGGTATCACACAGGTGCTGAGTGGGTAGGGCAGGGCAGGGTGACAGGCGGGTGACGTGACGGGTACCTGGCGAGCTGCGGCCCCGTGCCCGCCGTGTTGCAGAGCAGCAGCAGGATGCGGCCGCCGGGTGCGCGGTGCAGGCAGTCAGAGGAGAGGGCGGTGCTGGGCAGCAGGCGCGGCCCCTCCGGCCGTGGCACTGCGGGGGACGTGGGGAGGCTGCGGGGACAGCCTGAGAGACGGGGAAATGAGGGGCTCTCGTTAGCGCTGGGTTAATTAGTGCCATGGCCCTGCCCACCAGCACGCTTCCCACCAATCCCAGCAGAGAGGACACAGCTCCCACCAATCCTAGCCAAAGAGATCCATTTGCCACCAATCCCAGCAGAGACTGCCTCCCCCAGTCCTGGCCCACCGCCTCACCAATCCCAATGAGGGGATCCACTGCCCTGCTAATCCCAGCAAGGGATCCATTCCCCCCACCAATCACAGCGAGGGATCCATTCCCTCCCACCAATCCCGGGCAGTTCCCGGCCCCCTGCCCAGCGCCAATCCCAGCTCAGCCCTGGCGCTCGCAGCCAATCCGCGCGGCGCGGGCCGGCAGCCGCAGCCAATCAGAGCCAGGGGCGGTCCCTGCGCGGCGGGCGGGCGGCGGCTGGAAGGCGTAGACGGGCCCGGTCTCGCCGGCCGCCCGCAGCGCATCGGGATCGGAGAGCGAGCGCAGGAATCCCCGCGGGGACACCTCGGCCAGGATCACCTGCGGGACGGGGCCGCGTCCTCAGCACCCCGCGGGCTGCGCCGTGCCCCGCCCGCCGCGCCCCGTTACCTGCTCCGGGGGGATGCGGCCCTCCCGCGCCACCATCGCCCGCAGGTCCGCCACGGTGCCCAGCAGCGGCACGGCCAGCCCCACCCGCACGAAGCGCCAGCGCTCGCACTGCAGCACCAGCGTGACGTTCAGAGCCCTGGCGACAGCGCGGGGACACAGCTCAGCCGCGGCAGCGCCGCCGGGGATCCCCGTGCCGGCACGGCAGCTCCCGATGGCACACACCCGAAGGACACGGCTCCTGGGGCTGTCACCTGCCCCGAGCGCTGCCGCCACCTCCCGTGATCATTATTCACCCCAAAATATGCAAATTGCTCTGGTCGGAGCTGCCGGCCCGCCGGGGGGTGGGTGTGGGCTCACCTGGTCTGGCGCAGCGGGATGGGCAGGGAGATGCACAGAAAGGGGTCGAAGGTGTTGCTCTGCTTCAAGCAGTGAGGGCACGTCAGGGAGGACCTGGGAAATGGATGGGGAGGGTCACCGGAGCGGGCACGGCCCCCTGAGTGCCCACCCTGGGGCTGCAGCGCCCTGGCACCAGTGCTGCATCCCAGATACCACATCCCAAATCCATCATCCCAGGTGCTGCATCTCAGGTACCACTTCCTGGGTGCCACATCTCCTGGGGCTCAGGTGGCTCTGGCATCACAGGGGATTTGCATGACCTGGCAGAGCGGGGCCCCCAGACTGTTCTGCCTGCCCAACCCAAGGTCTGTTAAGTCTGAACCCAGAGAAGAGCTCCTGCAGTGCCTCCTGGAATGCCAGGACTGGGAGTCTCCCATTCCCATTCCTCAGTGTGGCGATGAAGCCCTCCCAAGTGCTGCTCGCCCTCTCAAGGACTGGCAGAGCCTGGGGCAGCTCCTGGAGGTGACCCCGCCTGGGTGAGGTTAAGCAGGGACAGCACCCCAGGGTGCTGAGGGGAACGGGACCCCCCAAGCAGCATGGCTGGGCTGAGGGAGGAGCAGGAGAACATCTGCCTGTGACTGACCCCAGGGTGGTCCTGGGGAGGCACTGCTGGTCCCCTGCCCACCCTGGCACCAACGGCCACCTACTGCTGATTTTTCTTAATTCTGGTTTTTGGTTTGCTTTGGTTTTATTGTGTGGAGATTTTTTTCCCCTGCCTTTTTGTTCAACAGAAAGGGAAAAAATAAATTAAAATCCAAAGCAAAATCTTGAGTCCTCGTCATTTGTCACCTTGAAGAACCACTGAGGTCTCTGGGAAACAGCCACACAAATTAATAAATCCTTTAGCGCACAGACAGCTCTGGCACGTGGAACAGGGATAACTAAAGTGCCTTTTTTCATATATAGGACGAGGGATTAATTGAGAGAAGAGGAAGGGCTTGTGATGTCAGATGTGTCCCCTGCTGCCTGCAGTGTCATGGCTTGGGGACAGGGTGGCCTGAGCATCCCACGAGTCCCAGCCAGGTGAACGTGTGGGGTGTCCCATAGAGGGGCACCCTCGTGCTGGAGTGCTGGGACTGTCCTGAGTCCTGTGACAGAAGCACAACATGGTTTGGGTTGTGAGGGTCCTTCAAAGGGCACAGTGTCCAGCCTCCCTCCATGGCCAGGGACACTGCCACCAGACCAGGTCACTCCAAGCCCTGCCCAACCTGCCTTGCACACGTTCAAGTGCTTGTAGGGGAACGAGCTCCCATGACTGGGGTGGATGGGATGGAGGGATGGATGGATGGATGATCCTCCCCATTTCATCCCTGCCCTGGGCTCACAGTGGCCACCCAGGGGCCACAGAAGAGCAAAAAATGTGGGCAGGATCCATCCCCCCCACTGACCTGTACTGGGCCTGGAAGTGGCTCTGCACGAAGCTCTGTCCACGGGGGTGCTGGGTGCCTGGGGGGGACCTGCTGGCACCACTGCTCCCGTCCTTGCCAGGCTGCAGGGGCAAGACACAAGTGGTGAGTGAGGTGATAAGGGGAGGGACATGTCCTTCAGGGCATCAGGGACACGCCCTAGTGAACCAAGCCCAGCTTTGGTGTCCCTATGGCATGAGATGGGCTGAAGGTGATGCCAAAGAGACTCTGGCACCTGCCTGCCTGGCACTGCTGTGCCCTCCAGGCTGCTCCAGGGGAACTTTTGGGACATATCCCATCCCCCAGCCAGCCTGGGGCACAAAGGGTTAATGAAGCATCTGCATGGTGAGACCCCCTCCCCCCCCAAGGCAGCCCCAGTGTCCAGAGCTCTGGGACACCAAGGAGCTGGGGCTGGGAATGCATTCGAGCTGGGAGAATTGGGAGAAATGTTCCTGGAGGAGATCCTGGGTGAGACAGCCCAGGGGCATCTTCCTGCCTGCCTGCTGCCCCGGAACCTGCCAGGAGCCCCAGTGCCCACGCTGGGGACAGGAGCTTCATCCCTGAGGCCTGAGGGAAGAGATGCTGCAGAAAGGAGTGTCAGTAAAAAAAAAAAAACCTGGGCTGTTTTGGGGTAAGACAGTGACTTTCTGGTGTCTGGATGAGTAAGATTGAAAATCACTGAGGATTTTGGCCAGGAGGTGGATTTTCCTCAATGCCATCTGCTGGCACCAGGTCCTGCTGAGCCTGACGTGTCTTTACAGTCTGCCTGGCACTGGGGTCCATCTGGTGTGGCTGAGCGGGGACCTGGACGATGTCTGTGCCCTACAGGGCCCCCAAAATTCCAAGGGAATGCCTCCTCCCCCAGCCCTCCTGGCAGCCAAGCCTTGGTCCCCACTTTGGTCCCTCCTCCTACCCAATAGCTCCCTCCAGGCATTTATTGAGGATCACACCCCTGCCGGGTGTCCCTCCCTAGGGACAGGGGCATGTGGGTGCCACACAGGTGGAGTCGCCAAAAGGAGCCAAAACTGGGGGATGCCAGGCAAAGCCACGGATGCTGAGGGACACACATCCCCAGAGCCAGGGAGGTGCCTCGGGCATTGCGTGGCACCACCTCCAGGTGGCACAGCTGTGTCACACCACAACTCGTGGCACACGTGGGCACCTGACATTTAGGGGGAACTGCCAGGCTCTCCCAAAAAGCCTGGGGCATCCAAATGCCTCTCGGGGAAGGCAGAAGGGCTGAGGACAGCTCAGCTCAGCTGGCTGCAGGACCCTGGCCAGGCAGGGCAGCTTTTCCAGAGGCTCTGGAGATGAGCACTACAGCCGAGCTCTCCCTGTGAGACAGAGCTGTGCAGGAGGCTGGGCAGGGTCTGCCCAGGACCCCAGTCTGCACCCTTGGCACAACAGCCGCAACACCCCAGGCTGGGCACAGGGAGGAGGGAGCTGCTCCCAGGTTCCCTGTGCCCAAGGTGGGAGTCACCCCAAAGCAGGGACAGCACACTGCTGGGCCGGGTGTCACCCCCAGAACGGGGACAGCACATTGCTGGGCTGAGCTCACTTATCAAATGCCAGCAGCTCAAATCCATCCCCTGCAACAGGCAGCGCCCGGCAGGCAGCAGCAGGTGGGGAAGGAGCGGGGAAGAAGCAGGGAAGGAGAAGGGAAGGAGCCAGAGAGGGCCAGGGCCAGGGCAATGCCTGAGCGCAGATGGATTGAGGAAGACTTAATTACTCATTTTGCCAGCAGCAAAGCCGCCGAGCTGTAATTACAGCGAGCTTAGCTGAAGGCAGGGAGGGACGGGGGGGGTTGCATTTCCTCCTCATCAAGGACTAGGATGTCTGGATGCTCAGCTGGATGGGTTCCTGCCGACACCACCCACTCTCCCAGCGCTCCAACCCCTGCCCAGCCCCGCAGCACTCGGCTCACATCATCCTTTCACCCGCGCACCGACCAAACCACAGCATCCCCACCAGCGCGGGGGCCAGCTCCATCCCACCGTCCCTGGTCCCAGACCTAGCCCGAACGCCTCCCCTCGCAGGGGGGGCACCCACCTGCGTGGGGCCGCGGCTCTGCTGGGCGGGGGAGGCGGCGCCCAGGTCCTCGTGCATTCGGTCCAGCAGCCAGAGCAGGAACTCGAGTGCGTCGTGCTGAGCGTTGCCCCGGAACTGTGGGCTGTGCTTGGAGACGATGTTCTGCAAGACATGGATGGGGTGGGCGCTGATGAACGGGTTCTTCCTCAGCACCCACCCCAAACCATCCCTGCTCCATTCCTGCAACAGCCTCTGCCCTCGTTCTGCCTCTGCAGGGACATCACGGCCACCCCAGGGCCAGCAGAGCAGTGGGGACTCTGCTGAGCATACTCAGCTGAGACGGAGGTTCTGTGGTGTCCCAGCTTCCCAGGAGGGGACACAGGGAGAACCGCAATGAAGTCCAGATAGGCGAGTTCAGCCATGGGGACCCTCAGGTCCCGCCTGCCCCGTGCACTCCGATGGCATCAACTCGGTGTAGCCCATCCCAGGGCAGGGCTCGGCTTCCCGGGAGCTCCCCCGGGCACTTTGCAAAGTTCAATGGCAGCAGCAGTTTATTGGCAGCACCGAGGAAATGCCACTCGGGCAGGAGACACGTGTCCCCGAGCGTGGGGAGCTGCCGTGCCAGGCTTGACATGCTATGATGCACTAACACCCTGTCCCCAGGCATGTGCCTGGCAGAGGTGTGACAAACGCTCAGGGACAGAGCCTGAGGCCACCGAATTTGGCTCCTGGGACAATATCCTGCCTTACCCATGATCACAGGCAGCACCAGCTCACCCTCAGGGCTCTGTGGCATGGCCAGGGCTGGGAGTTCACCTACCCGCGGGAGCTCAGGGGACAGTAGCCAGGCCAGAGGGAGGTGACAGTAACAGGGCTAGGGGGGGTGTCTGGCAGGGCAGGGTCCATGGGGAGGATGAGGCAGGAGATTAGGTGATGTGAGCTGGGAAGCGTGTCAGTGGGTTCCAGAGGGGCTCGGGAGGGTGTCAGTGGGTTCCGGGGGGAGCTCGGGAGGGTGTCAGTGGGTTCCGGGGGGAGCTCGGGAGGGTGTCAGTGGGTTCCGGGGGGAGCTCGGGAGGGTGTCAGTGGGTTCCGGGGGGAGCTCGGGAGGGTGTCAGTGGGTTCCGGGGGGAGCTCGGGAGGGTGTCAGTGGGTTCCGGGGGGAGCTCGGGAGGGTGTCAGTGGGTTCCGGGGGGAGCTCGGGAGGGTGTCAGTGGGTTCCGGGGGGAGCTCGGGAGGGTGTCAGTGGGTTCCGGGGGGAGCTCGGGAGGGTGTCAGTGGGTTCCGGGGGGAGCTCGGGAGGGTGTCAGTGGGTTCCGGGGGGAGCTCGGGAGGGTGTCAGTGGGTTCCGGGGGGAGCTCGGGAGGGTGTCAGTGGGTTCCGGGGGGAGCTCGGGAGGGTGTCAGTGGGTTCCGGGGGGAGCTCGGGAGGGTGTCAGTGGGTTCCGGGGGGAGCTCGGGAGGGTGTCAGTGGGTTCCGGGGGGAGCTCGGGAGGGTGTCAGTGGGTTCCGGGGGGAGCTCGGGAGGGTGTCAGTGGGTTCCGGGGGGAGCTCGGGAGGGNGGCCCCGCCGCGGCGCGCATGGCCCCGGGCGGGCGCTGGGCGCCGCCGGTGCCGGTGCGGGACCCGGAGGGGCCGGGCGGGAGGTTTTGTGCGCGGCCGGCTCCTCCCCCGGCCGGGCTGTCTCGGGAGAGGGAGACGGGAGGAGGAGAGCGGAGCGGAGCGGAGGAGGAGGAGGGAGCGGGGAGGGGCCGCTGGCGACACGGGGGGCCGTGGCCCGGTGTCCCCAGCATCACCCCGGTACCACAGCTCTCCGCCTCCAGCATCACTTGGCTGACCCAGCTCTCCAGGCCCAGCCTCATCCAGGGTGAGCCATCCCTCTGTCCCAACACCACCCCGGAGTGCCCCAGCCCACCCTCATCATCACCCGGGGTGAGCCATGCCTCTGTCCCCTCCACGGCCCCGCGGCTTTCCCGGCAGTCCCATCCCTGTTCTACGGGTGCTGCCCTGCTGCCCTCAGCATCACCTCAGGGTGTCACAGCACCACTGTGAGATCCCCAAATTCTGCCACCTCTGGGTGTTCTGAGGTGGAATAGTGGGACAATGGCTACCTCTGCACCCTCCACACTGAGCTTTGGGGACATAATGACAGTTCCTTCACACAGAGTCACAAAACGGGGGTTTCCATCCCAGTGCTGGTAGAGTCCAGAACTTTTGGCCACCTCCTGCCCACCCCACACTGTTTTGCACCACACCCTGGTGTCTATTTGGGGTCAGGGAGATGGAACGGGATGACAGAGAAAGGGTCAGGAGGTGCTGTTGGATGTCACGGTCCCTCCTCCCCGCAGGGCAGATGTGCCTGGGCCGGGGTGTGAGTTCGAGGGTGGTGACAGGATGGTGACCTCCCAGGGGGATGCCAGGCTGGCAGCCAGCGGTGTGGCAGGCACGGATCAGGCACAGGGCCGTGTGCTGCCCCTGGAGTGATGTCAGACTAAATCCACGCCGTGCTGTCGATGCTGAGCAGATGGAGGGGGATCAGCCGCCCGTGGATCCCCAGGGACGGCTCCACCGCGAGTGGCCCCAGGCTCAGGAGCTGCTTATCCAGAGAGGAGAGAGGATTGAGCCCAGCCGAAGTTTCCTCCCGCCCGCAGGCAGCCCTGATTGGTACAGGATGTCCCCTGAGAGCCTGGCTGGGGTCACCCCCTGTCCCCTGCCAGCCCTCCAAGGGAGCAGCCACCTTGCAGGGACTGCAGCTCCCATGCGGGGCCACCCTGGCACTTAGCCTTTCCTCCTGGGGAGATGGGAATGGCGATGGAAGCAGCCCTGCCGGGAATGTTGTACCCAGGGAGCTGTTCTGGGCCGGGGGATGCAGTGTAGGGGCTGAGGGCAGCCCCTGGCCCTGCAGAGCCCCAGTAGCACCGTGGGGACTCCCAGCTCCCGGCCTGCCTGAGGAAAGCTGCTGGCACTGCCGAGGCTCTTGCTGGCCCAGGCACTCAGGGAAGTCTGGGCTACAAACCCCCAAGCTCAGAGGTTTGACTCCTGAGTGGATTCTGCATCTACTGCTGATGTTCATTTCTCAACATCCTCTTGACCAGAGCTGTGAAATCCATCATTACAAAGCCAATGGATTAAATGATCCTTTGCAAAAGACATTCTTAATATCAGGTTCCCTTCTCCTATCCAAAGGTGACAATCCACAAAGCAGAGTCCCCAGTGTTCCCTGGGACCCCTGGCAGGTTCCTGGCCCTGCTCCCAGCACCCCCCACTGCAAACCCCACTGCAGATCCTGAGGAGATGGAAACTGGGATCTGCCAGAGCGTTTGTGTGAGGATGTGGGGATTTTCCTCTCTGAATTCTCTAACAAGGGCAGGTTGTGCTTCACGCAGCGTGGGAAGAATGGGTTTATCTAGAGCAGCTCCCGGCTCTCTGAAGAGAAAAGCACTTGTTGTTTCTCTCTGGCTGGTTTTGGCTGGACACTTATGCCCCGAGCATCCCACACGAGCCAGAGCTGCAGTGACGGGAGGGAGAGAGGGAACCTGGGCAGGGCTCGTGCTGAACTGAGGGCAACCAAAAATCCAAAGCAACTCCTTAAGGAAACTGAGGAAAAGCCTAAAGAAATGTAAGGAGGGTGCAGAATCCAGAGGCAGGAGCTGAACTGAGAGTTGGATCAGAACCTGGGGTTTGTTAGAGGGGGTGGATGGGATGAAAGAGCTGACAAACACAGCCAAGGAAAATGGTCTAAAATGAAAGAATGAAACTCAGTCATGTTAAAAACCCCAAATATGCAAGGATTAGGAAGTATTGGGTAGTGAAAGCATTTTTCCTGGGATCCTGTCAGCTGCCCCAGCTGGCCCCTGTGATGCCAGTGCAGGAATTCTGATAGCACACCTCAGCAAACAACTGAAAACTCAAACAGTGCCTTTCCAAGCACAGGCAGAGGCATCCCGTGGCTGTCAGTGCATCCCACCCGGCCTGGAGCAGGCAGAGGTGCCTTTCCCACAGGTAACTGCAGTTTATTCCAATTTAAGGCAATTTGCACACCGGAGTGAACCTCAGGAATGCTCACCGTGTGAATCTGCCTTTCAGTGGCACTGTATTTGTCATCTTGCCTCTTTTTCAGGTCATTCTGAACGTGATGCCTTCCTATTCAGGCGAAATCAAATATTTATCAACGCTGCAGCATCCGGCACTGCTGGGTTGCATCAGCACTTTCTCCCTAAAATGCCTTTTTTGGGATCTCCTGGCTCTCTCCAGCTCCTGCCTCTCAAGCTGTCATTTCCTGCTTCGGCTTCAGAGCAAATGTGGGGTGGGCAAAATCTGAGTGTCAAATACAATGAAAGGATGGAAACACTTGGTCACTATGATGGAAAATTCCTTGCTGTTACGGCATGAACTGCCTGGGACACCAGACAGCTGGGATGGATATAAAAACAGAGGGTTTGGGTTGGATTAGGGAGACACTGGGACAGAACAGCACTAGAAATGTTCCCTCTTGCTGAGCATGAGTCCCTGTGCCATGGAGGCACTTGGATTTCAGGATAGAATCCTGAATAGATCTGAGTTGAACTGACTCAAGCCCGAGAGAAATCCATTTCCACACTGCCAAATCATCGTGATAATAACAACAGCAAAAAAAGAGAAACCTTCCTCCCTGCTCCCTGCGCTCTGCCGTGGGACAATGTTTGCTTTCTTTGAGCCTCTCCCGCTCTCTTGGCACGGGCTGGGAACATCTGTGCTGTGGAGTGGAAATGTGCTTTCAACAGCCCCATCCTGCTCCCGGCCTGGGGGCAGCTGGGGCAGTCTGGGTGGGGCTGGGAGAGCCGGCCGGGGCTGGCACTGTCCCCTCCCTGCCCCCTCCCTGCCTGCAGCAGTTTTAGGGCTCAAGGCAGGCAGAGAAATCTCCCTCCTCAAGACCCCTCCCTCCTCAGCCTCTGCAGCTCGGATTAAATGATAGATAGCAGAATGAGTTATTTAGTGCCCCATGAAAGATGCATGGGGCCTGCCTTTTTTGGGAGTCTCTTTGAGGAGGGACAGCATCAAGGCAGAGAAATTCTGCTTTTCTAGGGCTCTGAGCTCGGGCTGATGAATAGAGCTGGCCATGCTCCGTCGGTTCAGAATGGGAAAGCAGCAGATAACCCCGAGCTGCAGGAACTCCTGCACTTTGTTGGCAGCAATTTCATTCGGGTTTTAATGCATATGTTCCATCCCTGGCTGCTTCACTGAGCAGGTGTCTCTAGGCGCTTTCCACCCATTATCCCTGTGAACTGAGACGATGTGATCCCGCAGCAGGAGCTGAACCGGGGCATGGGGAGGGGGAGCTGAGCCGGGATCCACAGGTGCTGAGCAGGGATTGTGCCTGGAAACTGCCCCAGGCTCTCCCGGGGACTCAGCCAGGCTGGGGGAGCTCAGAGATCTCGGCTGGGCACCAGCCTCACACCTTGGGAGTCTGGGAGATAAATAAACACAGGGATGTGAGCGGGGAGCTCCTGCTCTGCCCGGCCCGGCAGGGAGCGGCTCGGTGTGCTGGCTTTGTCTGGAGGGATCCGTGCGGGTCACGGCTGCTCGCACCGCCCCGGGCTCCCCGGGGACCCGGCGTGTCCCGGGCTGGAGCGGGAACTCTCACACCTGTGACACGGTGACATGTGCCTGCAGGGACAGGGATGAGCCGGCAGGGACAGGGATGTGCTGGGGAGCAGGTCCTGCCAAGCTGAGCACGAGCCTGAAAGGTCACAGAGTCACCCACAGCTGCAGCCTGGGAGGCTGTGGCCTCTGTTTCCTGTAGGAAGGGGAGGACATGCCCCAAATCACCATCCCTGCAGCAGCTGGGGCACAGCCTTGGGCACGGACACTGGGGTGGGGGCTAAAGGGACACAGCTCTGCTGTGCTATGGGACAGGGGAGCTGCTGCTGCTGCTGCCAGCGCTTGGTGACCTACATTGGCTCCTCCAGGTGAATTCAGCCACTGCCTCTGCTTAAAATTGGGGCTGGTTTCATCAAGTGATGCTGCTGAAGAGCAGGATGGGCAGGACGGGGCCTCTCCAGAGAACTTGAGCTCTCAGGTGTTCACGTGGAGGGTGGCAAGCCCAGGGCTGAGCCAGCTGAAAGTGAGTCTCAGCAGCCACAGCTCCTGCCGTTGCAAAGCCAGAGGGTGACAGTGGCCAGAGAGTGACAGAATCAGGGACATTCCTCTCACTTTGCTGCCTCCCAGGCATGAAGAACCAACTGAGGCAGGAGGAAAGTGCAGAGCTCTGGGAGCAGCCACACCAACACAGGACCCTGGCTCTCCAGCCAGATCCTCCCCCTCCTGCAGTGACAGGTTTGGGGTGACCCGTGGGGACAGAATGGCTCTGCTGAGGTAGGGCTGTGTCAGGCAGAGTCCTGATCTCCAAACCCTGCCTGTTCTGCACCTCCAAACTCTGCCCCACGGGGACCTGGCGGTGACAAAGCTCCTTGGGACCCCTGGGTGGCTCTCCCAGGCTCCAGTGCCCTCCTCATTCCCCCACAGAAGCACAGAGGTTTTGCCAGCCTGTCCCACATTCCAGCGGTTGGATCCCAGATCCCAAGCCCAGTGAGCATTGCTGCAGAACCTGTGGAACCTGCTGGAGTAATTATGGCTCAGAGCACCAGGGTCTCCAGATGAGGAGAGGATGGCATGACTGAATTCCTGTGCTGAAGGCTCCAGTAATGAGAGCAGGGGATTTTCAGGCAGAAGGAAGAGGATTTGTTCAGTGTTTGATGGACAGCAGAGGGGCACAGGCAGAAAGGATCCACCTTTGCTGTGCTGTGAGCAGGAATTGGTTTTTGTGGCACATGAGGGAAAACAAGCAATGATACCTTTAAATGCCTGTCCCCATTGCCTACCAGAACTGTCAGTGCAGGTGTGAGAGATAAATCATCTCCATTAACTAAAACATCTGAGATCCTCAGCACTAAGGACTGCAGCGTTCTGCTGCATTTTAATTGATGACAGAATTCTCCCAGGTCTCCAATGCCTGCAAGAGAAATCCTTTGCTTGCATCCCAGGCTGCTGCCTGCACTGATCTTTACACAAACAGTACTTGAGAGCTGTTGCTTTTAATCCTAGATGTGATACTGACTTAGTAATAAGCACTTCTTCCTGGGAAATGTGGAGCCTGTTTGAAGAATCAGGCCAGCGCCCGGGAATCTGAGTGTGCCTGGCTGGAAACACCCAGGCATTTTTAGCAGTGACTGCACTCTCCAGAACCAGGTCCCTGAAGAGAGCTTTAAATTGGACACTGCAAAAGAAGCAGCCCCAGCATCTCTGAATTCCTTTGAGAACACAGGGTTAAAAGCTTGGCTCAAAAGAGCTTCCCAGTAAATGCCAGGACTTGGAGCTGAGGGCTTTTTCCCTAATCAGGACCAGACAAATTAAAATAAACACAGAAGACTGAATTTACACAACAAGTCATTCATTAAAGGCAGGGCAGAACGGGGGAGGGAAGAGAAAGGAGTGAAATTGAGGGAGCCTCCAAAAGGGAGCGGATCCGAGTCAGGCTGTGCCAGGAGCCTCTCGGGAAAGGTGGCAGTGACAACATGGAAGTGTTTTAACAACAGCCAGGATGATTCTCGGAAGTGAGGAATCCTTCACGCCAATCTGAAAGGAACAGAAAGCTCCTGGTCCCCCTGAATGAGTCTGACCCATTTTTTCAGTGCTGTGGGGACTGTTGGAGGAAATAGAAAAAATGCTTTAAGGTTACCTCAGCTGTAAGGAAAAGCATCAACTTGAGAGAGCAGCAAGCACCCCTACAGCTCCTGCTCCAGCTGCTTGTGAAAGTCTGGGGAATTCCAGACCAGGCTGGCAGCACCTGGAATCTGAGAATCCCAGAATGGTTTGGGTTGAAAAGGATCTTAAGGCTCTTCCAGTGCCACCCCCTGCCATGAACAGGAACACTTTCCACTGTCCAGGCTGCTCCAAGCCCTGTCCAGCCTGGCTTTGGACATTTACAGGGATGGAGTCTACAACCTCTCTGTTCCAGGGCCTCCTCAGCCCTGTAGTAAAAAAACCTCTTCCTAATTTCTAACCTAAACCTTCCCTCTTCTGCCTAAGCCTGTTCCTGTTTTCCCCACAGGCAGGGGAATACTCAGATATCCCTTTGATTTTGGCAGGGTGGGATAATCATTGAGATAATTGTGACAATTACTCCTTTCAGCTGAAGCAGAGTCAGTGCCCAGCAGAGTTCAGGGCTGCACCAGCAGCTCCCAGGGAGCTGTGGCCAGAAATTGGGCCAGTAACACAAAGAGCCTTCAAAAGGCTCTTAGCCAGCATCCATTCCCCGGGTTAAGCTAAAAGAATGGACAGCAAATCCATGGATTTAGCTGCAGGCAATGCATATGATGCCACAGCTCCCCCCGTGCCTGGGGAGCTCCCAGAGGAGATGTCACAGAAGTGTCAACATGAGAGCCTGGGGCTGGCTGGAGCCTGCAGTCATTCCCACTTGTCCCTGGAGCCTGCCAGGATCCTGGAGGAGGGCACTTGGACACTGCCCTCGAGTGCAGGAGAGCACAGCAGAGCTAAACCAGGAGCAGAGCAGGGGAGAGACTCTGCTCCATCTGCTCTCTGTGCTCCCTGTGTTCCCTGTGTGTGTTCCCTGTGATCCCTGAGCTCCCCAGGGGACATCTGACCCTTGTCTCCACCTGCAATCACCCCTGCCAGGCTGAACTGCAGCACCTGCCCAGGCTGGGTCACAGCCCTTTTCCCAGTGCTTTCATTCAGTGATTCATTCTGTTTTCACCTTTTTAGTTCTTTCTTTCCTTTCTGCCATCCTGGGTTCACTCCTCACTCTTCCTGGGTTTGCTGGGACCTCTTCTTGTCTGGTTTTACCCCCCTCACCCAGGGCAGTGTGTCCCCCATCTGAGTGACGTCCCTGCATCCCTGCTGGCCTCTGAGCAGCCCCTCTGCCCTTCCCTGGGGCACAGCCACCCAGCAATTCCCAGAGCAGAGGGAGGGCAGTGCTTGGGGAGCTCAGGGATTCCAGCCCTGCCCTGTAGCACAGCCTGAGGGGTTTCACCACATCACAAGCTCCAGATTTTGTGTTTTGGAGTTGCTGCAAAGAGAATTCCTGCAGTTTTGCTTTCCCTTTTCCTTTGTTCCTCTGGAGGTTATCTGGTGCCCTTCATGAGAACACACACCTGAACTGAAATGTGTTTTCTTGTAAAACATCTGCAAAATGCTTCTAAATCAGGACAAGTCAGCAGGGCCAAACCCCAGACCTCCAGTGCCTGGATGATCTCTGCCTGTGCTGGCCATCAGATTTCTTTTTCCACTTGGGTATTTTTGGGTGCTGGTCTCAGATCAGGGTTCCATGAAGCCTTTTGGGGTCATCAGTTCTCCCACCCATCACAGCTGCCCTGTTACACTTTTACTCTTCTGTCATAGGAAGGGACATTTTCAATCCAGAAGCTCTGTAGGTGCTGTTCAGACAAACCTTCCTGGTCCTCACCACAGTGCAGAAGGTTTGAGATAGCTCAACAAGTGCCATAAAGTCTGGAAAACAGAGCCTCAACTCAGGAAATCCCCTGCTCCACCCCTTTGGCCAAGCAGGATCCAGTAGGGGAAAACAACTTGAGATAAATGTTTATCAGACTTTTCTGAAACCTTTCTAGAACTGCAGGTTCTGCCTGCCTGGAGTAGATGGCTCTTTCTGGTAACTTCTCTCTCCAAATGCTATTTTCCCCTCCTCCTCACTGAAAGTTGTCCCAAAAAGAACACAGTGACCCAACACAGCCATTCCCAGCACTTTAAATCCTTTGCAATCCTCATGTCTCCCTCAGCAGATCCCAGATGCTGCAGATTCCACCAGGACAGTTGTGGCACTCTGGGTTGTCCTTCCTCACCTGCACACAGGACACAGCAGAGGCTCCTGCAGAGCTCCCTGCAGTTTGTGGCTCTTCCCACCAACCTCCCAGGCTCTCAGCTGGAAATCAGCAACAAGCCCCTGTCCCTCCTGGTCCTGTCTGAGCTCAGCCAAGGCTGTCCTGAACTCTTCTTTCTCCTTAGAACACAAACAGCAGCTCAATCTCCACAAGTGCCTCTCTTTTCCTGGAGTTGTTCACAAATCTGCCTCATTCCCCTTCTCTGAGTCCTCGAGTCCCCTCCGCTTGGCTCACAAATTCCTGGCTATTAACCCCAGCCCTTGTCTGGGCCGTGTTCCCTCTCTGCCTTGCTTCGCTTTACTCATTCCTCAATTGGGAAAAAGCCTCCAGTCCATGAGACAATTCCAGAGGTGCTTTAAAGATCAAAGAGCAGAGCTGCAGAAATGGAATATGAAGGAGCTGCTGCTGTTTGTGCTGCATGCAATTCCAGTCAGTAAACACAAGCCAGCCTTTAAATCTGTGATGTGAGATCTGGCCCCCAAATCTCCTCTTTTTCCAGGGGTGGTAACAGAAAAATCCTTTTGCTTTGAGGACTTGATGTCACACCTTTCATTTTCTGTCCCACTAGTGCTAGCTTCATTCGGTTTTACATTCCAGTGAGGTCAGATCCTAGGGAAGATGGGGAAATGCAGACACTGCCATCAGAAGCAGAGGGAGCTGATCATCCCCATTTCCCAGCTGGATGCTTTGTTAACGCCAGGATCAGGATCCAGCTCCCACTGCAGGAATGATCAGAGCATCCAGGTCCTTCAAGGGCCCCTGGAAGTGGCAGCTTTGAGGGTCTGGTTTGGACAGAACCATGGGTGTTTCAGAAGAGCTTTTTTGTGTTCCCAGTGAATGCTGCAGGTACTCCCCTGCAGTTCTCATGTCTATTTAACCAACCTTTCGTTGTAATTCGGTTCCAGCTGCCTTTGTCAATTCAGGGATGAAGTGAGCAGAGCCTGAGCCAGTCTCTGTGTGGGAAACAGGATCCAGGGCCTCATCCAGCATTCATCAGCCAAGGCACTTCTCTGTGCTGTTCCCAGGAAGGGCTGGAGTGGCTCATCCTCTCTCCTGCCTTTGTTTGGGGAGAGGAGGCACTGCTAGCATTGCTTTAAGCAGGGATGGGGCAGAGTGACTCAACAATGCTCCAGTGGTTGGGACATCAGCCTGAGCTTTGGACGCCAATTCCTCACTCCTCCAGCCTTCCTGTGGCCTCTCCAGCACAGCTCAGGGAGAAATGGATCCAATGGGTTCCTCTTTCTGGAAGCTCTGAATGTATTTCCCATAGTGGATGCATTTGCCATATTTAATGTATTTCCACACTGGATATGTTTCCCATAGTGGATGCATTTCCCATATTTAATGTATTTCCATACTGGATGCATTTCCCATTTCCCATTCCCAAGCCCCCTCCCATGTTGTTGTAACAGACACAAAGAGGGTGGGGAGGTGCTGCTTGGCCTGATTTATGCTGGGGATGTGCAGCAGCCTCACATTGTTAAAATGTCATTTTTGATCTCTCTCTGGCCAATTCCTGTCAGCATCGCTGAGGGCAGTGGGGAGGGTGGCAGGAGCCTGTTTGGAACACACTTGTTCTTCTTGTTGGAATAAAAAAAGAGCTGCCACAGGGCTGATGCTTTCAGATCAGCTCCAAAGCACACCAATCTCAAGGATATGACAGAAAAGGAAATCTAGAAAGAGCCTCAGGCTTTTGTTCAACGTCCCCTAAACACCACGAAGATGAACCAGGGCAGGGAAAAGGGGCATAACAAAAGCAGAGCCCGTTTCAAGGCCAGCTCGTGAGGTGCTCTGTAAAGCAGGAGAACAGCAGCAATTCAGGTCTCCTGAAAGGAGCCAGAACTGGGAAACTGAGGCTGTATTTCCCCAACAGGGATGTTCTCTGGTCAAAACAGGTTAAAAATGAACCTTCAGTGCAATGTGGTGCTGCAGTCCTAACAATTATATCCAAATCCAGCCCCTCCAGGGAGCTCTAGGGCAGGGAGACACCAGTCAAGGATGCTGACATTAGATTAACCCAGAGCTGCAGATGATTCACTCATTCCTTTGGAAAGATGTGAATTTTCAGGATGTGCCAAGGAGGGAGAGCATCCTGCACTGCTGGACCATGGAGAGGTTTGAGCCTTTGTGCTGTGCCAAGAAGTGATGGAGAAAAGGGAAGGGAAGGGAAGGGAAGGGAAGGGAAGGGAAGGGAAGGGAATCTATACAAACTCTCCTCCAAAGCCAGGTTGGATGGGGATTTGAGCAACCTGGTCCAGTGAAGGGGCCCTGCCCACAGCAGGGAATTGTAATTGGATGATCCTTAAGGATCCTTTGCACCCAAACCAGCTCCAGGGCTCTTTAACACAGAAATCAAATAAATGAGGATGGCACAAAAAATATTGAAAGAAAGTAATTCCTGGTTTGTAATTTCCATGCGAGGGATTTGTTCCTTGGTCTGTCTCCAGCACTTCCATGGTCTCCTGCAATGTCAGGATTGATCCCTGTGGAAAACACAACCCCCAGCAGGGGTTTCCTGCCTCACTGCCACACCATGACCAGCCCTGGAGCAGCTTCAGGCAGATATTCTGAGAACAGCAGGAGATCAAAGGGATTCCTTTAATCGGGAACATGATCTACCAACAAACCTGTCCTGAGCTATGTCTTCAAAAATTTCCTATGAGGTGTTGGCAGCATTTTGGGAGTCCTTTGTTATCACAGCCCCATCAGCTGCTTTTGTTCTGGAGTTTTGCAGTTTTCCCTGGAAAAAATCTTCCCCTGCCATGACCTTTGGGTTTGGGGCAGGTGGTGGGACCAGAAATCAAACCTTTGGCTATGGAATTTCTCTGATTAAAGCTCCCTGCTCTCTCTGATAAATCAGAGGGCTTGCAGTACTGGCAAGGCTGCTTTGATTTTTCCAAGGAATTCTCTTCAGTTCTTCACCTTGAGAGGGAATAAGAGGATTATTAAGAAAGAAAAAAACTACCTTGAACTGGACAGGATTCAATGCCAAGCTCATGAAATCATGGAATCTCAGAATGCGTTGGGTTGGAAGGGACCTGAAAGCCAAACACCTTCCATGGCAGGGACACCTCCCACTGTCCCAGGCTGCTCCAGCCCCAATGTCCAACCTGGCCTTGGGCACTGCCAGGGATCCAGGGGCAGCCACAGCTGCTCTGGGCACCCTGTGCCAGCCCTGCCCACCCTCCCAGGGAACAAATCCTGCCCAAGATCCCATCCAGCCCTGCCCTGTGTCAGTCTGAACCCATTCTCTGTGTCCTGTCCCTCCAGCCTTTATCCCAAGTGCCTTCTGGAGCCCCTTTAGCCTCTGCAAGGAGCTCTGAGCTCTCCCTGCAGCATTCTCTTCTCCAAGTGAGCACCCCCAGCCCTCCCAGCCTGGCCCTACAGAGCTCCCCAGGATTTGATTTCCACTTTAACTCCATAATTGTATTTCTCTCCTGCCCAGGCTGTGCTCTGAGTCCCCCGGAGTAAACAGAGATGTTCAGGTTGCTCTCGTTATCCCTGCAGCTCCATTAATGCTCCAGCTGCTGCCAGACCTCTCGTGGATGAAACACAGAGTCTGTGTAGGAGGTTAAAAATATCTCCATTCATTATTTACTCCTTACAGCAAGAATCCAATGCTTTGAAGTGTGATTATAAATAAAAACACCATCAGAAACTCTGCCTGCCCACCCCTTCCCCTGCAGGAATATTTGCTCTTTGTCCTGCTCTGATCTCCTGTGAACTCTTCCAGCTCACCTCCTTTAAATATATATTTTAATTTTCTTTTAGTGCAAATCAACCTTTTCTGGAAATGCACTTCCAGTGGTGCATACCCCTTTGCCTCAGCAGCCTTGGAGCTGCTCAGCTGTGACAGGGATCAGAATGAATTTTGTTGTTTATCCCAGTACTTCTAGAGCTCACAGAAATGCAAGTACAGATAATTCCATGTAGGTGGAAAACAAGGAGCATCATCATCACCCCACTGAAGTGTTCTGCCACTCCTTCTCAAAACAGAAACAAAGGAATCTTCAGATTAGGCTGAGGGAATAAACACGTTCTATATCTAAAGGCAGAACTCCTTTAAGGTTGACCCAGCTTATTTTCAATAAACATCTTCCCATCCCCCAGCAGATCTAAACTCTTTCTTTAAAGAGAAACTCTTCGTGGGGGCTGTGGATTCCAGGGTTAGAGTTTCATGGAGAGCCAGGGCCTCATAATTCCCAGTGTGAACAATGTTTTAGGGATAAAGGGTGATGTTTGTTCACTAGAACACATCTTTGGAATGCTCCTGGATCCTGGGAAGTGTCCCAGGCCTGGTTGGACATTGGGGCTTGGAGCAGCCTGGGACAGTGGAAGGTGTCCCTGCCATGGTAGGGGTGGCACTGGGTGGGCTTTGGGGTCCCTTCCAACCCAAACCATTCTGGGGTTGTATTGTTCAGATAAATTACAACGAAGTGATGAAAACAATCCCCCAGGGAGGGAGGAGGGACAGTTCCAGCAGGGGCAGCTGCATGGCCTGGCTCCCCTCCAGGGAGGGGCAATTCCCTCTTGGGACAGGCAGTGCCCATCCCCAAATCCCTTTTGGAGCTGCCAGACCCTGCTGAGCCCAGGGCAGCTCTGCTCTGCAGGGCACCACAGGGGGAATTTTCCATACAAGTCCCAATATCTGCTGCATTTCCAAGCAAAAGTCCAAAGATGCCTTGTAGAATCACACAGCTCTGCAGGGGGAAAATAAAATCAACACTTCTCCCAGGGTTAAAAATTCCAGGGACTAAATTGTGCAGAAACAAGGATGGAAACACGTTTGTTTTGATAAATGCTGTGGGTTTGACTGGAAAAAAAACACCTGCAAAACCCCTCCTGTGGCACTGAAGGCTCTGCTACAGCTGGAAATTTCTGCCATCAGCCATTAAATGTGAGTTCCACGAGGAGCTGGTGACAGTGTAGTGACAAGGAACTGTTTGTGTGTGCAGCAGGTAGGTGGGAGGGGAATCACTGCACGGAGCTGGGAACGGGAAATGGGAAGGATGAAAATGGATCTGACGGTGGTGGGAGATAAAAATGTACCGGGACCTTCTCCCTGATGGCAAGAACAATCTGGACCTAATGGAACTCCCATTTCAAGGCTCTGGAAGCTGCATTTGGTGAGAGTGAGGAAGAGGGCAGGGAGGAAGGCAGGGAGAGGAGAAGGGAGGGAAGGTGAGCATTTGTCTGCACCAGAATCTTGGCTTTAACAGAAATGTCTGCTGCAGGCAGCAGGAGGAGGAGGTTGGTGGCACTGCCTGTGACTCCCACTCCATGAGTCTCCTCTCCCTTCACCTCAAATCATCAGTGGACTCTTCCTTTCCCAGGGACAGCCTCTGTGGGAATCAGTTCTGGGATGGGAAAGGAATGGTTTGGGACACTTTGAGCCATTTTCTGTTACAGTGTAACTGTGCCATGGGAGCCAATGCAGAACCTCTGCACTGTCCCCACCGTGTGAAAGTGTGCAAATTGCCAAACCCAGCCCTCAGGAGGACAAGGACATCCACAGCTCCCCCAGAGCTCCAGGGAAATCAGGTCTGAACGGCACAAAATGTGCTTTTTGTAGAAATTTGTGTTACAAGCCAGTGGCCAACTGTCCCTCACCTCTGGCGGGGCAGGGGATGACCCAGACCTGCAGGATGGGATTGTCCCTTCATTAACTCCCTGCTGTTCAGAGCCACTCCTGGGCTGCTCTTCTTGTGCCAGCACTGGCAGCTCCATGTTCCCAAGGAGCCCAGAATCCTGCTCAGGGATCAGGAGTGAGCCAGGCGGGTCCCTGGCTGCTCTGAGAACACTTCTGTGGGGACAAGGAGCAGAAACACCCCAAAGGGATGAGCTGATGGATGTTGGGCTCCTTTCAGAGCACACAGGGGCTGAAGTGTCCTTGGATTTCAGTGAAGACCCTTAGTCAAGGGTAATGGGCTAAGGGGTGAGGGGTTGGGGTGCCCTGGGGCTGTAGGGTGAGGGGTTGGGGTGCCATGGGGACACAGGGTGAGGGATTGGGGTGCTGTGAGGACACGGGGGAGGGGCTACAGCCATGGGCTGTAGGGTGAGGGATTGGGGTGCCCTAGGGGTGTAGGGTGAGGAGTTGATGTGCCCTGGGGGTGTAGGATGAGGGGTTGGGGTGCCATGGGGACACAGGGTGAGGGGCTGGAGTGCCCTGGGGCTGTAGGGTGAGGGGTTGAGGTGCTGTGGGGACACGGGATGAGGAGCTAGGGTGCTGTGGGGTCATGGGGTGAGGGTTTGGGGTGCTGACCCTCCGCAGGGAAGTGAGAGCAGGACACAGATCTCTTTATACCCCATCACATGTCCTCTTCGCCTCCTGGCCCCACTGCTCCCCCACCATGTCTTTGTGCTGGATTTTTTTTTAATTTTCCAAGAGTTTTGAACTTTATTCAGCAGTGGAATAAGGGGCAAGAAGAAAGGATCCCTTTCAGGGTCCCTTTCAGCACAGCGAAGGCTCAGCAGAGCTCGGGCAGGGAGCGCCGTGAGCTCTGACAGCTCTGACCGGGGGCAGCACTGAGCACACAGAAACCATGGAATGGTGGAAAGGTTTGGGTCAGGGGGGACAACAAAGCCCACCCAGTGCCACCCCTGCCACGCCAGGGACACCTTCCACTGTCCCAGGCTGCTCCAGCCCCAATGTCCAGCCTGGCCTTGGGCACTGCCAGGGATCCAGGGGCAGCCACAGCTGCTCTGGGCACCCTGTGCCAGGGCCTGCCCACCCTCCCAGGGAACAATTCCTGCCCAATATCCCATCCAGCCCTGCCCTCTGGCAGTGGGAGCCATTCCCTGTGTCCTGTCCCATTCCACATTGAAATGGCCCGTCCTGCTGAT
>VXBI01011780.1:0-13291 GCA_013397375.1 Toxostoma redivivum
TTAGACACTTCAGGATTAAAAACCTTCAATCTTTCTCTATCACTCATGTAGTCTAAAGAAAGATTTCTGTGAGCTAAATGGTCGTTTTACAAAATAGTTGGAAAGATTCAAGCCTATCCTGTCACTTAGGAAACTAATTACACCATTATATACAGCAAATTACAATTAAAGATTTTCGGGTGATGAAAAGCATATTCACTTAATCCTTGTTACCTCATATTTCCTTGCCAACACTCCAGTGTCATGATTTTTCTAAAACAAAAACAATTCAAGAAGCTGTATTTTTCTCAGTAACATCAACAGCTTGGAGATGAAACTTCAATTCCTTTTCCCCGTTATATATTAACCATGTTATCTGAAAGAGAAGCATCCATCCTTTTTACTGAAGGTACTGTGTTTAAATTTGTCGTTGCAAAGATGTTTTGTCAGGTATTAAAAACAACACTATATTTATTGTTCAGATCAGCAACTTTTAGTACTCAGATTAGGATGCCTTCTTGGATTTAAACCAATTGCCTTCTATGAAAATAAATAATAGCACAAATAAATTGACAACATCCCCCCTGTACTAAAAGCTACATCATGCAAAAAATAGGACAGTGATTTCATATGTAAAAAAAAAATACAATTATTTTCTATAATAATAAAGAACAAAAAAATCAATTCCAATTTAGCAAGTAGGAAAAAATATTACACTCCTCCCATGTGTATATCAATCAATTTGATAAGTACTGTGGATGAGTATTCTGCATCCTAGTAAAAGTAAAATTACAACAGTCAAAATAAGGAAATAACTGTTTAACACCATTAGAAGTTGGTCCTCTTTCTCTATCAATATTTAGTAAGCCATGCAGTTGCAAAAAGGTCTGTGTAAGTAATATACTACTTTTTATGCATTTTAAAAATGCCTGATATTCTCTCATTATTCATTAAATTTCACAGAGGAAAAAGACTATGTTACTTTATAGGGTGTGACATTAGTCATAAAATTAGAAATAGTTTCAGAAGAGAGAAGGTGTAAACTTGGATGCCTGATACTTAATTTTATTATTGTTAGAAAAAGAATTCATCCTTAAGAGACATTAATCTAATTCCTCTAATATTCCAGCCAATAATTTCTACTGATAACAAATATGTAAGTGCAAGAGATTTTTCTCTGACACTATCATTCTTGAGTTCTGGCTTCACAATGGTTTCCATAGAAACAGAGTAATGTTTTTATAAACACTACATCATTGCTTCTCCTATGAGTAGAAGCAGCAGAGATGTGAATCCATACCCGTTTTTCAAAGAAAAATAGCATAAAGAGAAAGATTATATAAACCCTCAATATTCAGATTAAGTTATGCTATCTGGCTTGCTATTGTCCCGATGACAAAATCTTTTAAACTGATAATTAAAAGATTATAGCTCAGTCAAGGAAATTTTTTGTTGAGCTGATAGCAGAAGAAATAACTCTCTTATACGTCATTTGCATATGGATATGAAACCAAGCTTCAGTTGTTAAAAAATATGTAAAACTATAAGTTTCAGATGTATCACTGAGACTAAATAACACATTTGTCATTCAAGAGGGTGAAAGTGCAACTATTGCAGAAATACAAATCAGGATATATTTCTGAAGAGAAACTTCCATTAATATGTTATTTTATTCTATTTTATTTTATTTNGTATTACTAAGCTTAAAACTTAGTCCATATTCTGTAGGATAAGGTTTCTAATATATTTGGTAGTCCAAGTTTTATAATTTGGTGAGCATAGACTATTATGAAATTTTATTACTTAGGGAGAAGACATCACTTGCAATGTATTACAATACAATGACAAGATTGTTTAAACAGTTATAAAGTGCAATAATAATAATAATAATAATAATACATTTTATATTCTTTCTCAATAATAATAATACATTTTGTATTCTTTCAGTTAGAGACTAATTACTATCACTTTTACATAAAAGCCCAATTATTAGATCATTTGACTGTGATATAAGACCCTTTTTTTCAAAATGTTCTTAAAAGAGAAGCTCCATGTTCCAAATACAGCTGTAATTCAAGAGGAAGCATTCTTTTGTGGAAATAATGCTTCTGCACAAAAAGACTCCCAAGCAAACAAACACATCAACTGATTCAAAATCCCTGGGGTTCAGAATGAAATAAAAGAGGGCCATCATGTTGCATCATCTTAGGTCAGAGTTTCAGTTTTTTCTCTTAATATATTTCATAGATCTCGTCTAGTGACTTGATATAAAGATGGAAGGAATCCTTGAACTCACGTATTTTCCTCCAAAGTTTTAATTGCTACAGTATGAGCAAATGTGAACCATGCTTATTTCCAAGCAAATTTTTAAACTTCCTTATCCCTACTCATTGATCAGCAAGATGTGTTAGAGATGTATTCTCGTAAGAGAAACTACCAGACAAGAGATTTCCTCTGAAACTACAAATATTGTGCTAAATGAAACAGACACTTTTGCTACCCATGTTTTTATGATTTCCTTGTGCCTGTAATGACTCATACAGCTTGACTCTCAGCATATTTTTAGTTCCCTATTTTGCTTCTTTACCTTTGTGCTGCTCTTTGAGAGCAGGATCAAGTCACAAGAGGGATAAAGATGCCTCTTTTATTTGGAAAGCAGGTACACATTTACATGTCTCGCATAAGAAAGAAAAGGATGGAGAAAATTATTTGGAAACAAATCAGAAGATAAATGGTTATCCAGAATTTTGTAGCAATTCCAAAGGAAAAGTAAGGCTGAGAAAAGTACGAGTCATACAGATTGCATTCACACCAGATTCCTATCTTTGTTTTGTTAAATTTGTCACTTTCTGCAGGACTGTGATTTCTTCAGTAATAGTATGTGACCTGTGCAATCCCAAACATGATATGAAACAAATGTCAGAATCACATTTTGATGGAACAGTTGATAAGAGTGTTCAGAACAAAGAATGTAAGGTTTACAATATCTACAGAACATGGTACTCTACACAAAGTTAGTATAACATTTGAGTGCAAGTGCTACTTTCAGTTCCTTTCATAGAAAATCTGAACTGGCAGAGCAAGTTTCCACCAAAACTTAATTGTGGGTCAGATGGCAATTTTGCTCTTCTATGACTTAAAATCAGAAAGACTGCTGCTGAACTAATTCCTTAATATGAATGCTGAAAAGAATTTTTTAAAAGTGGTGTTCAGTCCATTTATTTCCTGAAATGCTAATATTTAAGATAGTATCTACATTCATGAATCACAAACAAAATATTTTTTTATGCCAGATACACAAAGTGGCACTCCAAAGAGTAGCAAGACATTCATAAAACCAAGAATTTGTTGGATTTATTTTCTGAAGTGGACTGCTTCAGTTTGATTGAAATCTCTTCATATACTCCCATTCTTCCATGAATACAGCTACCCACAGAAGAAAAGTATATTTAAGTACTTAAAGTGCTTCACACTGCAAAACTAGCCACAGTCTGCCAATTTCTGTTAAGTGCCTCTCCAGCACCTGTTGTTCTTGAAATTAGCAACAGCTAAATTGACCCAAGTTTATGTGCAGGGAGTGGCAGAGAGTGTCATGCTTCATGTAGTCTGAGCAGAAAGGTGTGGAAAACAACATATATTTTATGTAAGATAATTATTCTATTACAGGAAATAAAATTGCATGCTATATAGCTAGGCAAGAGGACAAAATAATTTGTTGCAGTGATTTTTGTAGTATAAAAGAAATTTTAAGTATGATTGCTATTAAATAAAGTGCATCCATGAGTAGTTTATGTAGCAAATATTTTTCAGATGTTCCTACAGAACTTTTGAATTGTATTGTAAAGGGTACCTTTACATGTCGAATTTGCTGTAATATTGTCATGGTTTAGGAACAGTATTATCCAATTTAGATGTCCCACTAAAATCACATCACTACTCATGCCCTCCTTGCACTCCAACTGGAAGGACAAAAGGCAAATATCACAGGTTGAAATAAGAACAGTTTAGTGAAAACAACAATTAAATAAGAGGACAAACAATGCAGCAACAATAGAGATAAGACAAAGAAACAGTTGACACAGAAAGGCTATAATGATAAACAAATACTGATTGTCTCTCCTCCACCACATTTTTTCCAACCCAAAAGAACCCCTTCGCCTCAGAAAAGACAGAGCCCCCTTTCCACAACTCCTTTCAGTGAGTTGAGGTGGTATTAAATAACATCAGGTTCCTGGCCACAGCCCCTGCCTGGGCTACTGGAAAAGATTAACCCTGTACTGTTCAGAACCAGGTCATTATTCATCCGTTATTCTAAACCATCTACCTTACACCTCCCTGATATATAAATAGATTATATAGATACAGATAGACAAGCACAAGTATCATTTCCATGGACAGCAGCCATCCCCTCAAGAGGTCTCTTGAAATCATTAAATCCATGACTGCAGGTTTTATCCATCCTAGATGTCTTCCAGGGCAGCAGAGCTTGTTTGCTGTTGAGTGGTTGAGAGCTGCATCGGGTACTCATGGCTAGTGTGCCTGGAGCAGTCCACCCTCGTTGTCCATGGTAGTTATGGCATGCAGTGGCAGTCTCATTCAGTAACAAATAACATGCAATTCAACATTGCAGACTGTTCTCACACAAAAATCAAATCCCCTCGAGGTACATGTTGTGCTTCCCCACCCTTCTGCATTATCCTCTAAGTGCACTCAGGTCCTTGAGCAAAGAGGATCTCACAGATGGGTTTGTCTTTGCTTGAGACAGGACTAATTCAACTGTTTTCCCCAAAACATTACTCATATGTACCACAGTGACTTTATTCCCTTCTACAGTACACAGAGGTTTTGATTAGGGGCAGCTTGATAGGTAGCACCTAAAATGTTAACTAACCAGACATCCTCAGTTAAATTAAATCCAATGTTTGAAGGTCCTGCTGCCCACTACTTTCAATGTGGTTGAACCATCTACTGATACTGAGGGAGTATACTTTTGATTTTCTGTCAGTTGATTAAATGGTAGGCCGTCCTCAATATGTGCCTTTAACTTTCTCCTTTTCCTCCTTGATGACAGTCTGCAATTTTCACCTTTGGAACAGTTCATTATGAGTTCCAAGATTTTGGGTGATTGGGATTTTCTGTTCAAGTTCACTGTATGATAAGCATGATCCATGTAGCATCAGTGGTGTGATATGTGCAAGGGACTTTCCCTTTGAACATCCAGCCTAGCACCAATGGTCAGGGTGACAGAAGAAGCTGTGCTCCAGTGCAAATCACTTCTGAAGCAGCTCAAACTCCTTCATAAGCTTCCAGCATCTCTTTTCCAGTTGGGGTGTATCAGGCCAGAGNAGAGGATCTCACAGATGGGTTTGTCTTTGCTTGAGACAGGACTAATTCAACTGTTTTCCCCAAAACATTACTCATATGTACCACAGTGACTTTATTCCCTTCTACAGTACACAGAGGTTTTGATTAGGGGCAGCTTGATAGGTAGCACCTAAAATGTTAACTAACCAGACATCCTCAGTTAAATTAAATCCAATGTTTGAAGGTCCTGCTGCCCACTACTTTCAATGTGGTTGAACCATCTACTGATACTGAGGGAGTATACTTTTGATTTTCTGTCAGTTGATTAAATGGTAGGCCGTCCTCAATATGTGCCTTTAACTTTCTCCTTTTCCTCCTTGATGACAGTCTGCAATTTTCACCTTTGGAACAGTTCATTATGAGTTCCAAGATTTTGGGTGATTGGGATTTTCTGTTCAAGTTCACTGTATGATAAGCATGATCCATGTAGCATCAGTGGTGTGATATGTGCAAGGGAAGTTCCTTTTGAACATCCAGCCCAGCACCAATGATCAGGGTGACAGAAGAAGCTGTGCTCCAGTGCAAATCACTTCTGAAGCAGCTCAAACTCCTTCATAAGCTTCCAGCATCTCTTTTCCAGTTGGGGTGTATCAGGCCAGAGATTCTTTGTACTCCCTACTCCAGAACCTCAGGGGTCATTCTCAAGTCTCCCCTGGTACTTTTTCCTGAAAATTGCCTGAGACTCCAGGAAACTCCCTCCAGCTGCAGTGCAGAGAACATTTTTAATATCTTGTTTTCTCTTGGCTGGCCCACGGGCTACTGCATGGACAATCTCCTGTTTAATTTGTTCAAAAGCTTGCTGTTGTTCAGGGCTCCACATGAAACTGCTCTTCTTCTGTGTCACATGATAGAGAGGGCTCACAGTCTGACTGTAATCTGGAACAGGCGTCCTCCAAAATCCCATAGCACCTAGGAAAGCCTGAGTTTCTTTCTTGATGGCTGGGGGTGACTTAACAGTTGTTTTGTTGACCACATCCATTGGAGCCTGGCAATATCCATCCCGCCATTTTACTCTTAAAACCTGAGGTTCCTGGGCAGGTCCCTTAAACTTACTTTGTTTTATGCCAAAACTGGACTTTAGAAGAGGATTTAGATCATTTTCTCCCCTTTCTAAAAGCCTTCCTCTGTCCTGTTCCCCCCCTGTCAGCAATGTACTGCCAGTGTTCTGAAAGCTCACCCTTCTTTAATGCCGTCTGGATGAGTCATGGCAAAGAGTGGGATTTTATTTCCGTTGTATGGCTTTTCAATATAATTTTAATATAGCAAAACCAAGCTACCATGTTGTCATTGCTTATATCCAGGGATGCTGTCTGATTTAATTTAGTAAAAAAATATGTAATACAAATAGCTGAAGTGAGACAATCTTCTCTAGAAGTGATCCCTGTTTAATGAAGCACTAATGAAAGAGAAATACTGACATTCTGTGAGACACAAATCCAGAGCCTTAATTTTTGTATAGTCATAGTGCCACATGTTCTGTCCCTCTATTTTTGTTATTTGATGGGGGGTGGGGCAGGCATATGGAGAGAGAATAATAAGAAGAAGAGACCATGAGACTATTGTTGCTAATGAGGTGTGAATGATATCAAGCTGTTATCATACATTTTGCCAGGAAGGAGTCCTCCAGGGACAAGAAAAATGAATAAATTTTGGAATCTCTTTAAGTGGATCTATGTTGCCATGAAGTCAGAATTTCTCCAAAAGTAAAAAGTCAGTCTGAAATCTGACCCCTTGCACTCCTCTGTAATAAAATCACTTCTGTCTTTCCTGAAAATGTTCTTTTTCATGCCTGCTTCAGCCCCTTCTTTCTTCTTTTCAGCCTCTTACCTTTCTTAGACTGCATACTGTCCTAGTATTAGATCATAGCTTGAGCAGAAAGGAATAAAAATTCAACATAATATCCAAGTCTAGTAAAATTAATAAAAAAGGGTGTTTCAAAATTTGTTTCAAAATTTGTTTCAAAACTGGAACTCGTGTGTGAGTCTGTGGGGTTTTAACTCTTGAGTATAAGAACTGTGAAATTTGAAGGGAAATCTCTCAAATAATGTCTTGGCTGCACAAAATCACCACAGTGGCTGAGTTTGAGTGGTGGTTATTGCCTCCCTCATGCTTTTCCACCACTCCTTCTATTTGCCTTTGCTGTGACATTACTACTGAACTTGCTTGAAGAGAAAAGGAAGAGAAAATAGGGTAGTTAAGAAAGGCACACCACAGAGGGAATGTGGAAAACAAAGTCCTCAGGGAGACCTGAGCACAGCCAGAGGCTGAAGATGGGTGCGTGGGGAAGTGTGAGTGTGTGTGTGTGTGTGTGTGTGTGTGCGTGTGTGCGTCTGTCTGTCTGTCTGTCTGTCTCTAATGGGTGTCTGCAACCATTGGTGTTCAGTAGCTATGTAGAACCAAGGAGAGGACTAGTCTCCTGAAAAAAAAATTGATGGCATAAATATAAAAAAAATTATTAATTGTTTCTGGAGAATACGCAAGCAGAAAATGTTTGGGAAAGTGTAAATAGGGAAAGTACTGCAGTAAAAAATTATTATCAAGTTCAGGGGTTTTTAATCAATTGTGGATGTAGCATAGAATATTGAGCTCCCTGAAACAAACCTCCAACCACTATGGCTGAATTAAAATTGCATGACCTTATCCTTCTGACTGAATCCAATGCATTGACAAGTCTAGTTGTGGATTTCAGTATGTAATGCAAGTATAGGCTTAATCTCCAGCTGCTTTCATCCAGTCTTTGCACTGAAAGCCACATAATTTACTGACCTATAAAATACTTAGAAGCAGTGACTATTTTGAACAGTTTATGGTTTGTTGGTTGGTTGGTTGGTTGGTTGGTTGGTTGGTTTGAAGGTTTTTTTATTAATGAGGGAAAGTAAAATATTGAAAAAATTTATTAAATTAATGAAAGAATTAATTCAGAAACTAAGTCTCCACCAAAGTTTTTCAGTAGAATTTTCATCATAGTGCTTTTCATCATAAGCCTTTATCAGCCTTCAACAAGTGACTTCTGAAAAAATTTTCCGTGTGTCTAGGAGCTCTCTGACTCCTTGGGGCGTTCTGGTTGCTGAAACAATCCTATATGGAGCTTGACTTAAATCAATCAGAATACATATCTTTTTTCCCCCTTAGCTGTATGCCCTTTCCCAAACTATCTGCCCTTGGACCTGGACAAAATAAACATGGCTGCTGAGAGCTCAATCTACAGTTTGCATCCTGAGATAGAAACTACCGAAGTTACTGATAGTGAAGTAAAAGAAAGAAGCTGAAGACCTCTGCTTTAAGGCAGAGACTGAAAAAGGGGAAAGGGAGATAGAATATCCAGAGAAATAACGAAGTGACATATGAAAAAAACACTTTAGTTTAGAATAAAAAAGTAAAGCTTGTATCTAAAAGAAAAAAAAAAACAATTTTTTGTATCAAAAATGAAAGCAAGCTTTGACATTAAGCATTTAAATTTAAAACATAATAATAATATTTAATTGCCAAATATAAGTTTGATGGGCTTCTTTAATCATTTACCCTGACTCTTCATACTTTTCAGTTGATAAAGAGATCTAAAAAGTTCTGTATCTATACCATCAAAATTGAACCGTCACTCAGTCTGAAATATTGTAAGATTCAGAACTACATGGCCCTTTTTTTAGAACCGGGGCAAACAAATCTTTCAGCTTTGTGGCAGGGAATATGGCACCATGTTAAAGCATTTAGCTTCAAAAATATTATTTTAGTGACAGCTAGCTAGTGATGGTAGTCACTTTTCTTGAAGCTTTTGAACATCTCGAGGCAAATCAAATGTTTTATGAAGGTAACTTTCTCCAAGAGTTACCACCTCTTATAGAGTTTGAACATTCAGGACTTCTCATAGTGTGTTACAGAAAACAGTATCAGTTTTGCACAGATATTTTGCAGGGTAACCTGTGGTATGTCATCAGTTCATCACCACAGAAGACCATGGATTTCAGGAAAAAATTTTAAAACTATTTAAAAATCATTTTTGGTGAAGTCATACACAAAAGACCTGTGAGGGGCTATTGGAAACAGAGATGTACACTTTCTACTAATTTTGTATAAATTTCCTCTAGCCTAGATTCCTGTCTTTTTCATCACATTTTCTCTTTTGGGATTCTTATGGTTTAGATTTGCCAATTTAAATATACTCATTTTTTGTTGTGTGACAGAACTAGGAGCAGAAGCAAAGCAGGCTTAAAACTTAAAAAGGGTATAAAAAGAAATTTATTAAATATACAAAGGAAGAAGAAGCAAATTCAGAATAAGATTTTCAGACTATTCCTTCCCTTCCTTTCCCAATTTTCATAACAACAACACAAACATACAAAATTACTTCAGTCACTTCTTAACTTAAATAGTTCTTTTTTCAGTTCACTTCGGAGAGAGAAGTCTCCTTTTGTCAAGCTATAGGGATTTTCTCCACAAGGAGTTTTCTCATAGAGGAAAACTTTTTAAACTTGTCCTTCCCATGTCAAACTACCACAGGGAATTACAGTAAATATAAAAGTGAATAAGACAGTGTACCTGTCCTTACACTGGCAATGTGTCAATACTTTTCTACAGGGCCATAGGATGGTTGAGGTTAAAAGGGATTTCAGATGGTCATCTTGTACAATCACCCTGCTCAGGCAGGTTCAGCCAGGGCAGATGACTTTTGAATATCTCCAAGGATAGAGATTGTGAGGAATATGCCATTTTCAGAAAAAACAGAAACCATACTATAAAAAAAGTAGAGTGTAAGTAATTCTACCTCAGACTTTTCAAAACCTAAAATGTTTTATTAACACTTCTAATATTCTGTTTACTATAATAAATGTGTGCACATCATATTGATCACAGTCAGACAAAATAATAATATTTAATCTGATTGTATGTTATAATCACACCTGTGATGATTGAAACACAGAGAACTGTTTTTTTAATCTCTTTTAGATCATATAGCAGAGTATAGAAAGAGAGAAAAAAACAACTTTCCTTCAGTTTTTTTTTTCGAATAAGATCCACCTGACAGCACCTTGTGGTCATGCCATTCTCTTTAGTACGATTTCATTGATGCTATTTTATTCCCAGCAGAAATATGCAATAAAAAATATTAGAACTTTGAAAATTTTTATATATTAACTTGACTCTAACGTATTTATTTCCTCATAAGCCAACTAAGTTTGCTCAGTAATAGAAAACAGTGATGTGGGTAAGACCTTTATATTTCTATAGTCTTTCTTAAAACTGATCTAGATGAGGCTTCTAGAGATATATGCAAATTGCAATATTTTATCTACAGAGACATGCTTTAAAAATATTATTTCATTTTGTGGTATATATATCTTCTTGTGACAAAATATAAAGAACCGAAAATGAACATATTTATCTTGTCAGAAAGTAACTATGAATGATGGATTTAATGAGAACTAAACAGGTGAAATTAAACTTGATACAGTAGACCTAACAGTAATAATTCAAAGATTTCTTGCTCTGCCCCAGAACTCACTATCTCTTCGTCCTACAGAGTCATAGAAAATTTTGCTTATAGCATTGCTTCATGCGAGTAAAATCATGGGTTTGAGACACTCATCTAAAAGGCTTTTGAAACCTCATTTTAACTATGCCCTCAAGAGAAACATAGTGTTTTTTAAAAACATTACTATCCAGAAAACTCTGGGCTATATACACAACATTTCCATCATGTCATGACAGGCCACCCTGAGCTGTCAATAGTGTCTGGTATATAAAAAATTACATCACTTCTAAGACACACTTCACTTTACACTTAAATTCTATTAAAAGTATGGTGTATCATGCACTTTACTCTTGACTTTTTTATAAGTGTCTTCCTACAGAATTCTGTATGTTTCACATTTCTAGTGATTTCAATATTAATCAAAATGAATTTTTTTAAACATAAACCAGAAAACAAAATTCTTATTTGGACCATATAAGCATATTTTTCTGCTGGGATGTCTATTCCTTTTGGTAATCCAGCTGATTGACAAATAGAAGCAGGTGAAAGCCTTACTCATCCCCTAAATATCTGTAATACCTTTTTTGTTCTCTTGGGGATTATGAAAGAATACAGAATTCCACAATTTTGTAAAACCACAGCATTCTATATCTCCAAGTGAAAAAAAAAATTATCTATTGCTATTGAAATTACTAAAGAGTGTTTGTGCTCTTGTCACCAAAAAAGCAGAAAAATAAACTCTCTAACCAACTTACTAGGTTGGAATGCTGACATTACTTTATTAGCAGCACTGGATGTATGGGGATTTCTCCTCAAAGGATAAATGTCCAATAAATCTTTTCTTATTGAGACTATTTGAAATATGTGGTCACATTGTAATTTACTTCTCTTACTGTTCTTTGCTGTGACAGACAATCCTGTTTTCAAAACTAAAATATCTACTAACAGATATTAATAGCTGATATTAAAAAAAGAAGAATTAACTGGCACAAGATTTATTTAATTTTTGGCACTTTCAGTAAGCGCTGTACAAAACTAAGGATTAACCATTAATATAGGGATCATACACTACTGTGGTGATGCTGAAAAAAATTTCCAACATCTCCCAGTTCTTCTTAAAGAAATATAACTTGTTTGGTAACACTTCACAGCTGCTGGGATCTAGCTATGAACTGTGAATTCTTTTCATTCAATACATATTGATTCCTTCCTCCACAATGTTTTAAACCAGTACTGGTGAAAAGACTTTCAAATAGCTGAAAATGAGCCTGTTATCTCTTAGATATAAAAGGATAACTTCATAATATTCAAGCAAACTGCCATACCAATTATCTGTCAGCTGTCTTCAGTGAGATGATCTGTGGGGAAAAAAAATGTCAGGGTAGTCAAAATAACAGTACTTTAGATTGCCAAGTTGTTGTAATTTTACAAACCTTTTTCTTAATCTTGAAACCTTCTTATTGACTGACAAATGATATGTTTCACACTTCTCAGTGACTGCCATCAGGTGTTAATTTTCAGTTATGTTTTGGCCAAGAGAAGATCTGAACCCAAGACCCACTAATGAAAGCGTCTGCATTTCATTCTGCTCTCCAGTCTTCTGATGCTACGTATTCCTAAAAGGCAAATAAAAAGTTACTGAAATATATCCAGTGTCACACACTCTATTCCTCATAGTCTTTTTGAAATTTTTATCTGCAGAAATAATTACACAGCTGCTATTTAATATTAAGTGTAAGAACTAATTCTTCATGTGAATAAAAGTGGATAATATAGTGCTTATTTATATCTGAGTTTTAACAGGAAGAAGAATTACTTTTTTCAGTTTATAGAATGTCAGTTTGAAGGGTACGTAGCAAAAAAATTCTAATCTGCCTAAGTAATGCTGCAAGTGACTGACTAAAATAGTTGTTTCATTTAATTTTATATCTTCTTACTTCTAGTGCTTCCATCCTATTCAGAATTTCAGTTTCTGCACTGAAATTGAATTCTGTCAGCAAATTGAAAGAGGCTGGACTAGCCAGGGAATTATGCTGTTTCGTATACCTGCAGGTGGCCTAATGCAGCAGCAGGTTACAAGTGCTGAAACATTTAGAGTTAGCTCAAAGGCAATGAATACTGGTGTTACACAAGGCAGGAGGCATCTATCCTTCTATTTCTCCCTCAGAACTTGTCCTAAAATTGTCCAGATTACATATCTTTGCAAATCTATTCCTCATGTGATGTCAGTTTTTATAACCCCAAATAAAATTGCTAACCCAGTCTCTTTTTTGAGGTGATACCATTTTACTCTATCAATTTAATTTTTATACTGCTGTCACTACGCTGCTAGTTATGCTTCTGTTTTCATAGGGAAAAAACAAGGTGAGAATAAATGAAGAATGAACGACCACCAATTAAAACAGTCAAAGGGACAGTTTTTTTCTAGTAAGATAAAGCAACAATTTATTTTTAAATTACTAAAGCAACCCAAAAATT
>VXBI01011781.1:5263-31641 GCA_013397375.1 Toxostoma redivivum
ATATTATAATATATATGTGTATTATTATATATATGTGTATATATAAATGTTGATCAAATGATACAACAATTTTCTGCTTTTTGAGACCTGAATATTTTATGTGAAAATAAAAAAGAGCATAGTAATAGGAAAATGTTACTTCTGTGGATCCGTTTACATGCATTTGGGCATATAACTCCCACACAAAATGTATACCCACTTTGACATAAGAAGGCTGGTTTACATGCAGAATTTTGGCTTGTACAGACCCCATCACATACCAGTGCAGGCATACGTAGAGGTTTGTAACACATTTGATTTTCATACAGTTTTTTTAAAGACTATTGGTTTAAAAAGCAGATCTAGAATCTCAATTCGTAACTATTTTTTTATACTCAGTTGTGGCATCTGCAAGGGAAAGTTTCTCTTATCCCTCTTCTTTTCAGTAATTCATCTGTCCTTTTATTTTGAGTGAGACAGTAAGGAAAGCATGGACAGTTCCCAAAGAATAATGTTTCAAAGGTGCTGGAAAATGGATATATTTGAAAATATGCTAAATTGTTAATAGGATGGGTTTGTTACATTTTTACACTTACGAGTCACTCTGTCATGTTCTGTGTTACCTATAAATTGCAGGTAATTTTGCTAGTTGAGTTGTCATTCTTCCCACAAGATATATTGATAGGCTTATTAAAGATTATTAAGAGATTATATACTTTCAAGAGAAGTTGGAAAATGTCTCAGCTTGCTTTGTCAAATTACTTTATATCATGTGTCATGACATGTTTCTGAAAAATTAAATGTTTCTACTTAGTAGAAAGACCCAGAATCAGTATACATGCTCTTACATTTCTTGTCTTACATTTGAAGAAAGTACTACACAAATATGCAGTTACTACATTCTTGTTGTCTCAGCAGACTTTATATGTTAGACATAAATGTAGCATAGGGCCTTCTAAAAAATTTATGAGACTGAAGATGGAAATCCTATGAGGAAGTAAGTATTGCAAAATTTTTGGAGGTGAGGGGCAGAATAGAAATAATGCATGAAATGCATGTCTTCTTATGTCTCTGTGTATTCAATGGCTGAAATAAAATGAAGAAGACTACAGTCCAACATGCACTGTAAAACAGTGTAACTGGTTGCAACTGAGAAAAGCATCCTCATACTTTTCCCTTCCTCTTCTTCCACCCTTGGACACAGGTATTGGCAAAATTCTTCTGGAATAGACTGGTATCATCATTTATGGTTAGAAATGTGTCCGTCTAAACAATGCTTTTCTTCTGATATCCATTGGTGGCATTTCACTCTTCCAAATTTCACACAAGAGAAATGGAGGAAGAAAAGGGAAAAAAGTTTCTAACCTACATACCGTTTCTTTTAAAAGGTCTGGATTTTGATGTAAATCAGTCATCAGGTTTTAAACCCTTTCTCAGCAATGCCTTTCATCTGCCTTACACGTAGATTAACAACACTATGACATACTTCATTTTTTTCCAGCACAATTAAAATAGTGCCTGGGAAATTTTAAAGAGAGTTTTTTGTTATAATATTGGCAATTCAGAATGAATATCCATTATAATGTATGGCTTTATAAAACACAGAAATAGCTCACTTCAAACAACAAAGGCCCTGAGGAAGCAATCCTTAAAAAAGGTTGTACTTCTCCATTCTAATTTTTGAGGGCTTACTTAGTGATAATTGTCTTAATAAGCACAAGACTGAAACAGAATGGAAATTGCTCTGCTGTGGATATGGCTGCAGCTAAGATTATACATTTGAATGAATGCAACCATCAAGCCAGTATAGCACAGATTGCCTACATCATAGATATTGTAAGCCCACATTTGCTTAGAACTGTGCCCATTTTGTTTTTATTGTTTATTTTGCAGTTTGGTGATTTAAATGCTGTGTCCCCTGGAAATATGGATAAAGGTAAGCATTTTAGTATCTCCAGGGTATAATTCTGTGTAGAGCTAATGTGTCTCTGAGCAAAATAAATCCTTATGTTTTAAAAACACAGACAAACAGAATTTATAGAGCTGTATCATCCTTTGAAGTGCATGTACATGCTATATGGATACATTTATATAATAAAATATCTATGTAGGTAACATGCCACGTGTAATAATGCTGGAATATTGTAGGTTTGTTTTACAATAAGAATATTTTAAAGATGTTTATTATTGTCAGAAAGAATAGTCCCATTTTTATGCGAATTTTGTTATATCTAATAGGATGGAGGAGGGTAACAGCTGTGGAAAGAAAGACAAGAGTATGCTTATGGATGTTTAACTGTAGTGAATATTTTGCTAAGTCAAGAAGCAGAATTGTATGCAAGTAGTCAGGGAGAAATTAGTTCCTTATATTCTCTGCATGCCCTATTTTGACCTGCATTCTTATACTGACTACTTGAGTGATTTGGGGAGATTTGACCTAAGAACACTCAACTAGTGAGTATAAAAATGTTTGTCAGAATTTGGGGTCAAGTGACCACAATTCTTCTCGCCTCAGTTTCCCTATCTATACCTAAAAGTAACAACACTTGTTTGTTATGTTTTGGAAATGAGGCATTTCCAAATATGAGGTTAACATCGTTTGTTAGACCTTTTGAGATTGCTGTTGTTTTTTCCACATCAAAAGTGTGTAGCTCAAGTGATCAAACCTGAATCTGTTTATCTATTTGAGGTAACAGTTGACTTTTTTCCATTCAAATTTTGGTTTTCAGTTTGTGCTTTATCAGATTGCTCCCCTGCATTTCAACTATTACTTACAAAATAAAGAGCCTTGTATTAGAAACTTCTTGCTTTTTGGTAGTTACATGCTGGTTTGTTTGTGCAGATGAGGGCAGCGAAGTTGAAAGTGAAATAGATGAAGAGCTGGATGAAAGTGGAGAGCCACAAGCTAAGAGGGAGAAAACTGAGCTGAACCAGGCATTCCAGGTGGGCTGCATGCAGCCAGTGCTTGAGAGTGGAGTACAGCAGAACCTCCTGAACCCAATTCATAATGAGCACATTGTTGCAACTACTCAGACTATCAGACAATGCAGTGCTACTGGAAATACATATACTGCAGTCTAATGTGAAACTTCCCCTGGCCTCCGACACATGCCCCATTTCATTTTAGCTGTTTAGGTTTACTATGAAAAAGAAAAAAAAAGAGAGTAAGTCTGAAGGTTGACTGTCGTCAAATGTAACTGTTCTGATCATTATTTTGTTGGAGTCGTTAAATGGAATGGGTATACATGTTTTGCCAGGTCTGTTTAGAAACAAAAGAATTTTTGTAAACAAAATCATTTTACATTGGCCACTCAATATGAAGAGCTTTCTTTGTATCAAATGCAAGGAAGATTTTTGCAAAGTTTAATGTTAATGTTTTGTCCTCTTACAATAATTTAATTTTTTCATAGTTTTAAAAATATTTTAATGTTAATTATTAGTTATTATGCTGATTTCATATAGATAGGTTTTTAATTAGATGCACTTCTGTGAAATATCAAAAGAACTATTTTCTTTGATTTACACTGGAGGCATACTTATTTGACAGCAGATGTATCAAATTTGTTATAAAAGGTGCTTTTCATCGTACTACGAGAAGACACTATTTTGATAAAATTGTGAGTATTCAGGGGGATTTTTTTGTAATAATGCTGGAGGGTTGAGAAGATCTCCTAGTTTCTTCCTGTGAGGAAGAAGCTGTTTAAAAGAAGAAGCTGTTCTGTGTCATCAGAAGCTGATGACAGAATTGTATCAGAATGTGGTAATCTGTATGGCATAAATGTACCTAATTATCTGAACATGATGTAAACAATGCAAGCTTCATTTAAAATCAACAGTTTCAGATACTATTTGCATACCAGTTCCTCTGTTTTGAAGACTACTGATTCTATATGTGAGGCCACTGAGCAGATGCTTTTGATTGTTCAGTGGCACTGTAGTTGTTAGAAACTGAAGCTAAAAAAGAAGTGACTTGATTATTGTTAATTTTAAGTGTATGTGCTACTTATGCTGAACTGGACATACAGGAAAACATTCCATTTGGATGACTTTCTTCTATTCCAGGTCTTTTCCTACTAGTGGTTCAATCTGCTGCTCTTAGAAAAGATGATTTATAGAATGCAAGGAATGTAGCAACCTGCATCATTTTCCTTTCAAAAACATTTCCTTGTTGTTAAAGTGGATTTAAATTTTTACAAAAATTAGACAAGGCAGTGTAACTGGCACACCTCACTTGTACTTATTCCCAATTGTGTAGAATTTGAATAGGTGGCTAGATGGACCATTGCCATTTAAGAATGTACATCAGGGATCATTGTACCTCGGCTATTACATGGTGCCTTAAACAGAACTGAAGCTAAGACTTAGTACTTTTTGTTATTCTTAACTCTTAAATTAATTCAACAAGGTGTGCCTGTCATTTTCAAATTCCCTAAGAAGTAAGGACAGGTTACACAGCCTTCAAAATAATAAAAGGATTTTTTTATTATTAAATGATTTTAATATCCCTCTTAGAATGACAATAGACCTATTTTTTCTCGTTTCTAGCTGGATTTCACTTTAATAGAAATAAAATTTGCTTGGGAATTTGGAAAGCAAAGCTAGCTTTAATACCAACTTCAAATGTCAAAATAGATTGACCATAGTCCCAAGCATGATTATATATTTTCTAAAACCCTTGCCTACTTTTAATTTTAAAAACTAAAAAGAAATAAATGAGCAGGTACATAATGCAGTGCATGTTTTCAATTTCTATATTTTGTGGTGTATCAGCCAGATATTACATTTTAATGGTTAAATAATATCAGTTTATAGAGACCATATTAATTGACATTAAAAAACTCAAGTTTTTCTTCACAAACATTTCATTATGCAGACACATGAATTTGCTACACTAAAATATGGAATTCAATATGGAAAAAAAAGCCAAAAAGTGAATGAGAACACAAAAATATCAACTTTACAGGAAAGACTGTGTAAAACAATTAGGATTGTTTTATTCTGATTTATCTAGTGTGTCTGAAAATGACTTTAAAGTCATATATACCAAATGGGAGAAGAGCATGTAAAATGGAAGTGTATTTATAGCAAACAGGTTTGTTGCTAGAGTTTACATATGCTCCAAATACAGCTGCACATAAACTAAAATGTCCTAATATTATTGGTGCACAAAAATAAATCTTAATTCCTTTGCAGAATTGTGAACCTATCCAGCTCATTCTGTGTAGGCATAATTCCTACTAATATCAGTAGATGGCTTTTGCCTCAGTAAAAAATAAAAGTGAGGTTTATATTCATTATTTCTTAACTCATAAATGCACTGAATCATTATAGATTTTGTTGTCACATATATTGTTCAGTGTGTCCTGATTTTTCCTTCTAAATCAGCACATCTGTACACTTCACCAAAAATGCTAAAACTAAGCTGTGATAAATATTTCCTCCCCTTCATTGTGCATTATAAGATGTTTACAAGTAAAATAAAGTGAAATAATTCAACATTTTTTTCATTTTCAGCTTTTTTTAATACTGTAGTAATTGTTTTAATTTTTGTGTTAGTTTCTGTTTTCTTATTCTTATTCTTTGGTTTAATGTTGAATTTGTTGTTGATGAGAAAAGAGTACAATTGTAAAAGGTAAATCTAGATTGGTATATATGATGGACTTGAGTATCTTTCATTATTTAGCTCTCCACTCCACTCAGTCGTTAACTGTCATAAAGTGAAAAACAAAACAGAACAAAAATCTGAATTAAAAGAATCGAATATATTTCATAACTTCTAAAAGCAATGAATTATCAAGACATATTGGAACTTTCACAGATTCAGAAAACTGACTGGAGTCTCTATTCTTATTCTTAAATTCTAAGGATTTTACCAGATTTCTTTAGAGAAACTGTCTTACTGTGTTGTAAACTTACAGGTTTAGGGATCTTTTGTTTTTACTGACATTTCAATCAAACACTTAGATAAAACATTTTGCACACTCTTGCTGTTTAATAGCTGGATTTTAGTAACCGCTGAAGGAGAGAGAGACGAGTACCTCAGTGTGTATTCTGTAATGTGTAGTGTGCGGCTGCATTGCCACACCAGCTCTGAACTCTGCTGTCAATGCTAGGGAGAGGTGTAGCATGTGTCCACAGGGTAGGCATTATGAGAGTTGACATGATTTATGTGTTTTATCTAATCTGGAAATGGAATCCAGAACAGTTATTTTAGAGGCATTTCCCCCATTAGCACAAAATAGCACAGTGAAAAGTGTGGGGGAAGAGGTCTTATTGAGCTACCTTTTCAAAGCACAGGGCCCAATTTTCAAAAGTTTTATGTTTGTTTAACTGTTTTGTTACATTTGCATCTTTCTTGTGGTAAATCAGTTTTAAAACATATTTTTTCTTTTTTTCAGCTTTTTTTTTTTCGCTTGTACTGTAGCATGCTCTAAGCACCTTCATTTTTTAAAAGTTCCATAAAAATTTGGAAAATAAATGTTAAATTATTTGCCTATAAAATGATGATTTACAGCATTACTGCCTTTAGTTCAAAAAAATAATAATGTTATGTCATTCAGGAATGCATAGGTCTATATACAAATTTCATTTAAAGCGAGGTATTTTTAAATATCTGAAACACTTTTTGTTTTATCTTGTTTTCCCTAGGAGAAATTATCTGATATCTTTATCATTCTCACCAATTGACATCTGCACTGTTTAGAAAAAAATCCATGTTAGAGATGCACTGCAATCCAATTCAGAATGCTTTTACAAAAGAAAACCAACCACTGATAGCCATAAATATGCTGATTTAAAACCCTAGATTTATTAGTAATATAAGTATAAAACAATAATTTCAGAGTTTAAAACACAAATTTAAGAGAGCAAGATGAATTTCTGAAAATTGGGCCCTTACACTAACAGGACATGCTCTTTGTATACAGTTTAAAGCAAATTGATACATGGTGTTCTAGTATCTCTGCTAATTTGTTTGGTGATTTAACACTGACAATAAAAACTGGAATAGAAGCATAAACACACAGTGCTTAGTTCTAGTGTTAGGAAGTTAATTTGATATAATGCCTTGCATTAACCCTTTGAGCATTGTAAGTAACATGATGGGAACAAAGATTTTTAGATAATTTAACTAGTCCACTGAGCATATACTTTGAAATAGCTTATAGTGTTGTAAATTTTTTTTAACTATGTCTGAAGTAAATACTTGCATACAATATGGGGATGTTTTTTTATTAATAGGGAGCTCAGTAGATGTAGGCAAAATATTCATTGCCATTGATATGTACTGGGTAATATAAAACAGTACTTCAGCTCCCTGGTTTTCGTAACTGCATAGATATACAAAGAAAATCAAACATGATTCTACAGATAGGAAGTTGTCTACTTTAAGATGCCTTTAGAAGATAAAGGTTTAGAAAATATATTCAGCTATTTTGAAAATTTCCTGAGATAGGTTAGTATTGGAATACTCTGGTACTGTAAAAGAGAAATCTTTAGGATTAAAAGAACATTTTGTAATAATAAATTTTGCAGAATATTTGATGTGTTTCATTGAAATTTTTGGCAGTGTTTGTGAGAAACAGGAACAAAAAGTGCACAATTATGTTAATATTCCTTTTAAAACTCAGTCACTGCAATAATGACTAGCTAGAAGATGAAGGTATTTTATTAAATTTTACATACTAGGGTACAGTTTGGATGGCCCGTATTGAATGTCAGAATTTTAAAAGCAACCTAGAAATTGCACGAGCAAATATTTTTAAAAGCCCCTTTGTTCTTACAATTACTGCTTACAGGAACAGGGCAAGAAGTGTAGTAGCAAGCAAAGATTCTTTTAACTTAGAGATACTGATGCCACCTTACTAAGTGAGAATACAGTACATTTTCTACTGATTTCTTGCAATATCAGTCAGCAAACACTAAAGCAGCTGTACTTATTTAAGTCTAGCTGAGGGCAAAGAAAAAGGGTATCATTTAAAGTTATTTAAGGGAATTACGTCAGTAGTATAGTGCTAGCAAGTTGTAAACATTTTTAGTCAGTTAATGCAAATTAATGCATAATTAATTAACATAAATGCAATACTCAAAGGGTTTTAATTTAACAACTTTTTTTATTCATAATTTACTGTAAATGCTTCTGAGTTTGCATGCCTTGATCATTGCTGCTAGTGATTTTATGTGCCAGTAGACCTGAGTTTAATTTACCAGTTTAACTAAGAAAAATAATAAAAGCCACTTACAAAGTGACTGCCTAGTGTTTGTTTGAAGTAAAATATGCCTTAGTTTGAAAATTATCATTTTAATTATTGTTTTATTCTGATTTTTTTCTCTTTTTCCTGTTGAAAAAAATATTGGCATTTTGGCATTGGAAGCCCTGAGTAGTTAAATATTTGGAGATTGCTCATTAAGGCTGAAATTCACTGTAGAAAACAAGGCCCAGACAAAGCCTGTAGGCATCAAATGAGCCTCACTTAACACTAATTCAGGAAGATGTTCTTTGTATGTTCTTAAGCACTTTCTTGGTTATGGTGCAAACATCTTACAGGAATTTTCAGTTCTAGATTAATTTTACTCTGAAATGTCTTTTTAGGAGGAATTTAGACTTCAGAGGAACAACCTTGAATGAATTGGTTTTTAACAGGAACTCAGTTCAATTCTTTCTGACTCACTGATACCAGCAAAAGCTTTTTACACAAAGAATATTTAATGGGTTCCCCAAGTAAAGTTTCCTTCCATACAATATTAAAGTGACTGCCTTGTATTTAAACATTTAATACCCATCTTAAAGTAATCCAGTTAAGCAATTTAAAATATTGGGAAAATATCACTTTGTACCAAAGCAAGTTGCCCATTTCCACTCATAACCACTGAAAATTTGGATTTACAGTTAATAACCAATGAGGCTGTTAAAGAAACTTCGAGTGCCTTTCAAAAACTTGGAAAATTGTGCCTGAGGTGGTAAACTTTAATTAGGTTAATTCTAGAGCTACCAATCAGTAATTTTATCATCACTCAGGGCTTTCTTACCTTCTAGGAAACTTCCCTTGTTGCATTTATTTTATACTGTATTTTTTTTAAGTGCCATCATTTAAATTTCACTTAGTAAGTGGCAGATTACATTATCCAGTCCCACAGCACAGAAACATCATAACACTAGGACATATTCAAACTCTTATTTTCCAGTTGACTGAATATATTATGTAAATGAGGTAAGCAACTTTTGTAGATTGTATGTGTGAGACAATGTAATGTTCTTTTCCAGTTTTTGGGCTACAGTTGAATATACTTTTTAATTATTTAAAGAAGACATCTTTACAGAATAACGTGATGGTTTTTTTTGTATAATGTATTTGATTTTGTAAATACGTATTTCCTGATGTGATTTTTGTGACAAATGCTAAATCTTTTAGTATATAATGTCCTCTCAGAACTGGCAGGAGCTAAATAATAGTTTGTTGGCAATTTGTATTGTGTACTGTACAATAACTGGGGACCTTTTATAATTATAAAAATATATATTAACTTTTAGTGTGTTGTATAAAAAATGACTGGAACATACTAAAGACAGTAGGATTTTTCTGAATATTTCAGACTTGAACTCAGGCTAGCTTTCTTGTGTTTTTCAAAACAAAATTGTGTCTTGTCTTTTAAAATCAATAAATTTGTTTTCTTGTTACAAACATATCTGAATGGCTTCAGTTTTTATATAGATAGATATTTTGAACTGTTGTACTGTTGATTTTGAGAGAAAAGTTACTGCACTCACACCTCTGAAATAAGACCACTTTTTTTTTTATTTAACAACAACAGAACTAAGTAACAAGTGCATCTCAGATGGCAAAAAACCCAAGTATTTTGAATCATAGAATCACAGAATTGCTAGGGTTGGAAGGAACCTCTGAAGATCATCTAATCCAGCCCACCCTGCCGAGGCAGGGTCACCTAGGAAGTGTCAGTTCAACTGAGTTGCTGTCATACTCCCAGTAAATAGAGACTGTAATGGTCTTACTCATTTCAATGAATAAGTTATCAGTAATTTCCCATTACAGATTTATGTAGTTAACAGCTAGCAGTGAGAGGCATGCAGACTTTGGCCTCCAGGAATTAGTGGTGTCGGTTTGGTACCAGAAGAACCTACTTCTGCAATTTTTGTTATAAATATTCTGCAATATGCTAATGTGTTAGATGTTTTGAAAATTTTACAAAACATAGTTGAAGGCCTAATCTTACTGGATCATATATTCTATGGGTGTCTAGTATGTGTTGCAGGCAGCATGTATGTTTCATATTATATTTCATGTAAAGAAATGCTGAATTTTATTTTAATGGGGGGACTCACCAAGCAATAGATGTCAGAACATCAAAATAACTACTGGATACCAAGATTAAAACAGGTATTTCACAAAACCATGGTAAAGGTAGAAGAATTGTATCCCAAAGCTTACTTTTCTCAGGATGTACAGCCATAAATTATGATCCACTCATTCTTTAATTTCAAATAAAGACCAATTGCTTAGTATAGTACAATATTGGTCCCTGCATTGCATCTTACCTTACAAGACTATAACTACACCAGTGACCATTGCAACTAGAGTCATGGATTTGTCAGTGTTGGAAAAGACCTTCAAGAACACCCAGTCCAACTGTCCACTCAGCACTACCCTTGTCATCCGTTAACCACCAAACCACATTACCAGACCCAGATACCTCTTGAATACCTCCTGGGATAGTCACTCCACCACCTCTGTGGGAAAACTGTTGTAATCTGACAACCCTAACAGTGAAAAAAAATTCTAATATTTGAATACCCCCTGTCTTAGTTTAAGGTCATTTCCTCTTGTCCTCTCACTGCACACACAGCGGAAGAGATCAGTCCTCACCTCACTGCGTCCTCCTTTCAGGCATAGTAAAGAGCAATGAGGTGCACCCTGAGCCTCCACAAGACTAAACAAACCCACCTCTCACAAGTATTCCTCATATGACACATTCTAAAGTTTTTGTGAGCTGTGTTGCCCTTCTCTGGGCACACTCCAGAAACTCGGTGTCTGTTTTAAAGTGAGGGACCCAAAACTGAACATGGGATTTGAGGTGTGGTGTCACCAGCATCAAGTACAGGGGGACAATCCCTGCCCTGCTCCTGCTGGCCACACTATTGCTGGAACAGGCCAGGGTGCCATTGGCCTTCTTGGCCACCTGGGCACTGCTGGCTCATGCTCAGCTGCTGTCACCAGCACCCCCAGGTCCTTTTCCTGTGGGCAGCTTTGCAGCCACTGTGCCCCAGCCTGTGGCACTGCCTGGGGTTGCTGTGACCCAAGGGCAGCACCCAGCACTGGCCTTGTTGAACCTCACACCACTGGCCTTGGGCCATGATCCAGCCTGCCCAGATCCCTCTGCAGAGCCTTCCTGCCCTCCAGCACATCAGCACTCCCACCCAGCTGGATGTCACCTGCAGACTGACTGAGGGGACACTCAATTGCACCACTCAGATAATTGATAAAGATGTTAAACATGACATCCCCAAAAAGAGCCCTGGGAAACACCATTGGTGACTGGCCAACAACTTGATTTAGTTCCATTCACCACCACTCTCTGGGCCCGGCCATCCTGGCAGATTTTTACCCATCAGAGTCCACCCATCCAAGCCATGAGCAGATTTTCTATGGGGATTCTGTGAGAGATGGTGTCAAATTTTTTTACTTTTACTCAAGTCTAGATAGACAACACCCACAGCCTTCCTCTCATCTACTAAGCAGGTTGCTTTGTCATAGAAGAAGATCAAGCTGGTCAAGCAGGACCTGCCTTTTGTAAATCCATGTTTGCTGGGTTGTCCTGCATATGCCACGTAATAGGCTTCATGGATCTCTTCCACAGCCTTACTCAGAGCTGAGGTAAGACTGACAGTGACAGTCTTGTAGTTCCCAGGATCATAACTTCCAACTCTTCTTACAGATGGGCATTACATTTGCTAATTTCCAGTCTCCTGTAACAGTAACCAGGACTGCTGGTAGATGATTGAGAGTAGTTTGGCAAGTTGTTTTACCAGTTCCTTATTACTCTGGGGTGGATCTCACAGGGGCCCATAGACTTGTGAATGCCTAATTGGCACAGCAGGTCACTAACCATTTCCTCCTGGATTATGGAGGTTTCACTATCCTCCTATCCAATTTCCAGCTCTGGTAATTCCTCGAGCTGGGTATCCCAAGGACAAGTGAGAATGATATTAAAGACCAAGGCAAAGAAGGCATTAAGTACCTCTGCCTTTTCCTCCTGCCCTATCACTCACTATACTATCCACTAATCCCTCTGCATTCCACAAATGATGAAGACACTCCTTGAACCTCCTTTTGCAATTGCTGTATTTATACAAGCTTTTTTTGCTGTCTTAAACTGCTGTGGCCAAATCAAGCCCTAGTAGGGCTTTGGCCCTTCTAATCTCCCTATATGATCTTGCAACATACTTACAGTCCTCCCAAGTTATTTGACCCACATTCCAGAGAGGATAGGTTCTCTTTTTTTTCCCCCCAAGTTCTCTTTAGCCAGGCAGGTCTCTTTTTCTGATGACTTGTCTTTCTAGACAAGGGGATAGCCTGATCATGAATATTTAATAATTCCTTTTTAAAGAACATCCAGCCTTCCTGGGCTCCTTTGTCTTTCAAGACTGACTCCAAAGAGACGCCGTCAATCAATGTCCTAAACAGACCAAAGTCTGCTAGATGGAAGCCCAAGATGGAAGTTCTGCTGATGCCCCTCCTTACTCCACCCAGTACTGAAAACTCTAATATTTCATGGTCTTTCTGCCCAAGACAGCCACCAACCACCGCATCACCCACTAGTCCTTCTTTGCTCATTTCATGGTTTAAGCCCAGCCAGCAGCCAAGCTCTAGGCAGCCACTTGCTCATTCCCCCACCAGCAAGATCAGGGAGATAATCGGAAGGGTAACTGCCAGAAAACTTGTGGGCTGAGATAAAGTCAGTTTAATAGGGAAAGCAAAAGCAATGCACATACTCTAACCAAAACCACTTACATTCTAAGCATGATGCTGTATGGTCTGGAATATCCCTTTGGTCAGTTGGGGTCACCTGTCCTGGCTCTGTCTCCTCCCAACCTCCCAAGCTCCCCCAGTCCCCTCACCAGTGTGGCAGGACCAAAGCAGAAAAGGCCTTGGCTCTGTGCAAACCCTGCTCACCAATAACAAAAACATCTCTGTATTATCAACCTTGTGTTCAGCACAAATGCAAAACACAGCCCCATGCCAGCCAATGAGAAGAAAATTAACTCTACCCCAGCCAAAACGAGCACATACACATGAAACCCCAGGACTAGTAGGGCATCTCCTCTGAGAGGCTCTTTCACCAGCTGTGTCAAGAAGTTACCTTCCACATACTCCAAGAACCCCCTGGTCTGCTTCATCTCTGTTGTGTTCTGTTTCTAGCAGATATTTTGCAAGAAGAAGTCATACACACGTAAAAGGGCCACCGTGAGACTTCTGCCAGCTATTTGAAGAACGCTTCATCTGCCTGTTCATCCTGGTTGGGTGGTCTGTAACAGACTCCCACCATGACATTCGCCCTGCTGATCTTCCCCCATCTTACCACAGGCACTCAACCTTGTCATCTTCATCATAGCCATCAATTTCAATACAATCAAATCACTCCCTAAGTGACCCCATGCTATTTTGTGTTTACAGAATACTCCTAATTGATTTGCTAATTGAGACAAGGCTTCATTTTCTAGTGGGTGCCTCGCTGAGATGAAACAGGTTTTTCTCTGACACATACATGGGAAAGCATTCTGTAGAGGAACATCGTCCCTAGAGGGATCACACACCAACCAACTCTCGATATAGCAAACAGCCTACATTGCTCAGCTCTTTTCCACTGACAGTGCTACCAGGAAGACCCTGCAAAATTCAATCTCTGTTGCTGTTCATATTAATTGAACTGATTTTATTATGGAAGTTCTGTTCACAGTAACATAGATCCACAGATACAGACCTCTAAACATGAAGTACAGGTAAAATGTAGGAGAAACTTGAAAATACTAAGTATTGTAAGAAAACAGAAGTGTATGAAAGGTAATCAATTATTTCTATTACTTCTGTAAGGTAATTTTCTGCACAATATAATTGTCAAATAAGTAAGGTACATTTTACATTGAGTTATTTTAAGTGTGTTTACTTTGACTTACTTATAGCATTCGCTTTAATTTTGCAAAATCACGTAGAGCCAGTGTGCATCCGTTGTTTAATTCTGTAACAAGATCTATGCCAAAAACCACATAAAATATAAGCCAGTTATTTTTCCACAAAAGTGTCTGACCAAGGCAAGCAAGAAGAATCCATAATCTATTTTTGGCACTGTTAACAGTATACTCGAGAGAGATTTTATTCTGACCTAGTTCTGCTGGTCTTATTCAAAATTTTGCTAAATTCCGTTGTACATGTACTTCCCTAATACATTAATTAACCTAACATGTAGGACTTTCCTGTTCAAAAACCAAAACAACCCCTTCTTGACTGAAATATGCTACTGTTGCCCTTTTATTCTAAATGTTTTACAAGCAGAACTGTTCTGATAAGAGCAATTCTGTGTACAGGCATTTGCCATGGGCACACTGTACACAAGATCTGCTGCTGCTTTTTTGATCAGAGTTCATGGCAGATGTAGTTGGTCAGCACATATTTAGTAACCTACTTGTTTGTAAAACAGACATATTTTCAGAGATCTAGATGGAAGAGATATTAAAAAACTACAGTCTCAATGCTCTGCAGCTGGATATTACCTTTCCCCACAATACATGGTGTCCTTGGCAGAGTGTGTCAGAAACAGCTGACAAATCTGCAATAGCAACATGTTGAAGTTAGGATCACAAATTGTGTTGAATTTACTGGTCCATGTGAGTGACAAGGTGCCTGTTGCTCAGAACAGTAGCAATCATTTCATCAATTTATTTCCCTGGTCTTATGTGTTTTCCAATGCCAAAGAAAAAATTAGACTTCCCTTCTTCCTACAGCTTCACTCAAGAAAATCAAAGAGCCAAAATCAGAAGGTGCAATAATTAAAATTGCAAGAAAATGGGACAGCCCTAATCATCACCAGATAAATGACAGCATTCCCTTCCAGTGAACTTCTTGGTGGACTATTCTGTGTGTCTTTGGGAAGCATAATTCTTCTACCTGCACACTTTACCTCCATCCACTTATTATAGAAAATTCAAATTCATGCTTTACTACACCAAGTAGACAAGAAAAGCCTTGGTTTTAGCTGTTTCTGCTGAAAAACTTGCTAGAATAACTAACAATATCTATGATGAATAATGTACCCCAATCAAGCTTTTTTGTCTTTTTCCTATTAAAGAGAATTTCGTTTACTTACATTTCCTAAAGCGTGTGTGGACTTTTATTTTTGTTAAAAATAAAAAAAAAAGTGGTCAAATAAGTAATCCATTATAGATAAATTCTGTTGTGATGCCTGAAGAGGAAAGAACAGGTCTCATTTAACACCACCAGATGTGATATCTTTCAACCTACTAAGCAGGATGTAACTGCAGTTGCTCTCAACTTTAAAAGCAATGGGGCTCTACAGAGACAACGGTCCAGCTGGGAAAGACTGTGACAATCAAATTCTGTGCTACAGCACAGGGTATGCTTGTGGAACAAATGCTAGTTGATCTGTTCTAGCCTTCAATGTCAAAGCAACAGCTCAACAATAATGTTTAATAGAATGTATTGTTGCACCTCCAGACTTAAATTTTGTTTTAAGTATAAAATATCTGATTTAGCAAGTGTTACTGAAAATCTAGTGTTTATAGCATTAGTGATGAGCTCATTGGTAGAATTAATTTGATACTATGGATACTGCTGATTTGGTTGATGGCCAATGAAAGACAAAACTGAATTAAAAACTGTTTTCCTATTACTTCCACAGATCAGTTTTGAAACCAAAATGGTGCACACACAAGAAAGCATTCACAAGGTAGCAGTTTCAGGCAAGCAACACCTTGTATAGTATTTACAGTCAAATTTTGATGGAATTCACCATATGAGGGATATGGTAGTGACTGTTTGAACAACCACTCTTGAAGTTACTTCCTCACATTCTTGAATAACACCATAGTTTGAAGAGACTGATGAAAATCTGGATAGGAAAATGATCAGAAATTACAAAGGCAGAACAGAAATTGATTATCACTTGGGTTTTTTTCTGATTCACCTAACAATTCAACATGTGCATTAAAGGCTAAAAGGAATGATCAAAATTTCCTGTCTTCAGTAGTCCAAGTTCATATTTGCTATTGTTCTTCAAACTTTTAGGAATACAGGTGAGTTTTTTCAGACACATTGTCCTCTTACTTGGTTTGATAATTAAAACTAATTTATGCCTTCAGAAAACACATTTGCCCAGAGTGTGTTTGATTAAGGGCTGCAATACAGAAATTATCTCAGAACTCTTCCCTGCATGTCCCAGTTCCCCACTTCCCTCCTCAAAAACACATATAATTGGTTCAGGAAGCAAGTTTGCTATCTTACACTCACTCTTGCAGCTAAAAATTAATGTACTGGAGCCACAAGCATAGAGCTGTTCAGTGGTTGAGTGGTGGTGCCTGAAGTTGGAACCAAGGCTGCAAGTTGAAGCTGAGGCAGTAAAAGGAGCAACGGCCATTGCCTGAAATTGGCCTCTTCTGTGGGACACTGTTTATCTTTTATCCACAGGGGAAGCTGCTGAGGAGTAGGTGGTCAGTGTCAAACTCCTACTGAGTTGAGACAGTCATCCAATAAAGATCCTGGTAAAAAAAAAAAAAAAACAAAACACTCTTCTGTCTCCTTGTATATGTGAAAAAACTTACCCCTCTAAACTAGCATTGCCACCATCTTTTTCAGAGCATTGTGAGCAACAACAACATCTTGCCTGTTGCTCCATTTTATTACTGGTGCATCATCAGTTTCTCACACCTAGGAGAGGTGAAATCTATCTGGAAGTCACTTTTCTGCTTATCCACTAGACATCTACAACTCTTAGCTGGCATTTACCCTGTATTTCAGCTACCTGTAGATATCTTCTTCTGTGCTAAACAAATGCAGTGTTGCCTTACCTGTTTTTATTCAAACTTTCACTGCAATAATGAATTTGACAGCTTGGAAATCTCTGTTATTTGGACTAGATGTTAATTAAGAGGCTGTGAAATTGGCTTTGGGTGTAAGTAATCCTGCTGAGTGCTGAAGCACTGACTGTGTGCAGTGTGCTTTTCACCTGATGGCACATGCAGAAAGCTTTGTTCCTCCTTCATACAGGGGTAACATCAAATTCCCTCACAGAACGATCAAGAGGTTATTGTTATAGATGAGCCCTCTTAATCTCTAGTGCAGAGGTTCAGCAACATGTAGGCCACTTCTGTACATTTTGTGGCTATAAAGAAGCTCAGAGGAACAATTCTCCCATGAACAATTATTTATGTACCTGGCAATCGTCACTTTGTACAACCACATAGTCCTTTGAATGCAGTCACAGTGGCTACATCTGCTTCCTTTCCAGACAGGACAGCCCAAGTAACCATTTGGGTCCTGAGATTACTGACATATATGCTACAAAATATCTGAAACACAGTGAGCTGAGGCCAACTTAAAATTTACACTGTACTTTTAAACCCAAGAGCACTTCTCAAATAGCTTTAATATAATACTATATAATATATAATTAATTAACCTTCCTAGTGTGTTTTTGACACAGAGGCGTACATACGAAATTAATTAACAGGGATTTGTATGTTTGCTTGTTTGTTTTTTTCCTTTTACCACGATGGGGCGGGGGTGGCACTAACGCCAACGAAAAACACACAACCCAGGAAAAGCTTTTATAGCAAAACAGCGACACCCACTGCTGGACATCACAGGTGCAGCCTTACACTCCTCGAAAATAAAGCGAAGGGGAAAACGCCAGGGAGGGGGAAGCCGAACTCCCAAGGGGTTCGCGAACCTTCTCCCTGCATCGCCGCCATGAACATCAGGTTCCAGTCTCCACACACGGCTGCCCCCAAGCGCTGTGGTCATTCAATAGGGAAACACAGCGGAGGGAGGAAGGATCTCACGGTGTCACCGCCTACTCGCCTCGCGTGCCCCGCTGTCTCCCCTGGGCACGGACAGGGGGGACGGGCAGCGGCGCAGGATGCCGGCCCTGCTGTCTCCGCAACGCAGCGTTAACGGGTGAGGATGGTTCGCGCTAGGGAGGAGCTGCCGGCGGGACTGCAGTTCGCCAGCCCCGGCCAGAAAGTCCTGCAGCTGGAGAGAGCCGTGTGCGGACCTGACTGTGACACTCTGGTAAGGTGTCGAAGCCCCTCGGCTTTTTCTCCCGCGCATCGCCTCCCAGGGAGGGCTCTGCATCCCGCTCTGCCGGGAAGCAGCTGGCTCCTAAGGGCACTGGGCACTTCTTGCCGACGGCTGGGCAGGAAGAGGTGCTGTGGATCGCGGGCTGTCAGCACGTCACGCAGCCCCGGTGCGATGCGAGAGGCTCCGCCGTTTTCCCTCGCCTTCCCCAAGCGCCGGCGGTGAAGCGGGGCCAGGAGGCGCCGCGGCCGGTCGCTCCCGGTGTGCGGTGGCTTGGGGCTCGGCGCCTGCGTCGGTACACTCGGGGCTCGCAGCGGCAGCCCTGGCCGGGCCAGGGTCACTTCAGGCCTTGGAGCACGAAGCAGTGCGAGGGACTCTTCTCGGGTGCGGGACTGGTGGTGCTGGCGAAGATCCTGCTGGTACTCCGGCGGAGGCTCCGACCCGTGGGGCGCTGCCCCGACACGGCTGTCCCGGCCAGCAGGAGCCCAGAAGCCGGGAAGCGCCTCTCGCCTGTCGGAAGCTGCTCCGTCGGGAAAGGTACAGACGGGCGTGTCAGGATTGTTTCTCCTCCCTGTTCTTGAGTTTGTAACTTCGGGCAGGGATGATCAGAAGTGGTCTTCCCCCTTACTTGAAGGACAGGGTCTTTTCTTGCTATGAAGACAAATGGGACACACAAAATAACCAGCTGGAAAAGGAAGGAAGTAATGGAAGCCTATCTGTAGTTATATGAACATAACTACGTTTGTTCTTCTGTTGCTGTTGCTAGTTGGACTGCTGTGCTGAGACACAGCCTTGGGGATGCACTGTGCTGCTGGGAAAGTCCAAATGGATCCAGAAGAGTACTGCTTGGCCCTGAAGTAATTCTGGCTCTGCTATTTGTAGGTAGACTGGCTTAAGTTGCACAGATGATGTCTGCATGGATACCTTTACTGACTTTCTTGAGAGCAATCTATCTTTCAAAGTTGTGTATTTACAGGGTAATAGCACAGCTGAAATTTTTAAATAATACCAACTGCTTGAATCTAGGTGAGGAGAAGATGATGAAAAAAAAACCACCTGAAGTTGGTGTGTGTATAGAACGTAGTTTGTGAGATGGATGAATGAGACCAATCTGGAGCTGTTCTAGACATGCAATGCTTGTCATGGCTTTGGTTTTTCAAAATGGATCTCAGTAACTTCTGAAAGAGCCGATGGAATAGATGTTTTACAGTTTGCTTGGTTTTTGGTCAGCAATGTAAATGAATCAGTGTTAGTACTGGCATATAGATTTGTGTTTTCTGTCATCTAACATCGTTTAAGAAGGCATGAGTGACATAAACTGACCACTAATCACAGCTGATACGGGCTTCTGTCTTGCATTGTGTTACTTAGAAGTCTGACCCGTAGATACTGTTCTCTTGGTATTTCCTTTTACACACACATTCTTGAATGTGAAAGACCTGCTGGAAGCAGAGAGAAAGTCAAAGTTAACAATTTCTTGGTTTGGGGATTTTTTTTATATTAATGAAAGGGCTTGCATAGGACACAAAGGAAAACTTTGACGCTATAGTATGGGTATATTGAGTTTTTTGTGTCCATCAACACTGGGCTTTAGTTTAATAAAACCACATTTGAAAGTTTTAGATGAGGGCGCACTGATGTGTCATTGTTGCTAAAAGAGAAATATTGCAAACCTGTTTTGAGGTGCAGGCCATGTTCTTTTTCCTTGCCTTTCATAAGGAGATGTTCAGATTATACCCTATCAATCCGTATGGGTAATATAAAACTTTTTTAATGGTATCTGGTAGTTCAGCAACTCGATGCTTGAATACTTTGTGTGTTAGGTAAGAGAAGAAGTCTGCAAATAGCTAGATGGTACAGCCTATTATTAGTACTGCTAATGTATGTTTTTAGTACTGCTGTGTGTACTGTTCTGTACTGTTATTAGTACTACCAGTGTGTTTTTCTAGCACTAGTATCTGATTATTAGAATGATCTTACTAATATTTGTATTTTCTCACCTAAGAGGGACTATTTTGCTGTGAAAAGAAAAGCTTCTTTTACAAATGTTGAACAGAATAGACCGTACTCTAGTGCCTTATGTTGTTGGTGGTTAGATATATGTTATTTAAGCAATACAAGGAATTGACATAATTTGAAATCTTTACTTTTTTCCCCCCCTCCCTGCTTCACATTGAAATGGTGAAAATTACTTTATTTTCAAACTTCCTACCTAAGTATATGTCCCCAAACTACATATTGGGTAAGTCTGGAAAAAATATTAATAGTTGGACTCAATGATCCTAGAGCTCTTTTCCAATCTAAATGATTTTGTCATTTAAGTAAAAAAACAAACAACAAAATGAAAAAAATCTAGCTTTCAAAACCATCTTCTTTCTTTACCAATAAGAGAAATATCTATAGAGAATAAAGCATTAACTCTTTATGTGTATTTTCAAGTGATAAAATACTCCTGGTCAAACTGTCTGGTCAAAAATTAATACAAGTTTAGGTCCATCAGGACTGGATGTTGTTACAGTACTCAGTTTATCTGTAGTTTTTATACTTCATGTATCACTACTGCATTTGTCTGAATCTTTTGTCTTATTGTCTGTAATTTAATAATAGTCATTAAATATAGAGTTAACTGGGAATGCAGACTATATTGCATAGCACAATGTACAGTATATAGTTTATTACTGGTACTCAGAGTGATTTAAAGTCTAACAGCTGGGTGGGTTATACTGTGGGTGATTGGCTGCTGGACTTTGTGCTCCTTGCTTGCAGCTCTTGGTAAGAATTTCACCAGCTCAGGCCTTAAGCACTTATCCTTCATGTGGATGCATGCTGTGGCAATACAAGGCCTAAAGTCAAGAGATATAAGTACAACCACTCTGTTACACAGAAAGGAACCCTGAAGTAATAGAATTTCTCAAGTGAATAACTGGTGCTTGCAAAATTTTATGTCAAATAAATACAAGATGTTAAAACAAGGTAAAAGGTGTCATTATGCTTTTTCAGACAATGGACCTGTTTCAGGTGTGGGACAGCAGAAAGCAAGAATCTCCACAATGCAGTATTCATATATGTGGAGAAAGAAGAAACACTGGACCTTCTCAAGTACAGGTGACACAGGAAGCAGGTGAGTGTACTTCTGAGTGCGGTACAGAGGGACCAGCTCTGAGCTGGAGCTGCAGTAGCTTGGGAAGAGCATCCATTAGGAAGACTGTGGATTCTGGGGAGCTGTGAACTGAAGGAGAGCTGCAGACTCTTGTGCCTTTTGAGGCCTCTTGTGGAGGAGAGGCATTGTCAATAAGACATGATCACTTGGTCCAAATTACTGTCTGTGACAGTTCATCACCACTGATTTGGTAATGAAAATATAATCTGCAAAGGAACTCTTGAAAGGTACGCAGCTGCTGCTGAGAAGACTCTGACCTTCAGTCAAAATATTTTAATGGGTGATGAACAGAAGAAATACTGCTGTCTTACAGTGCATTGCTTTGGGGTATGATATTAAAAATGTGATTTATAGCTGGTTTAAGGAATGATCATAACAGAACTGCAAAAGTTCTGGTAAAAATAGTGAGAACTTCTCAGAAGAAAGTAGAAAATTGTTGTCTCTCAGAATCTGTTTTCGTGTTTTCACCGAGATGTGTAAAAGTTCCTGTCTGGCAGTTCGTGCGCCCGAAGTGGAATAAATCTGAGCTCTTTAGTTTTCTCCGTTTCAAAGTTGTTTATTATTTTCNCCAGGGAGTGTTCCCAGAAGGCCAAGAGAAAATCCAGGGCTGCAACCTACATAGGATCTAAGGAAGCTTAAGAGCAGATAGCAGAGTGTCCTAAGATGCAAATATGATAGTGTGGTGGCTTCTCCGGGGCTGCTAGACCTCTTGTATTCCCTATCTTGTGTAAATTGGCATGTAAACAGATTTGAGAGATCTTATACTGAAACCAGTGAAGTTAATGAAAGGTTCAGACTTTGCTACAGTGTCGCAGTTGAGACAGATGCGACTTGACACTCCAAGGTTCATACGGCAATAGCAAATTTTTGATTACAGCTTTCTTTTATAGGATTTTCAAAAGCCTTGCATTTGTTCCTGATTGTCTGCAATTCTGTTGCCAGCTCACTGGCCAATAGTCGCCTGTGTCCATGCTCATTAGGTATTGGCTGGCATCTGTTGTTTGAATCTTCTCAGTGCCTTCATGGAGACGTTTCCTTCTTTTCCTTAATGGCGCAGGCTGGTCGAGTTATGGTCAGGGTTGCTTATGACTGTGAAGCCTCCAGACCGGCTGTTAGCTGTCACAGTCAGCAGCTCTAATTCTGCTACACTGCTGCTTAATTGCTCTGAAAGACCATTAGCTACAGTTTGTCTGAAGTGGTTTTATCCACCTTATCTGACAAAAGAAGCTTTCTTGAATACTTTTACAAGCATACTATAGAATCCTTGTACTGGTTTTGGTTTCTTCTGTTGATTTATTACTGTAATTTTTTTGTCTCTTATAAGTATCAAGGATATAAAAACAGACAGGATTTAAAGAAAAATAAAGATTCTAAAGAAAAATATATCCAGCTTCGCTGTACCTACCAGAAGTTAATAACATTGTGCTCAGTTTTGGCAATTTTAATATTAAACAAAGTTGAGATCTGTTGTAGCTGAAAAGAAGCACTAACAGCTAACAGCTGCAGAACTCATATTTCTACATTAAAATGCAAGTTCTGGACAAAAGCCTGTTACAACAGCTCTTCACTCATTATTAGTTTTTCCTGAGGTTACTAGGAAAAACAAATCCCTGATACTTTTTAAAGAAAGGGTTATTAGCTGTTACTAGTAGTTTGGAGTGAGTGGAGGGGGAGAAAGTATTTGTCTGATTCAGCAGATATTTTGACAAAATTCAACAGCAGCCTAAAAGATAATGTAATTTTTCTCTCTAGTTATATAGTGAGTAAACTCAGCAATGCCTAGGTAAGCTGCTTTTGCTAACTGTCTTTTTATTTAAAGGACATGGATAGGATGGTCTAGATGAAACTAGAAGAGTAGTCCTTATTTTTGTTTTGAAAAATGAGGAAACAGTCTTTTTTGAAATCCTGATTTTTTTTTTTCTTTCCCCTTGTCTTCCATGTAACAGTATCTGCAGTAGTCCTATTAGTTGTAAATGACAGACTTAAAAACTGGGAGGGTGGCAGATTAGTTTCTCTCTGTTTACAGCTGGAAAAAGGTTAGAAAATCTGTAATGTTTGTGGCTTCCTCCTTATATGTGTTAGGTCAAGTCAAGACAGTAAAATTTGGGCGTTACATATGCAGGAAAGACTATCTTTTTTGGAATGTTGGTGTTCATTTATGGAAGCCCATTAATTTTTTAAGAGTTAGTAAAATTAGTGAAAGTCACAGGGAAAGTCTGCTGTATCTTATGATATATTATTACTTGCATTTCTTTAAGATCCTTCACATCTTCCTATATTTCTTTAAGGTCCTTCATATCTTCTGTGAGAGTTGCCTGTCTGAGCTTTATAATTTTGAATGAGTCAGGTACAAATCTTCATCCCACAAAAATGTATACTAAAAATTTTTCTGCTGTGATTTATTGCCTTTGACTTCAGTTGGCATATACCTGGAAGGTACATGGATGGCATTACACTTGCACATGTTTATAGGATTGTGTTCTTTTGTGCCAAAAGCAAATTTCAGCTCTTTAATACACATATCTGGAAAGTAAACCATCTGTGCTGAGGTTATGATGATCTGATAATTTGTCTTGTTGTTATGGTTGAAATCTAAGGGATCACAAGTTTTTATTTGCTGTTTTATGGTAGCTCATTCTCTTTAAGTCTTACATAAAACTATAGTTGAAATGTAATGATATTCTCAGAAGGGTGTGGACATAGAATTAGCAAAAATAAAGTAAAAATAAATATATCCTTAATTAGAAAAGGAGTGTGGTCTTCTCTTTCTGCAAATCTGGTAACTTTACATCAGGCTCATGCTGTCCAAGAAGTTTTTTGTATAAAGGAGGTGCACTGACTCATTAAATGTCAAGTTGAGTAGACAAGAACAGTGTAAAATCAATTTTCAAGTAGCAGTATGAGGTTTTACAGGAGTTATAAGTGGATACAATAAAGAGCCTGAGCTGTATAGCTTCTGATTGTTGTTGGAGCAGTTTTAGATCACATTGGGCTTCAGGGGGGTCTCTCAATACTAAAAATTCACTAAAAGGACTACATTTCCAATTTTACCAAGAAGCAAGCCAGGCAAGTAAGTATACTACTGCATTATTCAAAATAGAAGAAGAGGGAAAATCCTGCTCTAAATTGCACTAGAATGACTAGTGAAAGATAAAGGCCCTCTTGCAGCACCACAAGGAAGTCTTTGGTGGTACTTGAAATTACATTTTTGATTGTAGATAATGCCCTTCCTCACCTTCAGAAATAAATTTTCTGGTGCTTAATGAAGCATTTCTAGCTGTACAATGAAACAGATGCTACCAATGGAAAGAATACCAGGGATCATCTCATGAATTGGTCTCTTCTCTTATTGTAGCCTTTTAAAAACAGATGCTGCTCACCAAAGCATCTAGATGGAATTCTGCTTGCTTCTTTTCTATTTAAGCATCAGATGCTTGAGTTTTTAGGCTATTTCTAGTTCTTCTGAAATTGTGTTTCAGGTAAATGACTACCCCTTATCACAAATAGTGTGGCATTTGCCTTTTGACCTACAAGGGAATATATATAAAGTTTGCTTGCTTTGCTCTCAAAGTGGGCCTGCTGATACCACTTTAGTAAGAAACTTCAGTCTGGTTATTCAAGATTTTTTTAACTGCCTGTAGAAAACTCTGGGCACTTGCAGGTTTTGAAGAAAAGCAGTATTGATGAGGAATAGGGCATGCACTGATAAACAGTTTGAGAGGGAATTTACGAGGAATCAAGGAGATGGCACTGTGGCAGGACATCCCCCCTACCACAGAAGAGCTTAACAGCTCTGTCAGCCAACTGGTGTGCTAGCTCTGGACATCTTCCCTGCACATGACGTGATGGATAACTTGCTAGTGAGTTATTTCTCTCTGTGGCTCCAGAAGTAGTGCTACCAATAAACACCTGGTCATGAGAACAGATGTGGGAAGATAAGCTGGAAATTCCTGATTGAGAGACACTACTTTACAAATTATAAAAACTACACACACTTTCATGAAGGCAGAAAACTCCTACACCATGAAGGCAGAAACTTCCTACACGCTCTGGAAATGTGTGGGACTTCTCACGCAGAGTTTGGGCGCAAATTTGGCAGATACTTCCTAGGAACTGAGTGAAAGAATTCTATGTGTAGTCCATCACCAATTCAATGTGGTAAGTTACATTGATGCCTAATCTATATTAATTCTTCGCTAGCTAGTAAGTATAGATACCTTTATTATGCATTGTATTTTATCTACTAGTAGTTCTTTTTGTTTTACTCCTGTGTAGTAAGTAGTCTGTTTAAAGTCTTATGTCTGCTAATTTTTTTAATTCAATAAATAATTCATCTTGTAATAGACCTGACCAACCATTATTAAGAACTTGTGAGTGAGACCAGTCTTGGGCACAGGCTCAAACAGAGCCACCCTCAGAAATCTGCATCAAAGGCAGGGCTTGCCATAGCTCCCCACCTCATCCATAACAGGCAGCAGGACCATGTCCTGCTGAAGTAATAGTGAATGTTGTATCTCAGTAGCTCACGCATTTAGGAGTACCGAGGGTACTCATAAAGAAGCATAGTAAGAACAGTATGAAAATACTGCTGTTTAATTGCTTAAAACAAGAAAGTCTCTAAAGGATGCAAAAATGGTCAGTGCTGACATCTCAGGAGGATTTTATTTCTCAAGAAAACAGCAATCTAGACTGACAAATATGTGCTCCATATTCAGCGTAAATCAGGAACACTGAAAGCTTCGGGGGTGCCTTTGCTTTTGGCAATCCCTGTCACTTGTCTTTAGATGTCCATAGCTTGCATTGCCTGGCAGAGGCCTGCAAGTCCAGCAGAGGTGTTTTGGGAGCATTGCACTGCACAACACTTCTGGCAGCACCTTGGCTTTGTTACTGTGCTTTGGTGTCTGTCTCGGTTTAAGAGA
>VXBI01011790.1:7837-52453 GCA_013397375.1 Toxostoma redivivum
TTAAAATAAGATTTAATAAATAAAATTAAATATATTAACATAATTTGGCCTAAAAATTTCAATGTCATTTAATTTGTTTCTGGTTTCCATTCATTTATAAGTGTATAATATTTTAACAGTTGATGATTAAAGTTCTCAGTATATTAATTTTTTTTTTTTTAATTCAGCTGATCATCAGGAACAATTCATGCTGTCATCTGTCTTTAAAGGGGCCTGGTCTTCAAAATAAAAATTGTTCCTAAATTGCAGATAATTGGAAAAAAAGAATCACAGAAGATCCCACAACAAAACCCAACATCTTATCCTTGTTGGTTAAATATGTTAGGAAAAAGCACTAAAGTCAAACTGCTTTGTCAGTAATGCAGAATCAAGACAGAAGCAAACCTGCAGATTGCTTGTTCCATTTCAAATTACAATCTCCTAAATGCTCATGTGAAGGTGTCTCATCTTTTATAAATATAACAGGGAATTCTTACAGAAACATGCACATATAGGTTAATACAACTGTTTTAACATTTATTAGTTAGAAATTACATCTGCAGCACCAGTGCCTAATGAACAGAAGTTTCTGTTCAAGAAATAAGAAACACTAAGAAATACTTGAAGAAATACAAGAAATACTAGTTAGAGCACAGGCCACCTGGAGAAAATATTGCAGGGGGAGGCTTCAGAAGATTTAGGCAGGAAAATTATATAGCTTTTTAAATTTTTTGCTGAAATGTCAAGGATATTTTTGAGGAATAGTGCACAAGTGATACGTAGACTAAGATTTTTGGTGAGTGGAAGAAGGATATACAGCTATATAGAAATTTCCAAAACTGTACTTGTTCTTTGTTCTATGGAGAATTACATTCCTCTCAGTTCAGTGGATGCAAATTGCATCCTTTTTTTTTTTGCTGTGCATTATAAGGCATTCCTCACAGGCTGTAATAGATAGGAAAACATTTTATGCAGAAAAAATGCAGAAATGGTTCCAGTTGAGGAAAAAAACTTTAAATATTTCTGCAGTCACATGATTTTATGCGTTTTCATGTTGCTTAAGATCAATCTATCAAAACATCGTGTATAAACTAGCTCAGAAGCACTCTGAGCATTTAAATAAAAGTCAACATCATTTTAGTGAAATTTTACTTCATTTCTACGCATTGAATATTTTGTCCTGACACTGTAAAAATGTAAGATTAGTACTAAAGGCAACAGTGTTGATCCAACAGGTCAAAAAGTCAAGGTGTTTCTATGATTCTGTGCAAATTCAAATAACAAGGTAGCATTTTATTGTTTGCAAAATTTACTGTGTATTTGTGGTAATAGTTTTTTCCTGGCTGAATTAAAAAGAATACACATTAATTTTCTTTGTACTATTCAATAACTCATTTCAACTGAATATATGGATGATCAAAGAAATTATAATTCAAGTCCTAATATAAATAGTCTTGAGCTACTTCAAAAGAAGTAGATAAAATTCTATTTAAGTTAGTACCATTTATTCTCCAATAAGGAGATTAATTTTTGTTCTTGCTATAGTATTAAAACTATGTAAAACCTGTGAAATAAGCTCCTTGGCTGTGGTAAAGAGTTGATCATACCTGTGAATCCAGGTAGACAGAGACACTGATAGCCTCCAAGATGGTTGATGCAGCTTCCTCCATATAAACAAGGCAAAGTTTCACACTCATTTACATCCATCTCACACTGAGACCCATAGTATCCAGGTGCACATTTACAAATGAATCTTTAGAAAAGGGAAATCAGGTAAATCAGTGGAAGTAACAATGGGATCTATTGCAATATTTTAAAGCCATATATATCTCCTGATGCCTATTTGGTGTCCCTAATCCTCATCCATATTAAAATAATGAACAGAGTTTTCTCATTTCCATGTTTCTGAAGCAAAGAGGGTGATTTACTTTTTGTTATATTATTAGAAAAATTTGGCACAGCAGTTTTAACTGAAGGTATAAGAAATTACTTAAAGGCTAATGATCTGCTGATACAAGTCTCTGAATTACTTATGAAGTGCTGTTGAACAAACACAGGGTTTGTAGCAATCTAACTCAAGATCAATTTTCTTCTATTTCAGCCTTTCTCCAAATTAAAAAAAAAAATAAAAGGAGGAAAAGAACAAGTTATGCTTTTCCTTCTTTTCCTTCAAGGTCACATAAGAAACAAAAAACCAAGTCTATAACATTTGCTACATTTAACTTGTTGTATGGTGAAGGTCGCATCCAAACCCAGAATTAACATAAGGAAATCAGGGAAACGTTTTATTTAGTAGAACTTACCTGTTTATGAGATCCAGGCAAGTTCCATTGTTCTTACATGGTCTTGATAAGCATTCATTAATCTCCACTTCACACAGGGTCCCAGTAAAGCCATGTTGGCAGGTGCACCTAGTAAAAAGGATGTTACTACATTACTTTTTAGGTCATTATAAAGATTCCAGAAAAAAATTATGGCAGATGTTGAGAGGTATTAATTACATAGTACCAAAATCATGTTTGCTTTTTACTGCTAATTGCAAAGGGCAGTAGTTTAACAAGCACCAAAAAGTACAATGGTCTGAAGCCCATTAAATAAGACTTTTGTTATCATTAGCTGAAGGCCACAGGCTTTGTGCTGACCCCACTGGGCAAGGGCTTGCTCAGAACTTGCCTTGGCCTGAGCTGCTTTTCTCTTGTTTTGACACCTGACCTGCAGCCAACTGACTGATGTCTCTCATGCTATAGCTTCAGCTCTGGAATAGAGTCTATGGTGAGGGTGTGAGACACTGAGATGACCATGGTGTTACAAATAATAGCTTTTGTGTTCCACTCCTCAAGGATGGGATGACATCCAGAGGGATATGGACAACCTTGAGAAGTGGGCTCTTGGGAGATTTAGTAAGATCAAGCGCAAGGTGCTGCACCTGGGTCAAAGCAACCCTGATATGAACACAGGCTAGGGGATGAAAGGATTGAGAGCAGCCCTGCTGAGAAGGACTTGGGGGTACTGGTGAGCAAGACAGTCCAAGAAGACCTGAGGCTGAAGATGAGAAAAAAACCCACTGTGAACATCATAGTTCTGACAAAGACTTCCAGACACCAGTGACTTGAAGTAAGACTGCCAGTTCTTGAGGAAGAACAAAATCACTGATCTCAGGATGCACACAGACATTGTGAGGGTAATCATAATCAGAGACATAATTCTTCATGATTTCTCATATAATAGCTATAACTACATTCTTCATGATTTTTTTCTGTTAATTTCAACTAGGATTGTTCATGCTATCGTAACTGGATTAACAACTCTGCTTTTTAAAATTAGATCCTTATGATTTTAATTAGCCCTACAATAAATTATTGGGATCATGCTTATGGTGTATATGTATTACTTTTTTGCATACAAGAAGATTTAGACTATAATGTTAACTTTCATAACTTCATGTTAACCCTTCCCCACCACCCCTTCACTGAAGGTCACCAAACATTAGACAGGCGAAGTACAAAAGGAAAAGCTAGATGATAAAAATCCATGTATCATATCTGTCATTCAAGTAATTTTCCTGACCTGTATTGGTTGACCCCATCCACACAGAGACCTCCATTCTGGCATGGATGGGAGATGCACTCATCACTGTTAACTTCGCAGTAGGTACCCTCAAATCCTGAAACACAGATTTCATTAACTGTGAATGAATGAACTCTACTACTTCATGTGCATAAAAGGGTCACAGATTCTCATGGAGGTTTGGGTATCTGAGCCTAGGACTAACTCAAACTATGAAAGCAACCGGCCTGGTAAACCTCAGCTGTACTCCAAGCTGTTTAAGAAAAGCCTGAGAGAAGCATCACCAGTGGCTACCTCTTCTCTTTGGGGCATTTAAGCCGAAGCTCTTTGCCCTTGGTATCTGACTGAGCTGTGCTGCAGCCATGGCTAATGCCTAGTTGTGTAGTATGCTGACTTTGGCCCACAGACAGGCTCCCTGGCTTGACCTTGGATCTGCCCCATTCCCTGTAGCCTTGACTGGCATCCTCTGCTGTTCCTGGGCACAGCCACTGATACTGCCCTGCCTGCCTCATTCATATACTGTCAGACTTGTGGCTGACTTTTGCTTCTGAAGGATCCAGCTCTTACTGCTCACTGACCCTAAGACCAGGACTACAAAGTAACCCTGAAAGAACTTTCTCCAACTATTTTTGTTCCTTAGTTTCAGCAAGTTAATTTCCAGACAGTATACGAAGTCTCAACATACTTTAATGAACTGGAGAGAGTAGGTTTGGATAGAGCACCTGGATAAATATGCTGGGGAAATTTAATCAATTTTAAAGTACTGAAGAGGCCTTCTTGGAGAGAGGGACAAAATCAGAAACTAAAAGCTAATTCAGTAATTAATATATTAGAGAGAGTAGTGGAAGTTAGAGGACCACATTTATTCAAAGCAGTCAGTAGCTGAGAAAAAAAAAAAACAACTGGTTTTAACATTTAAATGAAGAAAAAATGTGATTAAGATCTTATCTGCATAGTACTTTACTTACATAATACATTACATTTTCCTGTGTAAATGTTCCAGAATATGTACTAAAACGAAATAAGACACTTTTCAGTGACATATGAACCCTATTTCTGCTCTTAGACAGCATACTACGTCTTATAACATTTGCATAAATAAATGTTCTGCTAAATGCATACTTGTGCTAAAATTCTATACATAAGGTGAAGAAACTATAGCTACTTAGTTGATTTTTGCATAAATTCAATATATTTGTTTTCAGTTGATGGAGAAATGAAACCATTACAATGAGTAAACTACTTGCATTGTGTGACTAATATGCAAGTGCTGACTGCAGGTTGCCTAAGACCATTAATAGAGTTCACCAAAGTGATTTTCAACATTATAGATAAAAAATTAAATTGAAACAACTTTAAATTTAGCTAATGAAATTCATTAGCTAATGAAATTCATGGCAAAGATTCTACTGAATTATTTGAATTCTTTTTATTAAAACAATAAGAAAAATTGTTATCTGTACTTTTTTAGATACCCGAATTAGAATAATAGTTTATTTTTTTGTTATACTATGTATTTGTGGTTTTCAAAGTACTTAATGAAGGTGGGGAAATCACAAAAGACCATTGTTAGAATAATATTGCTTATTTTTATCTAGAGAAAATAATGACTGGAAGAAATAAGTGTCTTGGTCAGAGCTGCAGAGAAAGCTGTAGAAAGAAATCTCTGTTGGTACTCTCACATATGATCTAAACATGGACCTACATCAAAGCAGTTGGTATTTTCTTCTTATCAGGATTATTTCTATTCAATAACTTTAGGGCCTGACTGAAACGAGCTCTTAGTATTTGCTGAAAATTTCACAGCAATTTTATTATAAAGCTGGAAAAATAAAGCCTGGAACATTTCTCAAACTAGCCTTTAAGTTATAGTCAATTATGCTGTTATGATGTTATTATTTTTTTTCAGAATTTTCTTGAGCATTATTTATATCCTATTTGTTTGTTTCACAAAAAATACACAAAAGAACAAAAACAAAACCACATCAAAACAAAAAAAGCTCAAAACAAATCACCAAAAAAACTGCCAATCCCTCCAAATCTGTAAAAGAGTTGTCATAATAGCAAGAAAAAAAATTGTCTCAGTCTTCTGTTTTGAGGTATCTCCCTCAGCACAGGCAACTTCGTATTCTGAATGGTTTAGTTTATTATGTGCAAGTGAGCCTGAACCAGAGCGAGGCATCCAAATACTTTTCTTATCTGTAGCATGTGTAATCTGCATCTTAATGCTGCTAAAACTTCACCTATTCCTGCCTGTAGCTGGATTAAGGAAAAAAAGAAATGTAAAAGAACTGTAAACCAGTACACCACAGACCAAGTACTAGGCCTGATTGTGTGAGTAGGCAGAAGTCACTGACATACAAAATATTCAGTAGGTGTTTGGTACAGACCATTCAGTGCCACTGAGTAAGAGCAGAAAAGATGATAACACATTTCTCTAACTCTGGTTTAATTAAGAAATTGGAGGACACAGTGAATGTAAGACACTAGGACTCACAGAACACTTTCTAGTCATCTTCCTCATCATGCTTCAAATTTCTAAAACTAAATTTTATTACCGAGTGGAAAGGTTGCCAATGGGCAGGGAAAATGGAACTTCACTGAAAAGGACACACCAAAGGTAAATCAATGTAGCATAAATAACTCACAGATATATAGATATATTTTAGCTTTATAATGCTATTGCAGAAGAGTTGTGAAGATAGCAAAGCAGAACTGAAAAAAATTAACAGTTTTTATGCAAAAGAAATTCTTACTTTTTTTGCTACTATAGAATATTTAAGCAAGCATATTAAAAAAATACCACAGTTATCAGGTTAAAATAGATAAAATTGAAAATGGAGATATTGCTCATTCTGCCTTTGCTTGTCATCCTCACTGGTTATTAATGTTTTATGGTCTTTTTGCAGTAAATAATACAGAAGCAAATATCTAAAGTATTATTTAAGCACATTTTGTGAATGCAATAATGCATATTTTTCTAGCCCATAGCAATATATCAATACCCTGAAAAGACATAAAATAAGCAAACATATAGCAGGCATTCTACTTTATCTATTTTTCCTGAAAATGGAAAAAAAATAACATTTTCATCACAAAATTTGACTGTTTATCTACTATATTATGAAATGAGCAATCTAAGTATTCAATTTACTATACGGTTTTCTTATGCTTTGTGACAAATTATCTCAGTCCCTTTTTATTAAAGATTTAAAAATTACAGACAACTACTTAGGTGATATTTTGATCTGTGATGAAATGTGATAATTTGTGATAATTTTTTCTAAGGAATTTTTAGCATTTCTAGCAATTTTATGGAAGATTTAATGAAAGCTTACTTTCAACTAAAATGTTTATTCAGAAACACACAGATCTGCTTAAAAGGATTCTAAAATATTATTTCATTCATATATTCTGCATGTTTGACTTCTTGTATATTTAGATATTATCAAGCTTTTATAAAGGATGTTTTAATAAAATCATATGACAATAAGCAAATTTTAATTCAGCCCTTAAATATATTTTCAGAATAAATTACAAAAAGAAAGCAGTGCAACACTGTGCACATCACTTATAAAAACAGGAGAGGTCAAACTTCAAAACAAATACTGCAGTTATTAATGAAATATTTATTTTAGGAATATTATTGGACAGGCACCAATTATATTGCCTTCAAATTCAAAAAACTAGTTAAAATGCTCATACCTAAGTGGAACTGGTTTAAAGAAAGAATTGCTAGTTTATTTATATTGAAGATGAGATTCCTCATGAATCAACATGTAAAGACTCTTGTATTTTATATAGTCATACACAATTCAAAGGGTATCTTAATTCATTAGGCTATTTCGTATGAACTATGACTGCTGCCACACATAGCTGTGGTGTTCTGGGATACTTATACTAAAATTTATAGGGGGATGCAATTTTTAGAGAAATGCAGATGTTTCCAAACTATTTCATGAGGAAATAAAAAAGACAATGAGAGGAACTGCTTTAAAATATTTAATATCTTAAATATATTACTGTATAAAGCTATCTAGTAAATCACAACATTACCAACTTGATAAGAGGCTTGCTACTGTAAAATGGTTTTTATCTGTCAAGCGTATTTTACTGCATTTTTTATGTTGCATTAGAAAAACTGAAGGTCTAAACAGAATCTCATAAGTATTACTGGTATCCACATTGTTGTTGTTGTTTTTTTTTTAATCAAACAGATACAAGAATTAGTTTAAAACATTTGTTTGTGAATTTATTGAACATGTATAAATATATTTGAGGAAATATCTCAGAAAGGTTAATTATTTTTGTAGCAACAAAACATATTCAAAACTTTCATAAATTAACAGATGAAAAACAACTGTAAGTTATCACAGTTTTTTGTGTTAGAAAATATAGTCTTATTTCTCTCTATTTTTAATTGTTCAGGTGGCATGAAAGTAACTTAAATGATATGAGATCTAGAAAAGTCTGGAAAGCTGTTACTTAAGATGAGACAGATGCTATTTTTACTTCTGTTTCTCTAAAATATAGGAAATCTTGCATTTCTTAACTATGTCTACAGGCCTTTTGAGAGCTGCAAAGTGATGGAATATGCAGAATATAGAAGCTAAATATCTGCTGTCATGGTTATGGCCATTTTCATCTTCTCATTCCATTGCAGAGAAATATTACTGAATTGACCTCTGCAGGCAACAGGATTCTAACAGGATTATTTCGCCATAAGTTCTCTACTGTTTTGCTCATCCAAACAGTATCATAGATGTTTGCCTCCTTACATGAACTAGTTATGAACCAATGTTTGCAAACAGCAGAGATATCATAGAAGTCCCATAATCATTAGTTCAGGTACTTAGGTTGTTCAGCCTAACATAAGTAGGAACACAAATCAAAATCAAAGGTGTGTAAAATACTAGGCACTGTAAAAAGGCTATTTCCCTCTGTAAATTATGTATGTGTGTGTCTGAAAAAGAAACTGGCACTGAAGGGCTTAGAAATCTGACAATGGCAAACTCCAATTTAAATAACTTGTTTTTCATCATCTATTTATTATTTCTGCTTGGTATTATAAATTTTATACATTATAATTTTCACTTAGTCTTGTTTCAGACATATTTTGCCTCGGTTCAAATTTCTAGCTATAAGATGCTCTATACCAAATAAAAATAATCACTAGCATCTAGGACAAAGAGTAGGTGTCATGTGAAAGCTATTGACAGGAGATTGATAAAAGAGGTGAAAAGGTCTAGGGAAAATCTATTTAAAACAAGAACTTCAGAAATTACCTTGAAGTATCAAGAAAGTATTGCTTTTAGAAAGGACAAAGCAAAAATATAATGCCTAATTCCAGTAAAAACGGTAGCTATTGTTTCTCCTTAGAGATGAGTTATTTTCATATATTTCTCTGGAACAATACATATAATTTCCCTACATCCTAAAACTGATGGCTTTAACCTTAAGCCCCATGCATAAACCAGTTTTTCAACTTCTCAGCTTCTAGCTTTATATCTTTAAAGCTGCAATGAGCACAAATAAGATAACAAAGCTTTTGTGTACTTGCGTGCTGTAATGACATATGTTGCTGCTCCCTGATCTTATTACTCCTCTCTAAAATGGTGTGCTTCCCAGAACTATGAAAAAAAAAGAAAAAAAAACTTCTACACTAATAATAAAACTATTCAAGATTTCAGCCTGCCCATCACCTGAAAGATTTTTCCTAAGCTGCCTAAATAGTCAGCAGAGTGACATAAATATTTCTATAGCATTAGTAATTTGACTTTGTATATCTGCTTTTGTGTGAAAAGCAGTACATCAGAAAATAATACCTCTTTAATGTAATACTGTGGACATCCACATCCACAATCCAGATATTTCCAGTTTATTTCTTGGAACAATACATAGAGTATTCTATTGATCTAATTTCCCTTCTACCATAACTAATTAAAATATTACTGAGTTAACACAAATACTGGCCAAATAATCCATATTTCTGAAAAGAGTAGGCAAAGCTTTGATATGAACTCTATATGTATGCAATATCTAATGTATAATATGTAGCATTTTCTGATAATTTTTCTATCACAACCTAATATGTATATGGAAATTTGCTTCCATTGTAATAAGGAGGCTGCGTGAACATCCTGAGATTATCCCATCTGTATTACTTGGACTAAGAAGGAAGCTCTACATCTAATTTTAAAGAGAGATTCATTTCTACCTTCTAAGAAGCTAGAATTCTAGGAACCATTTTAATTCAATGATCTTCCCTTCCCTTTCTGTCATTATGTTGCCAACAACTATCTGCTGTTCCTACTAGTGTGCCTTGCATCTATACCTATATTTATTAATAGTTCTCATAAAAGAAAAAATCACTGTTTAAAAAGGTCTTGTTAGAAAACAGTAGATATTTTCTGGCCTGTAGTTTATGGTTGCAAATTATTTTTTATCTTGTTATTCTCTGCGATATTTATGTGGTTGCAATTTCACAAGTTTCTCATCTTGTGAAAACTGTCGCCTTTTATCTCCCATTTCATCATTAATTAAACTTGTTATTCATCAATCCCAGCCAGAGAGCTGATCTTGCACGCAGTAGTTGTATGCCCTCTGATATTACCCTTGATTTTGAATACATTTTTTCAGTAATTTTTTGTCTTGGAACACAATTGTTGTCAGAAAGCATCGCTAGTTTTACCAAACTGTCCAAACTGTCCTATCTTTCAGGTTGCCTCTACAAAACTAACAGTTTTGTGCTTGCCATTATCTAGAAGAGCATGGTCTAATGCCTATACTCTTGTTTATTTTCCCCCTATTTTACTTTCATATGCAGTTGAATTGCTCTTTGGATCTTTTTCATGTAGACCTTGGGGAATTTGTGAATAGTGACTGAGGCTCAGCGAAAAATATTTCAACATTATTTAAATTCTATATTTTTGCTTACATGTCCTGCCTTGCTCTTCTGTTACACTAAATTTTCATTTCTATTATTACGATTAATTCTAAGAATGGAATTTTCCAGTACTGGAAAAGCATGTTGATAAATTAGGCAATAAAAATTCTGCTATTTGCTCAAAGTTTTCCATTCCTCCTGTTTTCTTTGCATTTAGTGTGTAGTATTTAAGAAGATTCAGTGCTGGCTATATGAGTAACAGCTCAAACCCCTATGTCCCCCCAATTGTCTTGATGAAACCCTTTCTTATCAATTACGGGCAAAGTATTTGAGAGGGTTTTTCTATACACTTCTTGGGAAACTTGTTATACAGCAGTGATTTCTAAGTTTTTGCAATAATGGCCCTCCCTACAACATTCTGGCAATCTTGAATAGACTCTCATGTAATTGTAGAGATCATAACTTTTTAAACTTTTTAACCTGCTTGTGTGGACAATTTAACTTAAAGTCATGGTCTAACACTGTTCCATGAGAGCCCTTCCATATGAGAGCCCAGTTTTGTTACATAAATATTATAATCTATCTCCTTGCAGAAGGAAAACCTTTGTATCTAGGGCAAGCAGCTCAAGAGTAAGTTTTACATTAATGGTATTTATAGAATTTTAGAACTCTTTATAGCAAAATCATACAGCTGTAGTTCCTCAATGTACATACAAGAACAAAGATAAAGCTTTGTTTTATACTGCAGCTAATCATAACTTCATCATTTTCCTACCAATTTGCTGTGGTAATTCCATCCTAAACTAACATCTTACATCAACTGTACCAATTTGCTGTGGGAATTCTGTCCTAAACTAACATCTTACATCAACTGTACCAATTTGCTGTGGGAATTCTGTCCTAAACTAACATCTTACATCAACTTTGATTCTGCCCAATTCATATTCTAACAGCTTTTGTCTTCTCTGACCTAGCCAGTGTGTATTCTCTTTTTCTTCTAAATATGTACCACTTTCAATGGTATAACTTATGGTCCTGTTGTACCCATCTCAGATAGAGTGTTCTATGGATAGTTGTTGGAATTTGGTAAGCAGTGCTGCCTTTTGTGGTTCCTGCTATACCAGACTCAAACTTTCTAGTGACTGGACCATTAGCTAATTAGCAAGTTTAATCCACATGCCATTTACTACTAAATCAAGTGTCTTGAAATAATCTATGTCAGTGTGATTGCTCTTTGTGATCAGGCCTATACTCCTGACAAGTTTATCAGGAGAAAAAGGGAGGAACATGCAAGACAACAATAGGTAAATAATAAAAAAGAAGAGAACAGATGAATTAGATTTCCTCAATCTGCTTTCAGCTAAATTTCTGTATTTTTCTGTCTCTCTTTTTTTTTTTTTGGATAAGAGTCCTGAATAACTGGTTGCATTTTCCCTAGCATGAGTGATCAACTCACTTTATGAATTATGCCTTTCACCTCTTTTCAATTCTGAATTTTCCACTTCCGAAGATTTGTTAGTAATGTATGTTACTGATTCAGGTAACTGCCCTACAACTTTCCCAAGGATTCCTAGCTGCAAGGTTCAAGAATTCATAAAAATTCCATCAAAGCTCCCAGAGAATCCTGGCTGCATGTTTTTTTTGATTCTTCAGAAATGGTGCACAGAAATATTCGGAAAAGACTACTTTTTCTGAGGAATGTTAAGAAAAGACTTGAGTTACATGTCTCTCTATAGGTCATTTCTGAAAAGGGTTTCAAAAATCAATATCTTGTGTCAAAAGCTGTTTTTGAAAAACAGCTTTTCTTAAAGATGCTTCACTAAGCAACTTGCATACCTCCCCAGTGATGTTTAGGTTATTTAACTCAGCAGCTTATGGTAACCTTTACCTTAATAATAAAAAACCCCCAAGATATTATATGCTCCTGATTCCTAGATATTATATCTATATCTTTGGAGCTTAATAAATGACAAGTAATAGTATTGCCATGTAACACTGCAGTTATCTGCTATCCTTTGTCCCTAAGAGACCCCTACCTTTATAGGCATAACAGTGATGACTTCAAAATCCTGTTCCAATTCCAGTTTCAGTAATTGTATTCCTCCGCTACTTAAATTTTCTAAATTTTCAGTACAGTTGTTAATTAGTTAATGTGTTCTTCAGTTCCTACATGGAAGCACGTAGCAAGGTTCTGCACAGTTAAACTGTTGCTCCGTTCCACCTTAGCAGTTCTTGTACATTGAGGGAGAGATTGTGTCTTTTAAGCCATAGCCCAGGGAAGCTGTCAGCACCTGCTGTGATTTGGTTTGTTGTGCATATAGGGAGCAACCCACTATATCCATTAAGCAAGGGAAGATTAGTTCCCTGATGTGCCAGGCCTTCCTGACAGCTCAGCAGCAAAAGAAACCATTTCTAACTTGCTCCAATTTTTGTCCTTTCACCAATTTGCATATATTTTTTCTAAATCTGCCTGTCTGTTTTGTCAATTTAGTTTGTCTGTGCTGGCCAGGTGCATGTCTATCTCTATGTCATTGTAACAATTGACTGAGAAATACTAATTCTGAGTGCTGAATCTAAGCCACCATAGATTCAACAAGTATTGTAAAATAAGAAATTAATAATAGGTCAACTGACAGCTATCTTTCTAGTCTTTTAGCACAACTGATAGACGTGCTGTGATTTTATGTTCTTTGAAACATATTCTTTTCTACTTACATTAAAGATAGTGATAAATTCAACATATATTTGCAATTTTCCAGACCACAACAGAAAATGGAAGAAATTAATTATTCCAGTTCTCACCTGTTTTGCAAATGCACATTGGACTTCCATCTACTTGTGCCAAGCAGGTTGAATTGTTTATGCATGGATTGTAAGGCAGCTCACAGGGACTGAAGCGCTGGTGGCAGAAGTCACCAGTATAAAATGGAGGACAAATGCATACAAAATGTCCCGGCTTCACAGATTCAAAACAGGTGGCTCCATTCAAGCATGGCTCAGATTCACATTCATTTATATCTTCACTGCAGTCTGGCCCTGTCCAGCCTGCTGTACATGTGCATCTGGAGGGGCAAAAAAAGAAAGAGCATTGACGTGGAAGAATAAAAATTAACAGTCCAATCACTTCCAACATTTTATATTTTAAAAATAACAAAAAATAACAAAAAAACCAAAAAAAAACCCAAAAAAAAACAAACCACAAAAAAACCCCCCAAAAAAACAAACCAAACAAAAAAACCCCAAAAAAAAAAAAACAAAAAAAAACCCCAAAAAAACCCAAAAAAAAAAAAAAAACAAAAAAAAACACAAAAAAAAAAAACACCTCACCAAAAAAAACCCATAAAATGTATAAAAACCANAAAAAACACCACCAACCCCCCCCAAAAAAAAACAACAAAAAACACCCCCAAACAAATCAATAATGTATTCCTGTGACTAGCATTTCTTTTCCTGGCAATTGTGTCAGAATGCATTATGAATAAAAGTTATATTCATGTTATTTCCCAGAATTTATCTGAACAAAAGCAAAAAGACTTCTTCTAAGTCAAAGTATCACTTGGAAAACCATCTGGTTTAGGTAATGCAGACAATCATGTTTAGGCCATTTTTAGATGAAACAAAACCAAAAATTATCAAATATGAAAAGTAAATTTTCTAAATGTTAAGGTTAGAAAGATATGTTTTCATATGTGTGAAACTAGTAAGTACTTCAATGTTTGGGATTAAATGCATCAGGTAGCATATCCAGTACGCTTGAGAAAGTAAGTAGGGGTCATGAAGGATCCTAATTTAATTGTGTTCTTTCTCTTTTTTGAATGCTTTTGTGAAGATCTGTTAGTGACAAGACAGAAGAGAAAACTTCGACCAAAATCTAAATTACATCTGATTATAAAGGACCTATCTTCATGAATTAGATAAATATCTTTTTTTTATTCACAAGATAAATATGATGAGTTTCTGTAAATTAAAAGAAAACAATTTGCTAAAGTTTTCAAAGCTTGCAGAGCCAAATTTCTTCACTAGCTGCAATAAAAGAGGCCTTTGTGTACTTTAAAAGTCATACATTCCTGTTACTTTCACTGTAAATAAAATTGAATTTAATTTTATTTTTGCAGCTATTTGGCAGGACAAGAGACAATATGAAAGATGAACTATTCCAGCTCTGGTCTACTTTGATCAATATTTATTTCAGGTATTAAACCATTCAAATATATCTTCATAGTTATAATTTGATAAGAGAAATTGTTCTTAAATAAGAAACAGGTCATTTAATGGAAGATATTATGTAGTTCTGTTTTGTAAGGAACAGGTATTGCTTGCCACATGGAAGGCAGATTTCATCCCTTTAAAAACCTAGTGCTTTCTTTCAATTTTTTGGTGTTCTGTGTTATTTATTTGTGGGATACAATTACCATGGCACATGAAATGGAATAGATATTAAAAAGCAACTTTATAGTTTTAAAGGCTTCAGTATCTTAGTATTAAGGATTCAAAAATCAGGTACTGTATTTTTCTCATGTTAAAAAATAATAGTAATTTCTATCAAAAAGCATTCAGACATTCTTAAAATAACTGACAAAAATCACCTTTCAGGACTCATAATTTATGATACTGAAAACATACTTTTGGAAATATGGTTAAAAATAAATATGTGTTTTTATTCTCTGTTTATGCACAACAAACATACCTGCTTTTGCTATACATGGCAGAATGCATTTATTATCTAGAAGTGACATCCACTGAATAACACTGCATGCCCAACCAGAGCTTTACTGAATTTTCCCTCAAGTAGTCAATATATAAAAGCATCAGACTCTACAAATTAAGCATCTCCAAATGTCTCATACTGAACACAGGAGAACCCTCTGACCCAACAGATCAGAACATAGATGTTAATTTTTTTTACAGCTGCTCTTTTATTTGGTTGACTTCTTTTATGAAGTTGTGAATAAATTACTACTGATGCACTACTACAAATTGGTATGTAGGACTTGGTTATGCTCCTTTTTAGCTTAAAAAGCTCATTAAATGGAGAGCCTTTCACTTTGTATTAGGAGAACACAGTTCAGTTCTGACCTGGTCCGACTTTATGGACATAAATGAGGTGCAGAAGAGCAAACATTTACACGTTTCATTCCCTATTTTTACCCTAATGAGTTTTATAACTGCCTTTGAGTTATCAAAACTATTCTATATGACTACAGGGGACATTAGGTCACTGAAACACAGCAGTTATCTGCATTACACAGCTAGCCAGTCCTACCCCAGCTTCAGGCATGCTACCAGCTGAGATGCAACAGTCAATATTAATGCAAAGGAGACAATTAATAACAGAGCTTTTTGTACTCCTTTCTGGATTATTAAAAAAAGTTACTGGAGTCCTCATTAAATGTGAAAAAAAACAAAACCCAAACATAGAAGCATCTATCCTGAGGCCCAGTTTTAAGAACAAAGACAAAATTTTGTGTTAATGAGAACTGTTATTTAAAAAATGGTAAGGAGGTGCTAGGACTATTAAAAGCAAATTATAAATTAAGCTATTATAGCTGGTATTCTTGGAAATTACCTGATCAAAAGGTAAAAACCCAAAGAATTTTTCAAAATGACTAATTTTTTTTCACTCCATTAGAAAAATCAAGATGATTTCTAGAATTCTCTGGGGAAAAAAAGGCTGATATATGTTTTTAAGAGTCCATAAAAAGATAGTCAATGCTGATTTTCTTTCTATTGTTTTACCAACTTCCAACATAAATATTTTTCTTTCCAATAACGAAATCCAAATACACCCATCGATATTAGAACACAAAATCATGACTCTTGTATATAAACTATTCATTTCAATAATATAAGCCCCATATACTGCATTGATTATGACATGTAACTCCTTCAACACGTCTCCAAATCAGCTTCCATAACAATTCTCTCTTTACTTTCCATAAATTTCTCCATAAATTGAAAAGCTTTCCATAGAAACACAAACAAAAGGAGAGGGCAATGAAAATACACAAATTATATTCATGGTTTTATATTTACCATCTTTTAACATTAAAGTCAAAATTTAAAATTGCAAGCTATAGTCATGAATTGTCTACAGAGTAGTAATGTTAATAAGTTCCTCTGTCCCTAAATGATGAGTTAAGTATTTTATTTGGTTCTTACCTGCTTGAAAACTTACTTTTTACTCCTCACATTCCGGCCAAATGTATAGGTATCACCTGCCTTATAAGGAATTAAATAACAGGGAAGAGTCTTAAGAATATCTGAATTGTTGATTTTGGAATGAAGTTTCTGAGGTTCATCTAGACTCCCCTGCTCAAAACAGGTACAACTAGAGTTTTCTCAGGTCTGTGTCCAGCCTGGTTTTGAGTATCTCAAAGATGGAGATTCCACAACCTCTCTGAGCAATCTATTCCAGCACCTGACCACCCTCACATTAAAAAAAGGGCATTTTTTTATCTTCACTTGGAATTTAATGTAGTTTACCTTTTACCCACTACATATTTTCCTGTCGCTGGATGCCCTGAGAAGAGTCTATCTCCTTTTTCCTCAGTCCCTTTTATCAATTATTTGACCATATTGGCAAGAGCTTCTCTGAGCCCAAACCATTTTTTTTCAGCATGCTAACTGGAGAGGCAGTCTCTCTTCAATCTTAAGAGTTCTAAGATGTCTATCAATTAGAAAATCATATTGGTGACATATCATTATTCTAACCTAGCTCATCTAGAAGCTCTGGAAAATGCCAAAGGTTAACAAAAGCACGTGGTGTGACTCTTGGGGATGGTCCTGTGCAGGGACATGAGTTGGACACAATGATCCTTGTTGGTCACTTCCAACTCAGTGTATTCTGTGATAATCAGCAATGTAGTTGAATATTCCAGAGCAGAACAAATTTCAGAAGAAGCTTTTTTTTTTTGTTTTCTGTTTTAGGCCTCTTTCTCTACAAAAATACAAGCCAGTGTTTTTAGTGTTCTGTATAAAAAACTATTTAGAAAATATCAATCAGAGCACTAACCTTTGCCACAGATAAAGATGGTTTGCAGACAACATTGCAATATTTAAGAAGCTCCAGAACTGCTTGTTCCTCAGTCGTTCAGTCAAAGCAACAGGAATCCTAAACTGAACCCTCAGCTACAGTGTCCCCATCATTTAACTGCCTCTTTGACAGATCCTTGATGAGAAATGGCAAGACATTCAGTGAAGTTTAGGTCAGCCTGTTAGCCATACAACACATGCAACAATGGGCCATTCTAGAGCAAGGATTTATGTTTAGTGCATTCAATCAAATCAACTAACAGCCTGGGAAACCACAGTGCTCAGTGACAAATTTATTCCTTGTAAGCTGGAGGCTATTGGATCATCTGAAGTAGTGAAATAAGAGCTTGCTTTCAATACGTGCACAGCTTGAAATCTAGGGCACCAACACACACCACAAAGCTCCAAGGACATACACTTCCAGTCACTACAAAGCTTCAAACACTCGTGTCTCTATATTTTCTTTCCTCCTACAAACCTTTTTTTCCTTTTCTTTCATACTCAGAAAGTTTAATATGTTCTTTGTTTCACAGACAGCTACCAGACCAGTTTCACCAGCTTAAACCTGCAAAAGCTGTCATGAGTTTATCTCTGAAGTTCTTGTACTTCTGGTTCTCTGCTCTCATATGCCAGCCCTAGATAGTCTCAAATTTTCACCCATACCTCTCCTCCTCTACCCTAAATTCATTTGAGCCTGCCTTTACGATCACTACCATTATTCATTCCCTACTTTATTTTAAGAGCTCTGCATTTAAAACACACCAAATGTGACACCAATTAACTAATTAGAGAAAGCATTAAGCTGGGCTGCAGTGCTTATGCTCTGATTGAATTAACTATCTTGAGGGTTATAGGACAATAGTGGAATAGTCAGGATTCTGAATTTTAAGAGAGGAAACTTTCAGTTGATTAGTAGTTTAGATTACATTTCAGTCTTGTGGTCCATGGGATCCTCTAGGAAATGGCCTTCAGGAAAAAGGCATCTGAGAAAAGCTGGCAGCTCTTTAAGGGCATATTTTTTAGAGCACAGTTCTTGATTTCCACACGTAAGAAATCAGGTAAAGAAGGCAGAAGACCAGCATGCCTTAGAAAGTATCTCCTGGGTAAACTGAAGTGTAAGAAGGAAATGCACAGGTGAAGAATAAGGGACATTCATACAGGGAAGAATATGGGATGTTGTCTGGATATGTAGTAGTGGCTTTAGGAAAGCTAAGGCCCATTTGGAGCCTAATTTGGCAAGAGCTGCAAAGAATAAGAAGGGATTTACAGGTATGTTTGCCACAAAAATAAGGTTAAAGAAAATGTACCTCTGCAATAAATATGACAGGAGAACTGGCAACAACGAACAGAGATATTCAACTGATATATCAAGGTATTATATATATGTTGATATATCAATACATCAAGACTGAGATATTCAACATTTTCACTTTCCTCAGTTTTCACTGTTAATCTCACTTCCCATATCTCTGAAGCTCATGCTAGATACTGAGGGACTGAAGTCCTTCCCATCCTAGGAGAAGATCAGGTTCAAGGAACCTGAATATACTGAAGTCCATAGAACTCCATGAGATACACCCTAGGGGCCTGATGTAGCTCTCTCCAAAGGATTAATCAGTAAGTAAGCAAAGCCCAATTTGTCCATCACAGAGTAAATTTATAGGTGAACATAAATTGTAAAAAATATACTTAAAAGAAAGTCCACCTGCTTTTATCAGCTGTTAGAACAAGGATACGAAGCTAAAATTAGGGAAAAACATTGTTATCTTTGTCATACACACACATACCATTTTTAAATTTAACTTAGATGTAGATACTGGCTTATGGGAAGTATATACACCACCTAGAGTCCACAAGTTGTATCTGAAGTGGTGGCTAAGAAAGTATAGATAAAATATTTGTGGAATGGTACAAGGCAATAACAGACGTGCATGGATATTGTCCCCAAAGTGGAGAAAAAATATTTGGGAGGTATATTGTTAAGAAGAGAAATATAAAGATTAAGTTTCTGCTACTCTAAGAGCATCTGGGTGTCTTTTGCATGTTTGATGCATACAGAAAACCTTCAAAGGGCTTATGTAGTTTTCATTCCCTTCCAGTTCAACTGCTTCAGACTTTTAGTCCTTGCTCTTTTTCTCATTTTTAAGACATATTTTCTTTGTTCTGTATACTTCCCTCCCTCATAATTATCTGCTTATATTCTTCCCTTTGGTAACTAACCAAAATTTATTCCTTATATTCTGTGTATTCAGGAGCATTGCACTAAAAAAACCCCAAACAAACATATTTTAGACGAACAGATGGAGAAAGTTGTATTTGTTTTTCATATATTTCTTTCTTAATCCTGTATTTGAAGCTATGAGTTCACACAATCACAAGGTAACATTCAGCTCAATAAGACAGAAAGCTATATTTTGGCTTTTGCTTTAAGCTCTGTTTCAGCTGCAATGCATACATTTCTGTTTCTGGAAACAGAATTTTGCATGTTACAAAGGGTATTTATACTTTCAACTTCCATTTTTTTTTCATGCTGCTGTTTTCTTTTTTCCATTTTCCTGGGCCAGAATATAAGATGCATCTTATATCAGGCTGGATGCAACCTTCAGACTACTGGACCCCAGAGATGAGGTACACACACATTTTCTTTTTGGATCAAACTGTTTCCTTATTTATCTCAATAAGAATGACAGCCATTTGTCCTATCTACATGGCCAGATGAAATTACATTGTTTTCTGTTCCAGGCAGTAAACATTAAAATAATTAAAAATCACTGGTCAAACTGTCTCATTAGAAGGAAAGTTTGTGCTTTAAAAGCACAAGTGCTGGATACTTTGAATTCTTTAATTAAGAAAGACAACAAAACTAGTAAAAACTGTAATAAGCAAAACTGAAGATTATTGCTGTCATATGGGAGGATCACTTGGGCCATATGGCTCAGAACCAGTAAATAAAACATGGTTTGGTATCAAGTCTACTTCATAGACCATGACCATGGGGAAAACCAGTGTTGAAGTTCCTTCCCATCAGTCTTGCCTACTTAAATTCCTCTTTTAGAAGCAGTAGAAATTAATTTAAAAATACAAAAAAAAATTATCCCAATGTTTGGATGCATTTTTTACTCTTCCTTTACAGTTTTGGTTATTATCTAAGGTGCTAGAAAAACAGTTTACCATGTTCAGGTTCTTTAAAATAAATTATAATAATATTTAAAAATACTGAATCATCCCTTAAAATTTAGGAACTCCTATCTCCCAAACTTACCAAGATGTACAAAAAGGGTGCCAGAGTAATATGAAAATTTTGAAATGCAGCTTAGCAAGTTAGCACACAACACACAGTGAAGAGAAATAAAGATCTGTTTAAATTTGTGTTCTGTATGTCAAACCATTTTCTGAGTAGCAGCATTAATTTCTTGAATTACTGCAGGCCCCCATAGAGAATGTATATGCATTTTGGCATGTGAAGCTGCTCTTTTGAGTAACATCTTCTATTGACTAAATCCACATTAGACTTCCTTCTGTTCCTGACAAAATGCAGAGGAAAAAGGACATAAATTCCTTTTTTATCTTACCATCACTTGTCACCAACATCAAGAGTTACATTCTTTGCTTATGTACCCTTCATCCCTCACTGGAACAACAATCAGTACAGCAGCAACAAGGTAATTCAAGATTTCACCGTGCAATCTGAGAGAAAATATGTAATTTGCAGCCTTTTTAACAGGCAGCACCTCTCCAAAGACTTGTCAAAGAGAAAACCCTTAATTTGTGAAAACAGAGCATCAGTAAATCAATGCTACCATGAACAGTGAGTAAATGATCTGTCTCCAATATCTTGTGTGGTACTGATTCACTTTGGTAAAGAAAAGCAAGAAGTATTATTTTATTCTTTCAAGAATCAGAAAGAATCAGTTGTCATGTGGCTTCCAAGCATTACAGCAAGTTAATCTGTTAGGCTCACATGTTGAATAAATCAGCTATCTGTATGATTCTCCATCTTTCAAGGATTTTGGAAAAAAGGCTTCCATTTCCCCAGTTGCTTGTTTGCATGTGCTCTTCTCTCTTAATTTAATGTCTTTGATGAAAACTGGGTTTATTGCTGCACCTGTGGAAACTGGTATCTTCAGCACTATTTCCCCTTGGAAATCTCTTCCTCTACCCAAGATTGCAGTGTAAAGAGCCTAGTTGTTATGGAAAGCAGCTCAATACCTTTTCTCGGTTTTTATTGCTCTGATATTTTCTGAGAGTTACAGGTAACTCTTACAGTATTTTAGTATTGATTTTTGAGACAAGTCCTCTTTGACCTGCGAAATCTGAAAGGAAGGAAAATGCTGCGCTGAAAAGTAGAAGCTATCACCTGAATGCAGGTAACAGCCCCTCTAGGAGAAACATTTGTTAAATTTGGGAAGTTTAGCAATGCAGCTGTAGTTCTGTCAATTGACCTCAAAGCTCTTCACCCTATATACAGAGATGGCACTGATTGCAGAAGAGAAAAATGAACTCTCTGGGTAGTGTGGGGACTTTTGCTCAGGAGGAGTGAAGGAGATATTTCCTGGTCTGTTCCTTCCACCACAGGCAATCAAAAATGGCCAAATAAATGTGATTACAATTGCAATCTTTATTAGCAATAATTGGCATGGCAACACAAAGTGCTAAATAACATGCTCCAACTCTAAAATTTTATGAGGTGCGAGCAATACAAATCTAACCATGAAGATAGATTACCTTGACATTTGGAGAATTTGATATGAGAAAAAATTGAACATAATGCACACCAAGTCAGAAGTCTGTGCAAATGACCTCTGCATAATGATTTGAGTGCATGAGCAAAGAAATGTTTGTCTCCTTCATATTGCAGTTTTTGAACTCTGCAAGTCAATTAAGCAAGATTTCTCTATCAGTTTTGGTGGTGGTGATGGAGGGGGAGTATTTCCAACATTCTATGGAAAATTTTTCAGAATTGTTGATTGCTCTTTACCTAGGGTTTACTCAAGTTCCAAGGAAGGGAATCATAGAAGAAACAATATTTCTATGGTTCAGTCTGACATTAAAGCACTATCTGATCCAAGAAGAGAAGCAAGAGTACAAGAAAACATTTCATTGAAAAAAAACGACTAATGTATTTTTTTTTCATTTTTTAAAAATTTTTAAATTTATTCCATACATAGAAGACATTAAATACTTTATGCCTAGAACCAACTAGGTGCCTATAAAAAACTGATAACCAAGGATAGATACGGTACTTAGTGTGGCAAAATATATCAGATCATCATGACATCACTTAACCATATAGTATCTATATTTATATATTTGAAGAGAACTATTGAAACATTTTCAACACTCAGCAGCAGTCATGCTAACTTCAACATTATAAACTCAGATTTTCAAAAGAGCCTATAGAAAATAAAACTTGAAAAGGCTAGAGAGTCTCATAACTAATACTGGCAGTCTAGAAAATGCTTTGTAAATAGATTAAGAAGCAGAGATGACTCTTTTCATATTTGTTATTAAAATAAAAGAAATAAAAAAGTATTTGCAGAAACTGACCTTCAATAATATGCCAAATTATAATCTCTTACTATTCTCCGAATAGTGCTAGAAGATTGCAACCTCAAAAAATAACAGAGGCAGTAACATTTCATCTTTCAAGACTAAATTTATAAAAGATCACCTAACACAGATCTTGATTAGGTTACCCAAAGAATAATTATATGAGTAAACCCTTGAAAAAATTTTTCAAGGAGTGTTATAATTTCCAAGCATATAAATAGTAAAAAAAACCCCAAAATTAAATATCTTCAAGTCAGACAGTATTTCTCAAAGTTATAAAAAACTAGACAAGAAAACAAATGTATTTGCACTGCTCAAATACTGCAGTCACATGAGGTAGCTATTTCTCTACTGCAGATTCTGTTACAAAACCAAATTTGACTTGTCATGTCCTGGCAAATAGCACTTCAAAAAAATAGCTTTGTCCTTATAAAGATTATTGTTCTGATATAAGCTATAAAAGCAAACAACAAAAATTATTTTCAGTTCATCTCCAAGAGTCAGTTATGTCTTTATCTACCTTTGATATCTACTCTAATATAAACAATCCAACTTTCTTCTATGGGTATCTCACTGAGTTATTTCAATAGAGCAAACCTATGAAAATTTTATGACTGTCCCTTCCAGACAGGGAATGAACAAGTCCAAGAGACCTACATATAACAATGCTTATGGATGCTCATAGAGAGCTGTGATTTTTGTATTTGTGGTCCCTTTTCTCCACCTGTGACCTTCAAAGATAAAGGCTCACTTTGATAGATTATTTTTCATATATCCATACTGGCATTTAGTAGGAGAAAATATCATGGTTACTGTTCCTGCATTAGTCTGCTTGCTATTGCTGAAGAGTGAGCACTGGTTTATAGAGGACCTCTAACAGTGTACTGTCTGGAATTGCAGTCTAAATAAACTCCTATAATGCTTCTATTGATCTAACAGAGCACACACAGTGTAAATCCCAGAGAAATCCAAAAGACAATTAACTAATTTTTTTTACCTATAGAAATTAAGGGTGGGGAAGCCAATGTTGATTTCCTAATTGTGTTGTGTATAGTTTACTAGTTAACAGTTAACTAGAACTATTTAATGTATAATTTTTATATGCGTACATATGTTTCGTATTGTACTGTCATATATAAGCAATTATTTCTAAGATGCAACTGTTTTAGCTGAATAACTCATACTTTTTCAAAATTGTTTTTAATAAATATACAATAATGCTATTCTCCAAAACCAATTTTGGAGTTCCTATTCCATTCTAATATTTTTAAAGATATTGTCACTGTTACACTCTGAAAATAATTCTCTACTTCAAAAGAAAATGCCTCATAATTGAAGATGAAACCTCAGTATTCTTTTGGCTGTGAAGTCTTTTCAAGACAAGATAAACACATGTTACGTCTTGACATTAAAACTGACATATTTAATTTACAAATATTTTGACCCTTGACCACTGTAGAATTGCTTTAAGAATGTAGAAAAAAGGAACAATACCTATGAAACCAATGAAATCTCTCAAGGAGTGAAACGTAGATTTTACTAATGACCTTTCGAATCAAAGGAATAGGTTTTTATAGTAAAGAGAATGGGATCTACAATCCTGTCCTTTTGTGTGGAACTGTTTATTACTGCTTCTCCGTGGTTCAAAAGGATATATTGTCAGCAGCAATGCCCATAATCATAGAAAAATATTCCTTTGTGCTGCTGACACTGCTGATGCATGAAATATCTAATCTGTAGCTAACAAAGACAGATGGTTTTCCCATTCATTTCTAATTAGCCATTTTTAAAGTGTCAGCAGCATTTTTTGTTTATTTGCTGTTTAAACTTCCTATTATACTAGGGTTTTCCAAATTTAAAACGTAAATGTTCTTTAAGGGAACAGTTAAATGAAGGGCAAAAGAACAAGCAGAAATGAGTCTATTATGTCATATGCAACAGAAGCATTATAATATTAGGATTAGAAATAATGAGGTAGTGAAATCTGTCTTGAAAACTTTTTCCAGACATTCTTTTTGTGCATTGCCTTTTACTGTGCAGGGCTTAGGAGCAGCGGAAAGAACACAGTAACATACTTTCTCCATGCAGGGGAAGAGAAGGAAGAAAAGCTCTTTATTTTAAATTTGGTCCTCCTTTTTATAATAGACTTCGTAGGACAGAGAAAGTAAAACGTCTTTCCCAGGCTTTGTTGTGTATCCAGTAGGTTTTTATTTTTGTTTTCAATTCTTTATTTATGTTTACATTAGAGAAAAGCGGCTAGCTTGGGAAAAAACCCTAGCTGAGCTTTAGAAAGTTGGACTGGAAAAATCCTCACAAGAGTTTTTTCTGGGCCTGACAGCCACACATTGTCTATTTTATTTCTATCCATTTTATTTTTAATTCTGACCATCCCACACATCATCATATCCCACCCAAGATTACTTTGTGGTGGCAGTATTTTTGTTATTGACCAGAACAAAAGACAAGCCACTTGATTTCAGTTTTAATATCATTGTTACATAACATGATGAGGGGATGAATTATGTTGAATATGGTCTTTGTGTCCAGCAATGCAGTGAGTTTTGTCTATGAAGATGTTATGATAGCGTGTGAAGTCTTGCTAAGATCAAGAGAAATGGCATCCACAGTCCTCTCATTATCTGTCAAGCCAGTCATCTCATTGAATGCTATTACCAAGAATGCTTCCCCTTTTGTGAAAATATTCTCCTGGGCACCTTCTTTTCCATCATGTGTGTGGGAACAATTTCAATGGTTATTTGCTCCATCACCTTTCCAGGGACCAGGGTAAGGCTACCCAGTCCACAGTTGCCCAGATCCTCCTTCTTGCCTTTCTTGAAACTAGCAGTCACATCCTCCATTTTCAGCCATCTTTTTTTCTTCCTTTGTCCATTCCATTCTCTGGCATATTTCAATTACCTGTCTTTCTTCCAATCCTTAGGAGCCTCTCCTTGTCACCAAGATTTTTTCACAGATAGACAAAAGTGGCCTTACAAGGACTTGAGCCATTTCCCTCAGGACTCATGATATCTCCTATCAGGAGTATGCAGCAGAGTCTTCCAGTGTTTGACATCACTCATCCTTCTGGTATTGCTCCATGACTCAGGTTTAGCTGATTTAGATTCTTCAGAGGATAGAGTTTCTATTACATCCTCTGGTACAGGGTAACAGCCTACTCTGTAGTGGCAGAGTTCAGATAGGACAGGAACCCTCATCCTGTTGTCAAGGTTACAAGCTTCTAGCCTTCATTTTAGCTGAAGTCTCCATTTCCAAAATTTTATGCAAACATTCTTCCTGTTTCTCCTTCACTATGTCTGGAGTTCAGGTTCTTGTATTTATAGAATCTTGGAGAGCATGATATTGTCACCATCTCAGCTTCACAGACTGCTGACTGCCTCCTGAAGCTCCTTCACTTGGCAACACAGATTCTCCTCCAGGCAAGGACACTATCATCTGATCCCAGCCTCAGCAAGATGTTCCAGACATTTCTGCAGCTCCAGGTCTACAAAACTGCATCCTCCCTGAAGAGCTCAGTCTGGTTTGGGGTCTCTAATGGGCTGATCTAGTTACTCTAGTGGCTGGTCAGTGCTGGTGCTATGCAGCACCTCACTAAGTACACAGTGTCCTCAGTGGAATTTCTGGCCCCTTCTACTCTGTTGGCTGTACTCTGGACTTGGCAGTTACATACACTCTTTCTAGCATTTGCTGAAAGCATGTTTGGCTGTCCTTAATGTGGAGTCAGCTGGAAACAAAAAGCTTGAAGTCCCCATAAATCAAGAAAAGTTGGCAATAAAGCTTGTGGGACACTGCTACAGCTTGTTAGCAGTCATAGCCTTCTGTAGTTATCCCTTCTGGGGAGCACCAGGCACCCTGGAGCTCTTCAAAGGTTCACAGCAGTCCTCTGATGACCCCAGGAGTTCCCAGGAAAGTTAGCATATCATCAGCCAGAGACCATAAACTGCTGGGCAAACACCTTTGTTTGTTAGCTCTGCTCATGTATCAGTACATTATTTGCAAGGAAAGTGTTTAACTGCCTTATAGCAATGATGAATTTAGGTAACTTATATTACATTTCATACACTCTCAAAGCTATGCTTGAGGTACCTTATTATTTTAGAAACTGGTTTACATTCCCTCCATTTAACCAGTGAGCTCATCATCATTTTATGTGTCTTTGGGTGTTTGCAAGCAAAATGCATTATAAAACATTTATTTAAAATGTATCACCTAATGATTAAACATATCAGGTGGAACAATGCTACTATTCAGGAAGAAAAAGTTGATAAGCTAATTTGGGAGGAGGGTGGGAGGTATTTTCCAGGTACTTACTGTGTTTTGTTTCAAATTTTAATGATTTATTTGGATTTTAAATAAAAATATTCTTTTTCTTTGAGAAGATTGTTGAATTAGAACTAAAATATGCCCTAAGGAGTGCAGAATGTCAGTGACTGTTTGTAAGATGTTGCTGAGGTGGCACAGCAATATCTTCTTTTTTGCTAAAGGCAATAGAAACCCTAAAGCTCATTCACTGCAGTATAACAAGAAGCACACTACACATTTTCAGTTGTTAGCAGTATGACCAAAGAGGAACTCTAAAACACTTGCTGGCTGTGGAGAAAACACTTGTTTGTGCTTTCACACTTTTCTTTAGCTAATTCATTAGTAAATCTCCTGAGTGTCCATATAAATCTTTTAAAGATGGTTTTAAGTAAGAAATATATACAAAACTTGGTACTGGGATGAAGAAAAAAAGCCTACAACTCTGAATGAAAGATAAGTCAGAAATGCAACAGACGTGTTTTAGGAAATGTCTCTATAGCAAAGAGGAAGAGTTGGCCAAAGAACCCTGAAGAAATGACAGATAAGAGTTGCTGCTTGCAATAAAATGCTTTAGCATTTGGCATCTGAGGTCATTGAATACCAAGGTGATACTCGTCTATGGGAAAAGATGCTTCTTGTTTTTGGGGAAAAAATTAAGGGAGAGTATTGCAGTAGTTAAAAAGAATGTGAGTAAAACCAGAAGGCACACTGAACACAGCATTAAAATTATCATATTGTGCTTTCCTTTAGAATTCTGTGATAGTTTAAAACTCAGTCATTTAGAGATGAGCATATCCTTAAAACACACTGTGTAAATTAGGCATGCTTTTACTTTAGATCTTTCAGATATTTACACATCCTGAATTCAGGAATTACCTGCTTCTACAACTTGGCACAGAGCAATTCTTGCATATTTCTGAGAAAATGCAGAGGCTGATTTTGACTTTGATTTTCCAAATGAATCCTTTCCAGAAGGGGAAAAAAGAAAAGAAACAGTACTCTGATTTTCTGTAACAGTACTGCAATTATTGTATGCATGACACTGAATATATCCTAATGACTTAAGACTGGTATTTTTTGAGCTTAGCACAGGTTGCACCAATGAAAAACTATTTTATTATTCTCAAAAGACATGGATTCAAATGCTAAGGAGCAAAGAGGGAAGCAATAGGGCAAGATGCATTTGGAAATGTACTGAGAAAGTAACAACAAGGAGGCAGGATAAGTCTAACTCTGGTTGACGTTGACAGTATGGTTATTCAAATTGTCAGCTGGCATAAATCATTATCTAAGTAAAGACAAAGAAAGATGATCATGACATGGTTACTAATTGAAGAAGCATTGCTAAGGAAGACTAGCACAACTTGAGATGAGTTCAGAAATCATTCAAAATACCCTCTGCTATGAACACAGATTATTCTTTCCGCTGGAATCTAGAGGGAGGTAGGAAAACCATGGCCTCTTGCAGGACAAGGTAAAGCACAAAAGAGTTTAAATGGAGATAGTTTAAATACTGACAACTTTTTGCACACATTAGCAGTAATTTTGCAGAAGTGCTTAAGGAACTTGAACCTCAAATTCTAAGCTGACATTGGCAGTTCCAACTTTCGTCCTTGCAGAACTTAGTGGGAAAGAGAGGTTTCAGCATTTTATAACACAGCCAGGTTTGTAATATCCATGACTGTGAAGGGGTAAATGGAGAGACCTGTGTCATAGCAGCACAAACAGGATGTAAGAAAACATGCTAGAAGGGAAATATCAAGGATAAGAATGGGCAGGCAGGAAAATGTCTGTCTCCAAATCAAAACAAACAAACAAACAAACAAACAAACAAACTAACTAACTAACTAACTAACTAACTAACTAACTAACTAACTAACTAACTAACAAGGGGTCCTGATTGCAAAAGTAAGATATCAAGAGTGGATAAGGTAGCATGAAGAACTGAACTTCAGTTTACATTGAGATTATAAAAAGTGTCTTAGTGGATGGATTCAAGTGCTGACAAAGGATAACTTTTGTGTACCCAACGAAGCAAACACTGACCCTGTCATAAAACATAAAAGATAGATAAATTACATAAGAAAATATACTTAGGTAGGTCTAATTTTCTGTTTAGTATGGAGAAGTCTATTTGTATGTCATAAACAGAAAAGCAGCAGCAAGGGACCATTTTTATTCTTTATAAGAAACTAAAAAACAAAAAGTGACAAAATGAATCTGTGGATTTCAATGTAAATATTCAGAAAGAACTGAGTGCTTTGGAAAGACACTTGATTAATTCTCCAAGTTCTAATATCATAATGATTACAGACAAGTTCAAAACTATTCTACATCATTAGAAACTCCAGTTCATCCATAAAATTATGTTGTCTGTTATTTGGCAAGAAGCGTTGAATAGGTTTTCACTCAAAAGTTGGTAACAGCAAAAGAGACACAGGGGCTTTAATTAGGGTTTGATGTTACTGGGGCTAAACCTCAGAATTATCAATACAATAGAGAAGAAATAAAGAATTCAGCTGATACTAGATGAATCTGTCCATAAATGTTCAGAGCTATAATTTGAGATTTCATGTTATCATTAGAATTAAAGTCACATGGTACTGGAAATATATGCATGAAAGATATGCATTAATTTTTTCTAAATTATTTGCCATGTGCCGTGTGCCAAACTGAAAACTGAGAAGGAAGAAAAAGATATTTTGCATTTTAGCAGCTGAACATAAATTAAATCGAATGAAAGGGAACATGTTAAAAACTATTCACATTGAACAATTCAGGCTTGACTACTGGTTCAGTGTCTTTCTTACCTGATTTTTTAAAATAAAAATATGTTTCTGAGAAGGCTTTGTTTTCTTTTTTTCTGTTGGGATGTGATTCATTTTTCTATGGTGGAATCCATAAAGGAAGGAATTCAGTGTGACAGATTTGTTGATACTTCAGTTTTGCCAGATAATTTTCATTTCAAGATTCAACAATGAATAGCCCCAGATAAAAAAAAAAAAAACCCCTCAAAAATGAAGATTTTAATTAGTAATTATGTTTGCTATAATCATTGTCTTATCACAGATTTGAATTTGGTAAGAAAATGTTTCATTTTTCATTATATTCACTTTTTTTCCTATACAAAAATATATTTTTAAGCTGTTGCACCATAAATTATTTAGTTTTTAAGTAAGTGATGTTTTCACCTGGACTTGCAAATATTTAAGAGAAATTAAACTAATGAAGATTATCCAAAGCATAAAAGAAAGCTAAATTTATCTATCTATTACATTAATATAAGTTGTAAGTGATATCAAGTACCAGTCATGGTGTGGCCAATTTCAAAGAAATCCATAAAATTCTGAGTATTGCTGCCAGCAGCTCAACTTACAGCAGGAAAATAAACAGTGCCAAAACAAGGCCACAGGCAAGGAAACTTCATTGCCTATCACTGATGCATTCTCAGAGCACTTGCTGGCCTGACTTTGGTCCAGACTAATGCCTGTCCAAAACAATGCATGGGCACAGCTCAAGAACTGCAATGACCTTTTCTGTTTGGCAATTATAATCCAGCTATCCTGTTTTAGAAACTACATTTAAGTTTAAAGACATGGCTCGATGTTCTCAGGCTCACGTGCCAGTTACTGCCACTGCTTAGCTACCATAACACAAACACTTTGTCTTGTTGATGTAGCTTGTAAGAGAAAAGCATCAGCAAAGGTAATAAAAACCAACACATCTTTTCAAATTAAGTGTAATTATGGTCTTTTAGCATCTATGAGTACAAACAAGGACAGCTCTAATAATTGAAATGAAATTGCTTTATATTATAAAAATAAAACATTGAGCTATACTAATTTTCTTGGTGTTGCCAAGTCTCAGAGTCACTTTCAACTCTAGTATCACTGAAGATATTGTTTTGTTTGCTGTAACCTACTCCTTGTATATGATGATTCAATGGTATGTCTAATTTTCCTGTTCTATTATGTCAACTAGGACAAATAACTCTGAGAAAAAATATGCCTGGTGCTTACACTTCAAACCAATTTTCTTGTGAACATTTTCCATAACAGTTCAGTATTTGCCAAATCTTGAAAAAGTACTTCTTGAGCATTTTTGTTCTCAATAAAAAATAGGAAGTCCTTGGATTTGTGCATAAGTAACTGACCCAAGTATGAATAAAATCAGAAGAAGCCCTGTTACCTTCTGCAACACATATAATGCTTCTATAGACTGGAAAAATTGGGAAAATGTAAGGACAGGTAAGGATCCATGGCTGCAAAATAACCTAGACTTGTCCTTGAGGGTGGTAGACTACAAAAAACTACAGAAAACCAGAAAAATTTAAATATTTCAGGGTTTTTTTTGGGGGGGGGGTTGGGGATTTTTTGTTTGTTTGGTTGTTTTTTTTTTACATTCTAAAAGAGTTTAAAAAGTGGGAAAAAAGCAATTAAAAAGATTTTAACAAGTTTTCTCAACACCGCTACACTTTCTGTTATTAGAATAAAAGTATTTTACCAAACTAGGAAGCTTAACACCAAATAAAAATACAGCTCTAGGACCTCACAAACCATTTTGTTTAAGTTGTGAACACAAATTAATTTAAAAAAATATTATATATATTATGTTATTTAACTTAGTTATGTTAGACTATTTGGGAAATAATTTCTCCATTGTCAACTGTGGTTAGTTTCCTTTCTGATTATTGCCTGTATTATCAGGAATATATACAGCGACATCAGTATCTATTAAGAATTTACAAGATTCTTCTAGTATTGACATCATAATATAGACAAATCCTGGCTTCATGGAGCAGAACCTGATCACTAGATTGTTTATGGAATCCTAAACCTTATGCTACTGAAAGAAAATAATTTATAAACTATAAATTAATGCATGAAATAAAGATTGTGGTTTAAGCTAAAAGTAATATGGTTAGTGTCAAATCCTCTTGCTTTGTCTGAGGGTATATAAATTTTAGTTAAATTACTATTTTGTTGGTATTTGAAGCCACAAGGTGGCAGCAATGATACGAGCTCCTTATCCAACTGCCCACTATTTTAACTCTTTAAATCATCTCTTGTGTTTATAGGGCAAATATGACAGAAAGAGAAACAATATTTTCTTTGACAAAGTATAGTTCCAAACTAGGTTACTTGCTAAATGTTTCTTAAATCATACTTTTTTATTTTCCTTTTTTTTTTTTTTTTAAATTTTACATATACTGTCTATTACATCTGCTGGCTTCACATTTCCTTCCCAAGCTGGGAAATAAAATAATGACTGGATGCGTAAGCCTGGCCTTCCTGGAGCATGACCATAGAGTGAGGAGGTGCAATGCTTACCGATAGCTGTTGAAAAGGTCCATGCAGGTGCCATTGTTTCTACAAGGCTCTGAATTACATTCATTTGACTCCTTTTCACAAAATTTTCCTTCCCATCCAGGCAAGCAATCACACTGGTATCTCTGTAATGCATTAAGTAAAATAAACAATCTGTTACTCTTTGTATTTTAATGCAATTACAAAAGTGTCATTACTAATTGCTGGAAAACATTACCAGACAGCAAAAGAACTTTAGGAGTTTTTAAAGATATGAGTGCATAAATAAATTCCCACAGCATGATGGTGAAATGCATAATGTACCAGCATCTTTACATCTACAGGTGTTTAGAGACTGAAAAAAACTTAGTTGCATTTTAGGTTTTTGTTAGTGAAATTTGGAAACAGACAGAGACAATTACATTTCAAAGATATATGGGCTATGATCTTCTTATAAACAGCAGAGGGAAATTATTTAATTTTGTAATATACTTTAAAAGTATAATAGATTAAGTCAGAACTCTGAAGGGAGTCCAGATTGAGCAATTGACCCAGACCTTTCTGTAATGATACTCTTATACTCTCAGGACAAATTGAAAGCTTGAAATATTAATTGGACCAAGATAACAAAAAAGAAAGGAAGTTAACAATTTAAAGTCACTCTCAGTATGATTGTCCTGGAGTGTGCAACAGCTCCATTGATACCAGTACTTCAAATGAAATTATTTACATGCATAATATCTGGTCAAATCAACTTTTGTACCAACCATCTTGTATATAGTTTATTTATTATTTTTATTTTACCAAGTGCATTCTGCTTGTTTTATGCTCATGTTGATGAAAATCACTGCTATGCTAGCTTGGGACACATCCATGATTTCTGTGACATGGATGTTTTAAATCCACCTAGATAAACTTTAAAAGTCAGGAAATAAAATTGAAGGGTATCCTTCTGATTTAAAATCGGGCACGGAACATGGGCAGCTGACACCTTGTGTGGGAGTTGGTCTGCTGAAGGGTAGGAAGACTTCAGAGAGATCTGGGCAGGCTGGATAGATGGTCCATGCCCAGTTGCGTGGGGCTCAACAAGGCCAAGTGTTGGTTCCTGCCCTTGGGCCCAACAACCCCAGACAGTGCCACAGGCACTGTGGCTGGAGACTGCCCTAATGGAAAAGGACCTGGTGGGGTTGGTTGACAGCAGCTGGACATGAGCCAGTGTGTGCCCAGGTGGCCAGGAAGGCTCATACATCCTGGCCTGTGTCAGCAATAGTGTGGGCAGCAGGAGCAGGGCAGGGATTGTCCTCCTGTACTCAGCACTGCTGGGGCCACACCTCGAGTGCTGTGTCCAGTTCTGGCCCCTCACTGTGAGAAAGACACTGAGGGGCTGGAGTGAGTCCAGGGAAGGGCAATGGAGCTGGGGAAGGGTCTGGAACACAAGTCTTGTGAGGAGCAGCTGAGGGGTCTGGGGGTGTCTAGCCTGGAGAAAAGGAGGCTCAGGGGAGACATTACTGTTCTCTATAACTGCCTGAAAGGAGGTTGTAGCAAGATGGAGGTCGATCTCTTCTCCCAGGTAAGAAGTGACAAAACAAGAAGAAATGGCTTGAAGTTGGACCAGGGGAGATTTAGGTTGGATACTAGGAAAAATTTATATAGTCAAGCTTTGGAACAGGGTGCTTTGGGAAGTGGTTGAGTCACCATCCTTGTAAATGTTCAAAAAACATGTGGATGTGGCAGTTGGGGACATGGTTTGGTGTCAAACATGGCAGTGCTACATTGACAGTTGGACTTGATGATCTTAGAGTTTTTTCCAATATTGATAACTTTATGATAGGAGACAGAAAGATTTTGTTAGAATTTTTTGTTCTTTTAAATGTAACACAGAGATGAACTTGGAAAGAATAATTTGCTGTGAATTGTGCCAAAGAAAGAAAAAGAAATACATTTGAGACAAATTACATTACTACTCCACATGTTAGTGTTTCAAAATACTGACCCCAAGATTAGCTCAGCTGTTTACAGCATGGTCCTAATAACAACAAGGTTTAATTCCCATATGGGCTATTCGCTTTGGAGTTGGACTTGATGATCCTTGTATGTTCCTTTCAACTCAGAATATTCTGTGATCTGTGATAATAGCCACACCCAAATATCTCAGTTCTTGACATACTTATTAGTGTTAAATGGGAAAAAATGGGCACTACTAATCCACAGCCATGAGTAACAGACACCTCCTAAAAATTGTTCTATTTTCAGGTTAGGTTTTCACATATACTGGGAATGTGACATACCAACTTTTTTCTAAAAAAACTCTTCAAGACATGGATTACAAAATGAGAAGTGAAAGGAGGCTTGCCAACTGTTTTGTTTAGAAAGCAGCAGTATTTTTCTAGTCTCACTAAAATTATCTGTCAATCAAATGCTGAAATTCTGTTCTTTGCAGACTTTTCATTACTTGGGAATTGTCATATCAAGCACAAAACATTACTCACATTTATGTATATCATGCATATGTGCAGAAAAAGCTAAAAATTCTTACACATTATTTCCTCTCAGTAGTTTTACAGTAATTGAAAGTGCAATGTTGCATTAAACTATATGTAAGCAGATAAAAAGAGTTTTGATAGACACAAGTTTTTACAGAGAAGAACCTTGGAGGCCTGGTGGACACCCAGTTGGACAAGAGTCATCAATGGCCCTTGGGGCCAAGAAGGCCAGGAGCATCCCGGGCTGCATTAGAAGGAATGCTGCCAGCAGGTTGAGGGAGGCAATCCTTCCCTTCTACTCAGCTGAGGGGAGGCCACAGCTTAAGTGCTGTGTCAGCTGTGGGCTTCCCGGTACAAGAGAGATATGCAGCTATTGGAAGGAGTAACATCCAGCCAATAACATCATTAAGAGATTGATACATCTCTTAGATGAGGAAAGGCTGAGACACCTGGGATTGTCAGTCAGGGCATAGCATGTACCAACAGCATAAAATAACAAGAAGCTGCATAATAGAAAGCATGTGGTGGATCAAGCAAGAGACTGAAGGAATAGAATTTAATACCTATTTATATGTTGTTCCCCTTTATTTACTGTAACTATGCATCACTATCCATTGGAAACAGGTTAAAATAAATTGTACCTTTGAGTTCCTGCCAATTGTCTTTTGTTTGTCCTCCAAAGAACACAGTAAGTGCATAAATAACACTATAGTTATTCCTTGTACGTAGCTCTCTCTTGTACAATATGTAGCACAGTATGCTTAAGAACAGTGGATTTCACCAGCTAGGGTAAAAATTTCTGATCCGTTGCACACATACCCAGAAGCAAATATGTACATGACCATGTCTTTATCCAATTAACTGTGTGTGCTGTAAGAAAGTGCCATTTAAGAGCATTTGCATATTTTCCCTTCTCCAACACTGTAAATGAAGAATTAATCATTTCCTTAAGCCCCAGTCAATGTTACTTCACTAGGAAATGGTAGCTGAACATCTGGTAAACAGAAAGTGCAATGTTCATCACACAGAACAAAGATCTAAATTATGAACAAGGCAAAACTTCAAGCCTGCCCTGTATATGTATAGATTGAGCAGAATTTTTATCATACAGCTATATACTCCAGATATGTTTTCCATGTCTAGAGAAAAAAAATAATTTTAAAAGATACCCATGGAGACAGAGAATTTTTTGGGGGATTTTAAAGTTTTGAATTCACAGAAAAAAGAAAAATACTTCACCTGGAAACAGAAACATACAAAAGGAAATGTAGAAACATCCCTTTAATTCTTTGTGCTCCAAGTTCTTCTGCCAGATCATTTCTTGGGGTGCAACCCTTTTTCCATTAAAGCCAAACAAGGGGAACCTATCATAAAGCTACTTATCATTGGCACATAATTGGAGATGTACTCCAGCCTCTATAGAAAACTCATCACAAAACTCTTGTCTATAGGAATCAGGGCTTTTTTCCCTACAGAAAACCTTCATGCAACTTCATTTTGTTAGTGCTAGCAGCAGTTCATTTAACCTTGTGAAATAAATGTGAACATAAAATTGTAAGCATCTGTGAAATCATATTTGCAATTGCTCTAAACCATATTGAGATCCTAACATTATTTATGCAGCCTTTTTTGTTAATTTAAAGGTCTTTTCTGAGTTGCTACTTTAGGGCTTTACTTTTAAGTTGTTATTGATTTAACCATTTGCATAATCATACATATTAACTGACAAAATTAGATTCCCATTAGTCATTATGGCATTGTTTTCTTTGTGCAAGTCTGTTTGCGTTTATATCCTAAGTAAACAAGCTTGCTTAAAAACAAAACAAAATCAGGATATCCGTTCATCTTCGTTTGGTTTAACACTTACTTTCATTTTTACTGTAGATGTCTGAGCTAAGTCAAGACCTATGCAGAGTGAAGTCCCAGCAAATACACTACTTTTCTGTCTTCTGATAATGAATTATTTACCTATTCTTCACAGGTTGTAGGAAGAGTAAATGTATTAACTGTGCTGCTCCACAAATTAAGGAAATTTGACTTCTGACACAAAGAAAATCTGCAATTAGCTCTGTTGTTGCAACTCTAGAAGACATACATGACTTGCTCTAATATTAGTTAATAACTGTAATAATCAGATTGCTTAACTTACAGCAAACACCTCCAGGGCTGAGTGTCAGGAGGTTTGCTATATGGTTATTAATACTGATGTTAATGGGAAGAACCATTATAAGAAGTGGCATAAAAGAATAAGGTGAAAAAAAGTGTGAAAAATGGATTCAGAAGTGATGAAAATTACAATTAAAAATCTAATTTTTAAACAGTACTATGAGTGATTGATTCTGATAAGACTACTATTTAAAAATCACCAAAATTACTTACTGAATCTTATTATTAGAATCACCAACTGATGTATTCTTATGTATTACTTTATTAAAAAATAAGGCTTTTTTCTATTTTACTCTTGCTATGTAATTTGCAAAGCCTATGTGATATTTTGTGTTAAGCACTTAAAATGTGAAATACTAGGGTAAATAACTTAATATTAAGTACTAGCTACCTACAGAAGTTTAGGTAGCATTAGGTAATGCTAGGTATTTTTAAAGACTTCTAAATTCTCTCTATTTATTTACATATCTTTTCCTATGCAGTTATATCTTAAAAATGCTGACCAGTATATTTATTTGCTCTTCCAAACCACTTATATTTTTTTGTACTCTAAGTTATTATAAATTATATATCATCTGATATAAAGGATAAACCAGATTTTCTTTAATTCAAATTTTAAGCAAGGCTTACAGGAGAAACAAAGAACATTTTTAATTTGCTTATCTCTCTAACATTTTAAATAATAAATAAGTTAAAGTAACAAGAAAGCATATGTAAAACAGCTGATACAAGTAAAGTTTGGTAAGTTGTAATGAGTTTTTGCTTTATATTTTATTAATTCTGTTTACATTAAATGCATTTAATAAACATATGAAAAAAGTTAGATTTTCATCATATTTGAATAGTGCACCATTATTAAAGAGAAGCTTACATTTTCATTCAGTGCAAGTTCTGGCTTAAAATATGGCTGGTATCTAGACATGCTGTGTATTTGTAACTCTAAATGAACTGTACTGTAATTTGTAACCACAAAGAAAATTATCTTAAATGGGAACACTTGTTATTTGCACTGCAGGTCTCTAAACACAAATGTTTCATAGAATGGTGCTTTGCTAAAAAATAATAATTATTGCTGCATTTGATATTGATAATTTTAAAAATGACACTTTTTGTAAAAGTATATTTTTGTGAAAGTTTCGTTTTCTTAAAATTGAATCAGAGCTAATGCTAGTAACAGGCTTTTTAAAAAATTATTTTAGATTTCATGTTTCATTTAACATGCAAATAAATTCTGGCCTATGCCTTTACAATTTAATCAATTATTTCCATCACTGCTCAGACATGACAGTCATCACAGTCCAATGTAAATCTTGTTGGGGTTAGTTTTCTATGTGGAGATTCATCTGTAACATGCTGAGGCATGCAAACAGGCAACATGGTTTTCACTAGTATTGACACAGATATTCCATTTGAGCATGGACAATGTTAAACATTACATATGTATTATGTTTGCAGAAAAATCTCTGTAAATTTATACTTTTTAGCAAATTCAAAGTTATTTTATGAGGTGCTACAAGAAATATGGACATTAGAAGACCATTAGGACAATCATTAATATAAACAAATCTTACAGTCAAAGTATTTCAAAAGTTGTTGATATGATATTTTTCTTAGGAAAAATGAAGGATTTAAGAGAAAAAAAAATAGATTTGATAATGGCCCAATCTATCAATAATTTTATGACAACAAACCAAAGTCAGTTTGAGACCTCTTACACAATTAATATTAGGTGATTAAGTCTTTTTTTTGTCTCTACTTCTTGACCTCTGCCATTTATTCTGTTCATACCTTTCTTTCGTTCCTCTCATAGAGAGCTTACTATGAAATGTGCCAATCAAATCATCTTCAACATGACAGGTGCTGAACAGTACAGGAAAACTGATGAGAAACAATATCCTTAAGTTGTTTGTGCAAAATAAACCAAATAACTAATCCAGCTAGTCACAGCCATTTGAGTATCAGCCTTTGATCGGTGTATCTGGTTTGACATTCAGCTCAATTGTTCAATGACTAGTGAAAGGTCATGGACACATTTCAGTTAAACCAAAGCACTAACAGGAACTTGACCCCTCTAAAAACTTGTCCAAAGCTTGCAGTTTGCCCCCGGATCTCAGGTAACAGGAGAGCTGTGGGAATAAACTGTGATATTCTAAAGGAATAATCTAGGTACTGACAGACAGAAATAACATATTGCTTTTGAATTGCAAACCTGGTGTTGCAGCTGGTAACTTTTAAAAGAAAATAAGAAAATGCAGAACAACTACTGGTTTCCATAAAACAAAGCTATCTCCTGCCTTAACATAACAGCTCATTCAATTTTAGATCTTAAGCATACAACCATTATCACATCAGTACACTTAAATCACCACGAAGTGCTGTTTTTGCCAACCTCTGGCTCAAAAGTAGGTGAAAGTTAAAGAAACAGGCATTTCCAAAAATGCTTCAAAATAAATATCCTTAGAAGCACCCAGACATTCAAAATATTATTTGATGTCAAATCTCTTCTTTTGAACTTTCACTCATCTCAACTTTAAATTTATAGAAAATTTCATTATAATAAAGCACTTTACAGAAAATTCATTTGGAAAAATGATAACAGGGATCCATGCTCACCTGAATTTGTAACTCTTGTGGCTTGGCTGTGCTTATTTTCAGAGATATGCCATAATTCTTTACTTTTTAAATTAGAACAATATGCACAGAAGTTTAAAATATAATGGAAACTTCCCCATGTATTTACCTCATACATCTAGGCAGTTGCTAATGCTCAGGTAATGTGTATGTCTTTGTGATGAAGTTCAGCATCTTTTCTATCAAGAGTTTTGTAATACTAAGCCCAGTGTCAGAGCTCCTGGGAAGGACAGTGGGTTCCTGGAACCAGAAAGATTGGGTTCCCCAAAACAGAAATTCCAGCGTCGCCACATTCTGAAGCACTAAACACAGCCCAATTTTCTAGAATTTACTCTAAGACCACAGGAAAAAATGCAGTGTTCCAAATATTTGATACATGTCCTCATTATTGGAAAATAAATCCCAGCACTCTTTTCACCTTTTCTTCACTCACAGCTTTCCATTACCAGAACTAAGAGAATGCAACTGCTTAATGATGCATAACTGAAGTTGGTTCATACACTAAAAACTGGGATCAGTCTGTTTATCAGGATCATTTAGTGATAGCTGCATTCACAAATGAAAAATTCATAGCAGTTTCAGATTGCAAGAGATTTTCTGTAATACTTATGATCTCAGGATGGCTTATTATAAGAATCAATACTTTCTGGGAAAAGCACAAACTGTGTCCAACAGTCTAATTCACTTGTTGCATAACACAATTTAGAAATAAGTCACCAAAAGTCAAGTACAAACACTCCTTTGAAATCCAAATTATTTAAATGGAAAATCAATGAGAGTTTACTTTTGAGGTTTTTTCTTAAAACTCTACGTCACTTAAAAAATTATTAAAGATGTTGTTGGACAAGAAATAAAAGAGATACATTTTAATTTGCCAAGGCTTGCCATCCTTTAAAAGATGCAGTTTCCTAGAAGGAAGAGAGAGAAAGAAAAGGGAACTGTAAAAATGGAAACAGAGTAGCTAAATTGAGGGATAAGAGCATTACCAGCCCTCCCCATTTTTATAAAATTATTCCAGTCTCAGGTTTTTCCTCTCTGCTTTAGAATGTCTTTGTTGTACTTTGTCTTGAGAATCAGAACATGATTTTAAGAGCACCAGATTTTGGTAATGTGTTTCTTCTTTTCCTGAAAAATACAGGTTAATTATAGATTTTTCAGCACGCTAAAGGACTGTTAAGAAGGGATTTCCATTAAGAAATATTTGTTCAGATAAAAGGGAATAGTATTCTTACAATAAAATCCTAACAATACTTCATATTCAAATGTTAAAAGCTGTCTTCCCCTCTTTCTCTATTTTCCTAATACATAGTTAAAATTCATTTTAGTATTATTTAGGATGAGGCAATAAAATATCAATCATTTGCACTGTAGGTCGGCTATACTGTGAACTTAGGGAAGTAATACTTTATGAAATTATAACTTTGGATTTTATGGTTCTACTGTAGTTGGTATGGTAGAGGTTAACCACTCTTTACCTGTTAGCTCATATTTCATATGAGAGGAAAATGAGGCTTTTCTCTCTGATAGCAGGAAATTTAAAGACTTTCATTCTAATCTTGTAAGGCTGTAAAAATATTTAATCTTAGCTATAACTTTTTCTGTCTCATTTCCACTCCCTGGGAGAGCTTGATCTTATTAAGGGCAATCTTTTGCAATTTGCATTTTTCTGGCCTTCCTGGAGTTTGCCTCTTATTACTTTAATGAATTTCTATTTCTGGATATTGAAGGTGCTTGCCTACAGGACTTCAGGAGGCTCACACCTTTTAATGGTATTGCAAACACTGTACCCACTAGTCCTATTTATTAAATCTATTACAATTTATGATGCTGGTGCAAAGTTAGAGCTTTTCTTCATGCTTTGGATTTCAGCAGCATATTGATGGGATCAGCAGCTCATCAATAAGCCGCACAAAAAGATTATATTGACTGAATTTTTTATACAAATGTGATATATTATTTTCCTTTATCCTATTGGTGTGATTGCAGTTGTGTCATTATTAGGCCACTGACCCTCTATCTCTCCTCTCCTCTCCTCTCCCCTCCGCCCCTCCCTCTCCCTCCTCCCCCTCCCNTTCTAGTGATCAACCACTCTCAGTGCAGAACTTTTTCCTAACGTCCAATCTGAATTCCCCCAATGCAGCTTCATTCCATTTCCTCATGTTCTCTTGGTTGTCACCAGAGAGAGACCAACATCTTCCCCTCCACTGCTCTTGAGAAAGTTCCAGACTGCAACAAGGTCCTCTCCTCCCCTCTCCACTCCTCTCCTCTCCTCTCCTCTCTTCTGTCTCTTCTCCCTCCTTCTCTGCACCACTAAAGAAAGATGTAGCCTATTCTTCTACTCATGGAATTCTACCTAGGTCCTGGCAGGAACTGGATGAAGGGTTGTATTTGTGCATCCATTGTAGCTAATTCGATGATTCTGAACAATATTATAAGCCAACAGGAAAAAAAAAACAAAAAACAAAACAAAAAGCCCACTAAAAACAAACCCCAAATTTGAAATGCAAACCTGATAGGAATGTGAGGATACAGTGGTGGATCCTGGAGGAATAAACTGAATCAGAGAGATTTAAATAGGTGCAAGCATTAGAAAAGTAGGATAGGCAAGATAGATAGGAATTGAAGATTCAGAGCAACAAGAGCACGAAGGGACATAAACTCTGACTAAATCTTTATTAGCATTGGTAGATTTTTATCAAATCTGATTTTGATCATCATCTGTTAATAGGTTAAATTAAGAAATGAGAAATGCTGTGGAGAAATATGTTTCCTGCAGGCTGAAAGAAAAAGACTGCAAGAACGCTGTGAGAACTGGAAGTAGAACACCACAGGGTCTTTTCTAACAGCCATCTCAGGCAGATAAATATATGACCATGATTTGTCAAGACTTACATGCAAGATCCCTACTCTTACTTTTTCACCTACAGTGACACCTACAGTGTCATGTCTTTTTTTATTTTTTTTTTTTTTTTGTCCTGAGGTATAGCAATTCTATGTGAAATAATTTTAAAATGTTAGTATCTGGAAAATCAAAACACGTATACATGTATCAAACTATTAGAGAGTGTCCAAAGGAGGGCACAAAGATGGGGAAGGGCCTTGAGGGGAAGCTGTGTGAGGAGCAGCTGAGGGCACTTGGTCTGTTCAGCCTGGAGGAGACTGAGGGGAGACCTCAGTGCAGGAACAACTTCCTTGGGAGGGGAAGAGGAGGGGTAGGCACTGATCTCTGCTCTGTGGTGACAGTGACAGGACCCAAAGGAATGGCCTGAAGCTGTGTCAGGGAAGGTTTGGGTTGCATATTAGAAAAAGATTCTTCTCCCAGAGGGTTGTTGGGCACTGGAACAGCTCCCCAGGGCAGTGGTCACAGCACCAAGTCTGACAGAGTTCAGGAAGTGTTTGGACAGTGCTCTGGGGCACATGGGGTGACTCTTTGGAACAGTGCTCTGCAATTCCAGGAGTTGGACTCGATGGTCCTTGTGGGTCCCTTTCAACTCAGTATATTCTGTGATTCTGTGATGTACAACTCCATTTGGTTTAATAGAGAATGAAATTAATTCCCTCAATGCATTCTCAAATAGAAGTTTTTCCAAAGATATATTGCCATTTAATATTCTCACAAATTACTTCTTTTTCAGGAATTCTCCAACCATTTTCACCATTTGAAAACATAATAACCTATTCCAGTGTCCTCTTTTTACAAAACTTCGGTATACACTACTGTTGAAACTCTTTCCATTTGTTTGTTACTATGTGGTTTAAAAATAATGTTTATAACCAGAGAAAGAATGAGACAGAGGGGAGCTTTCTGCATGTATAACATAACTTTTCTCAAAATATTTTATTAAAGATATCTTCTAAATAAACAACATTTCAAATTCTTTTTACTTTATATATATATATATATATATCACTACCTTATAGGTTTGAATATTTCATTTTGGCCATATGCCCAGAAGAATGCAAAACTCTAAGTTGATGCAACAGCATAAAATTTAATTTTTATATTAAATCAATACTATTCTGGGTGTAGGGATTTTTTTTTCTTTTTCTTAACTTTAACTGAAAACTTTATTATATAATTTTCATAAGTGTATAAGGGTATTAGTATCAGGGTAAACTTAATGGGATAATATTGGATCACTTTCTTTGAACCAGATTGAGATTTAAAAAGGAAATGTATAGTAGCATAATTGTTAAAATACAAATGTAAGTGTTATTTATCTCTGATTAAATTATTGTTTCTGAACAGTGTATGAAAGCTAGAAAATACACTGCTTTAAAACACTGAACATTAGAAGTAACTTAAAATATAAATGATTTCAAGGATTGTTTCTGCTCTTTTTTCACTCACAGAATATGAGCATGTATGGAAGAAGAAAACCCAGCAGAGCTCTGAAACATTCTGTGCATCAAGAAATCATGAGGTAATTGATAAGAAGTGCACCAGAACATCTTGCTGTTTGAGTATTTCATTAAGCATGCATACTCTGAACAGGAAAAAAGAATATTTGTTTACAGATATGTATGGAAAAAGCCAGTATAAGCACTATTCTGGATTAGCTGCCACAATTGTACTCAATAATAGATGAAGAAGGAGGTTTCAATTTTCTAAGACAAACAGGATAGTGCTTATTTAGAATACAAACCCTTAATTCATAATGAATAGTCCATCTAAAACATGAAGATGAGAAGCTAACTA
>VXBI01011790.1:52525-66444 GCA_013397375.1 Toxostoma redivivum
AAAAAAAAAAAAAAGGTAAGAAAATGTTTGGAATGACCATTCCACCAGAAAAGAAATTACAGCATAATAAAAAGTACTTGAGTAATGAAGTGGTGAAGAGTCTGGAGCACAACTCTTATGAGGATTGCTTGTTTGTCCTGGGGACATAAAGGCTCAGGAGGACCTTATCTCCCTGCAACTACCTGCAAGCACAGTTAACAGTGTGAGAATGGGTGTCTTCTCCTAAATTACACATGACAGAAAATGAGGAAATGGCCTCAAGTTGCATCAGGGAAGCTTTTTATGCGATTTCAGGGGAAAAACAAACAAACAAACAAACAAAAAACGATGGGAAGTTTATCAAGCACTGGAACACGCTGTCCAGGGAAGTAATTGAGTCATCATCCTTGGAGGTATTTAAAAGTTGTGTAGATGTGGCACTGAGGGACATGGTTTAGTAAGAGAACTTGGCACTTCTGGATTGGCAGTTGACTTGAACTTGGAGTTGTTTTCTACCATAGCTGATTCTATGATTCTAACCATGACCTAGGGAAATTCCCAATATACAATTTCTCAGCTATGACTATGTAAGCATTGCTGTGACTTTTGCATTTCCGGTGAATGATGTTTCCTAAGTATCTTAGTTTTGGATAAGATAGAGCTAATTTTCTTCTTAGTAACTGGTACAGTGCTGTTTTGCATTTAGGATGAGAATAATGTGGATGATTTACTGATGTTTTAGCTGTTGCTGAGCAGGGCTGACATTAAGTCAAGAACTTTTCAGCTTCTCATGCTCTCCTGCTGAGTAGGCTGGGGGGCACAAGGCTCTAAGAGGACACAGCTGACCCTGATTGACCAAAGGGCAGTTGTGATGCTGTGCACAGCATATAAAATTGGTGAAAAACTGGCCAGGAGTCTACTGCTTGGGAACAGGCTCGGCTGTTGGTTGGTTGGTGCTGAGCAATTGGTTTCATTTGCATCACTTCTCTTCCTTGGATTTAATAGCTCCCCCTCTCTCTCTCTCTAATGATTTTATTTCAATCATTAAGCCCCCAAGTTTACTTTTATCTCTCCAATTCTCTCCTGCACCCCACCAGAATGTGGAGTGAGCAAGCAGCTCTCTGGTGCTTAGTTGCTGATTAGCATTAAACCTTGACATAGAAATAATTTTCTCTCACCTACGGGTTAGAGACAAAAAGAAATAACAAAGATATTCTGATATACCCTTGCTAAATAAAGGCTGTGTTTGATGTGTGTTCTGCTTATCTGGCAGTTTAGGAAACGGAAGGAAATTTTGGGGTTGAGAATCAATAACATCATAAGAAAAAAATTATACATTTGACAGTAGCAGTCAAATAATTGGGGCAATTCAAAGAAATAAAAGATCAAGACAACTATTGTAAGGAGGAGATATATCCAGTAAAGACAGAGGAGAAAGGCCTAAGAGAGTAAAAGTCTGGGTTTTCCTAGCATCCATGACATTCAGTACACTACAACTGGATCAAAACTGGTATAATATCAAACAACTATTGTGCATTAATTACCCAGTTTTAAAATAAATTTCTCAATATTTTTTCCTCATGCATTTATTTGAGGTTTTTGTTTTTTTTTTTTTTTTGTCTAAACCCAAATTTAGTCGCTTCTTCTGCACATTTCCTTTCTCTCCTTTTGGTCAGTTACAATTCAGCATTACATAGAACAAACCTAAGATTTTGTAGTCTCTCTTAATGAAAGACATGCAGGTACTAACAGAAATAGTATAGATTTTTTAATTGACAAAGGTTTAGTGGAGAAAACCTGACAGCCTGGAAGGTAGGAAAACAAGCTGGGAATACAGCCAAAATTAACAGAAGCAAGATAAAGCTGGGAACTTGGAAGCTACAGGTGTACATAATGAAGGCTGAGGAGGAAGATCTGAGTTTCTGCATGGCACCAGGTACTGTGAGAAGGTGTACTTGGCCTACTGTTCATAATTACAGTTATTAATGAACTTGACATATTTAAAGCATGTAAAAAACAGTGTCTCAATTATTGTTCATTCCTCAAGCATGAAACAACTATCATAACATGACTAAAAAGCATATGTCCACTGCCAGAGGAGACTGGGAAGGCTGCCTAGGTAATAAAATGAAAATGCCAGACTCTTTGATATGCCTTTTGTGTCTTTCCCCTGTGGGTACACATGCAGAATGTGCATTTTTGTTCTCTACAGCACTGGGATTTTTGCTTGCAGATGCTTTTCAGTTTTGGACTTATTCAGAAATCATTTAGTGACAGTTATCCCAGATGTAAAACTAACCAGCAAGAAGTAACAGAGTAAATCAAAAAGTGTATTGTGTTTTTCTCTGCTGCACAAAATATTACATTGTTTCTCCTAACAAAAGACCCCCAAAAAACACCCAAAATAAACCAAAACCAAAACTAGACTAACAAAGAAAAAAAAAAACAAACAAAAACAAAACCCAAAAAAACCACCCCCAAAAAATAAATTAAAACAAACAAACAAACAAACAAACAAACCACCACCTCACCCTACCCCCACAAAATCAACAGAATGTATGAAACTCAGTCTTTTACACTCTAATTGTATTTTTGGACTAAGCGAATTTTAAGAAGATTGATATTTCTGAGCTTATTTTTAAAAATACTGCATATATTTTACTAGAGTCTGCAAACATTAAATTCGGAAATCATCTTATAATATTAATCCTACATGAGAAATTTCCAACAGTTTTTCATATCCTAAAATTGTTCTACAAAATCCGTAAAGTGCAGATACTTGTTTCAAAAGACATTTCAGATATAGCCTATGCACTTACAAACTGGAAGAAGCCAGACCAGTTGAAAACTTTTGAAATCCTCCACCAGTGGTCTTTTTCTTTCTTTCTTTTTTCTTCATTGTTTCTATATCTCAGTGATTGCTTTTGAGCAAGGCTCTTGAACACTACTCAGCGCCTCAAGGAACATGTATCAAGAAACAAAATATCTTTGTCTGTAGTAGTCAGAATGAAGGAACTGAAAATAACTCCTTACTAGGCTTGTATTTCCTGTCACTAACTAAACTTCATCAAGAGAGATGTTGCACTGGTTTATAAGTCAAGCTCATCACGTCGTGAAGATACCTAAAGCACCTAGGCACTCACCTGTAACAGAAAATTGTATGGTACTTTCCATGGTATCTGTCAGTGTGGTGCTAACAGCTGGCTCCTTCATGGTTCAGTTCAGTTGAGTTCAATAGTATACCTCTGTGAACAGGCAGGCTGTCAGTAAGAATGGTCTAAATTCAGTTTCTGATGTCTTTTAGGGCTTGGGACATTATGTAGTTTTTTTTGAAGCACATATGCTGGGTTTCATTGAAGTGGTATGACATGCACTGTTGTGAACCAGTAAGAGTTAAGCTCTTTCAATCACTTGGCACATTTTATCTGGCTCTGTTAAATGGATCACTGATTTTCTAGTGGGCAGAAAACCAGACCAACATATGGACAACATTTATAGGCAATCAGTACATTTACACTTAATTTGAGTATCTCAGCTGACTAATGAGGGACAGACTTAAAGCCAGAGATTTCCAAGCTGTTGTCCATACTGAGATCACAAATTGCTGTTTCAGAAGACTTGTCCTTTGTGAATCTATTGGCCAAAGCAATTTAAAACCGACCATGTGTTCATATGCTTCTTGTTGTCATGGTTCTTATGGTTCAGACTCATTAGGGTTTTAGTTTACCCAAGGACTAAGCTTTGGACATGAATTTCTCAGTCGTCCTCACTTAACTGTGCTTTGCCATATAGTGGTCTCAGTGCACACAAATCCAATCACTTTTGAAAGAAACTGAAACAGAAAATGTGCCCACCTAATGCTCTCCATAAGTCCAAAAGATGGCAAGCTGTGTCCTCCAAACAAGTATATAGTATGCAGCCAGGTCTCAGCACCCATTTTTTCCACTCTGGGGTTATCTGTGTTGCTTGCTAATGTAGCATTACCCTTAATTCAGCTGTGTTATAAAATATGAGTGAAAAAGACAGAATTTTTCCTTTTTGGATTTTCAAATCTGAGATGGGTTTGTATTTCTGATGGCTTGTGCTCTGGCCAACACATATTATATTTACACCAAATGTCTCCAATGTGACTGCTTCACACTTTCAGTGAAGTACCTACATAAGTAAATTTACAGATCCATTTACAGAACATTTTTTGTTTAAGTAAAAAGAGCATAGAAATGTAACCTAAAGTCATGTATAACCTAGTCACCAGTAACTAAAAGTCTGATTCTATCCTTGCACAAGTTAATCTTAAATGTTTTTACTCTAAGATTATATCAAAAGAACCTGACCTTCTTATCCTTGTATACTCATTTGCACTCAAGTCAAACGGTTATTAAATAAACTGCTGCTGCCTTTTCTAATGGTGATATTTTAGTGCCACTTTCTGCTGACATAATTTTCTCCACCTAAGTGATTTCAACAAGCATGAACCACCTTTCTAGTCAATTCTCAATGTATAATGTTTCTGCAATTCAATTCTAGGACTCCATTCTTGTTTTTTCTATATCTGTAAAACATTCCCATAAAGATTTATATCACTGTGGTGAAAGGTATATATTAAACTGTAGGTGTTTTGATGAGACATCGGTATCAAGTTTCTGTATTGGAAAATCATACATAAGTAGACACTGGCAGGGACTAGACTCTAGAGATTGTCCAGTTCCCCCTGCCCTGTTTACAGCAGGGTCAACTACAACAGGCTGCTCAGAACTTCATTCAGTTGGGTTTTCGATAAATCCAAGGATGGACATTTCACTTCCAGGCAACCTATTTCTGAGTCACCTTTGCAGTAAAAAAGATTTTCTTTACATTTTAATGGACCTGGTGTTATTTCTTCTTTTTTTTCTTTTTTTCTTTTTTTTTTTTTTTCAGTGTATTTACTGTATATCAGTTTGTTGCCTTTGCCTTTTTGACTGGGGACCACTGTGGACTGAGAAAAGTCTGGCTCTGTCTTTTTTACTTGCTGGGGTGCTGCAGGGGTTAATGTACTGGAACCTCAGATGGACGCATAGTTGGACTAATTTCTCAGAAAAAGTGTGATAGCTTTCTCCATGACTCTGTCTCCTTCGTACCTCTTTATTTTAGTGTATAGATAGAAGTGGGCCCTCTGCAGTCCAAATGTGTTTATCAGTCTCTTTAATCTAAATCACTTGCACCCTTTGCTTGACAACTGAGTCTATCACTTCTTCACTTGATTTTGGTTGCCCAATCTGTTGTCAGAGATACTTCTGTCCCTTTTGAACAAGTCAATCCCACATCTTCCTAGCCTCAATCCTATGAGAAGGTCCCATGGTCCTGAAAGATGAAGCTCTGTTATCGATACCAGTTATGTAAGCAGTCAACAACAGGATAAATCCACACTCTCTCAACCACTTCCTGTCATTGTCAGGATTGTAGAGGAAAAACTTTGGAGCACCCATGCTCTTTATCATGCTTCTGGAATCAGCAGTGGTGTGTCCCAGGTCTGCACTGGCCATATCATTAGTACCTACATGAAAGAGCAGCAAGAGATGATAGTCCCAGGGTTGGACAAGCCTTGTTAGTCTCACCACAGCATCCCAAATCCAAGCCTTTGGAAAGCAGTAATCCTACTTAAGCAACAGGTATTATTAGCAAATGGGGGTCCTCATCCTTAGCATGGAGTCCCCCTGTAGTGTCACTTGCTGTTCTTTGTTGTGCTGCTGAGTGCCTCAGGCTCAGCTGGTTTGGACATTTTTTTGGCACAACTCCCAGTCCCTCATCTGCTATAAGGACAGTGAACCTGTTCTGCATATTCATTAATAAAAAAATATGATAAAATTTATAAATTCTTTTAATGTTTTTTTGCTTCTTGGTTTCACTTCAGAGGGAGTTCAGATGGAATTCTCTTTTTTTTCTTGGTTTGTTTTTGGGTTTGGTTGTTGATTGACTTTTTTTATTATTCCCACTACAGAAGGTCTAGCAATTTTTGAATAAAAATCGTGGAATCAATTAACATTTCCTCAATTAGAAAAAAAAAAAAGGAAAAAAAAAAGGGACAAAACGTAAATGGAATGCAAAGAATTAATTTGTGTCACCTCTGTATCTCAGTCATTCTTGTATTCCAGACACTCAATGGTTCCACTGAGCATGTGTGAATGAGTGAAAACCAAACACGAAATTCAAAAACTTTCCCAAGGAAATTGCAGTGGTATTTATACTTCGGACTACATTATAGGTATTTGTTAAGAGAGTGAGTCTACATTAATGTGGTGAAGCTTTTGCTTCAAAAATCTGCTTTGCCTATAAACAGAAACATATATCTATACAAATTAACCTCAAAAAGGGTACTAGATTGAAATATGAGAGATACAGTGTCTGACTAGAATAGAATTAATCTGGATGGAAATACATCTTATTGAGACATTCAGGGGGTCCTGGCTGGTATTAAAACTGTACTGAAACAAACATAGTAATGCATTTATGCAATATATCACGTTTTTATCTTAGCATTAAAAAAAAATCATAAATTATTAAAAATGTTAGTAGAGAACTCTAAATAAGCTTTCCATTTTTTATGACAGATCCAAAAGGTTATGAAGATTCTTTTAAAGCCTTGGCATCACGTCTCAAAAAGGCAAATGCATATGTAATTACTGCTTCAGAAAGCTTCTGGTTAACCCCAAGTTCTGATTGGTGTATGTGCAAGTGTGTCCCTGCATAGGGCTTCAAAAGCCCTTACAAAATATGTTTGAAGGCAACACTTTGAGTAATGTGGGAGAGCAATAAGGAAATATTCAAAGGCTATTATGATTATTTTGAAAGGAATTTTGGTCAAGAGTTTTGATTTCAGTCAAATCCACACCTGGCATAATCTCATATTTTCACAATTCTAAAATAGACCTGCAGAAATCAATTAATATGATTACTCACTAAATGAATGAAATGTTTTCCCAGTGCTTTCAGAGTCAATTTTTCTGTAAAAGGATATGCTATTAGAATAATCTTGAAAATTACTTTTTTTCTGAGAAATATCTCAGCATTTTTAAGAATTTTATGTTATGCAAATAAAACAGATTCTATACAATCAGAGTATATCTTTAATATAATTTTGTTTTGTTTTGTTTTGTTTTCTCTGAAAGAGGATAGCTAAGCAACTAAGAAATAAGAGCAACTGACTCTTACAAGTTACTCAGTGCCCAGTAGTAAAAGACCTGGTAAATTGTCATGGATGCTCTTCAGCTCCCTCTTTTTCATTGTCATAAGTGAAATAGGATAAGTGTGAAATGATAACAAACAAACAAACAAATAAATAAATAATACTGCAAGATATTGGGCAGGGTCACCTTCCACTAGATCAGGTTGCTTCCAGGGATGGAGCATCTGTAGCTTCTCTGAACAACTCGTTCCTGTGACTCATTACGCTCACAGTAAAAAATTTTTAGTCAGAATCTTTGGAATTAAATATTAAAATATAAAGGAGGACAGAATGGAGAACTGTAAAATAACTAAAATAAATGGGATAACAAATCTTTCTCTGGGCTATTTTCCTTTCCAAGTGCTATTTTTCCCAAGCCTGGAGAGGTTAGCAGCTAGAGAGACCTAATGAACCTAGAAAATGACCTCCTAGTCTTTGGATGACAAACATTAATACATAATTTGCAAGTTGTACACATTTTATGTGAATTATTTCACTTTTTTTTTCTTTTTCTACAAATAGAAGTAAGAAACTGTTCTTTATTCCTGCTGAACTTATTTTGTTGTGGAAGAGACACCATAGTGTAATTCATAATTGATAGAGTGGGAGTAAAATTCACATGTTCTCTAGAAAAACAGTCAGGTGCAAAACTTTCATATACTTTAAGCAAAAGAAAACACCCTTCCTGCTAAATGGAGAATTTATTCTATATAGTAGTGTATATTCTATATAGAAGTGTAATTAATTCTTCGAGGTAATTATTGTGTGTTGTGTGGCAAAGACATGCATGTGGGAAGCTTTAAGAGAGTGACTGAGCACCTATGAATTTCATCATTTGACTTATTTCAGAATAATTTCCTTGGGGACCCATACCTTTCCATGATCATCTGCTCTATAAATCTGCTAAGTACATAAAATTACATACTTCTCTGCAGATAAATGTCCTTTTGTAGAATTCTCTTCCTTATGGATCAATGACATTTTTGTGCTTCCAAGTCTCTGTAGTACCACTGCCAGGCTTTTAATGCCTTCAAAGGTACAAACTCTTCATTTCCAACCTTAAACATAATGTTAGTCCTCATATAGTGCATTAATCAAATTTAGGGTTATGCTTTCCACAAGTAGGCCACAGTTCCCCAGCTTCTCCCTTATGTTGTGAAGTTCTTCACTTCTTTCCCTTCTGTCACTGATTTTGTCTGTCCAGCCTCCTCACTGCAGGCAAAATTTAAAGCACACCATCTGGGACTACCTTCCTGTGTCTTTACCACATTGATTTGCCTTCTGTTCACAAGTCTCATTGGAAAGCCAGTCTTTGACTTCCTCTTGATCTCCATTTCCTCCACTTTTGTGACAGTTTTATTCATTCTGTAGAGTATTTAAAATTCAGTTTGTGAAAAAGAAAATAGAAGGCTTTCACTCCTATGGTATTTTTGACGTTGTTTAAAGCCACAATTTTTTTATGTCTGCGCCTTCTTTCAAAAAAATTAAATTAAAATATGTTAAAACAATATCAGAAATAAAACAAATAAATGGAAATATGATACTTGTTTGCCAAAATCAACTTTCAATTAAATGAGTAAGGTATACGATATCATAATCACTTTATCCAAGTAATGTATAATATCACAGATCAATACCAAGGACATTATCCAAAGTCAGTAAATCAATAGTTAATTTTGTGTATTCCAATGTCTTTGACTCAACTGGACTTATTACAACATAAAGGAGTACACCCAGTAATGACTAACTTTTCAGTCTTTTTACTGTTATATTCACTACAGTACAAGACAGAGGAGGAAGGCATTTCAATAGATCTTGAAAAAACCTTTAATATGAAGATTTTTTTTTAAAACTAAATATAAGTGGAAGATGAAATGTTTCAGGGATAGCAAGTCAAATCTTCAGGGCTGCACAGTGGGTTGTATTAGGAAAACTTTGCAGAAGTACTTCTGCGGTTGCTAGTTTTTTACTACAGCTGCTGTATAGCTCTTTTCTAGGATGTGTAATTGCCAATATGAAACTTATTTGTCCAGCATACACAATTTCACCATATGGGTACTCTCAATGAGGTCAATGCATAAGTTTAAGTCATGTAGAAGTCAACTTGAATTTATTTGACCTAATAACCATTAAGAGCTTGTCATTTGTTATGTACACTGGATGCCATTCATGGTATGTGGTCTGACTTTTAGTTAACCTTAAGTTTCAGACCAGCTTCAGTGGCAGTGCTTGTTTGCTTTATTTAAAGCTTAGAGAATTTCCATGCCCACAGAAATCTAGAAACTTCATTGATGTAGACCTATCTAGCCTTTTATTTCCTTTCAAGTTTCAGACCACCTGCTCTCATCACCTAGGAAGATGATTCTCCTGAAGCATTTTTCGTGCTTCAATGTTTTAAAATAAGTTATAGGTTTTGGAGATAATTCTTTTCTCTATTAGCATAAAGTACAGAAAAATCTGTTTTACGAGGAACTTAAGTGTAGAGTACCATTTTAGGAAATTGTTGTAGGTTAATCCAAGGCCTGAATAATTTTGTTTTGAGTAACATAAGCTGTTAACAGTTAGCTACTGTGTACTGTAGTCCTCAATGCCAGAGTTCCTTTCAAACCTTTTTCACAATTTATGCAATGAGCTAACCTATTTGTGTGTTATATTCTTGCAAATTAAACTATGGAATAGGCCACCTATCTGTCAACTCTAATTTTTTTGTTATTAAAAAATTTGGTAATAGTCTCTCTCCATTCTTTACATAAGCCTTCCAGACAACCCAGAATATTAGTTCCTAAAAGACCTGAATTACATGTTTTTGCCTTGTTATAGGTACTTTTATCTATTTCCTTACCAATTTAAAAATAGAAACCAAGCAAGAAAATATTTTTTCTTCCAGTTCAAATTGTCATTATTCTCCATTATTTTATTCGAGAGCTCATTTTCATAAAATTAAATTTTATTGAAAGAGAAATAATTCCCTTTTAAATCAAGTAAGGATAGAGAGTTAACCACAAGAAGGACATGGGACTGCAATTATTACGGATCCATACAACTATAACTTTACCTACAGTTTATACTTTTTATTTTACTATGTGGTAAGTACAGAGAAATAATAGCTTCCAGAAACAAAGCTCTGAAAGAAACATCTATTATAATTTTCTGCATGGATATCCACATACACTAAAGTGGCAGGATTTAGATTATAATTTGACAGAACAGCACAAGCAAAAAACTTAAGTCAGAGCTATTGTGAAGATACTATTACCTTTTTTTTTTTTTTTTAATGAAAATACCTCAAAATAATATTTTATGTTATATGGACTATATACATGATCTGATCATTAGGGACAACATATCTCTGTGTAGTGTCCCCCAACAACACTTTGAATTAATTATTTTAACTTTTTAAAGAAGAATTTGCAAATTACTCTGATGAAACTCTACCATAAGGTAGCCATTATTCAAATGTTGGCTGGGCATCAGTGTACACATGGAAGGTGTGAGTGATCGCCCTTGAATCATATGATTTGTTTTATTCTTTCTTCCTCCCCATTCCTTTGCTTGTTTAGCTATCTCAGCCGAGTAGTTTTCTTCTGTTTGCTCTTTTCTATCATCTTCACCATGCCATAGAAAAGACAGAGTGAGTGGTTGTGTGCTCCTTAGCTGGCAGCTGGATCAACTCCTCACAAGTGTCATTTCTTGTGCCTGTTCTTTCTGATGCATTGCTGAGATAACATTGTTATCTAATTTTAAGGCTCTATATTATACCACATTACCAACACCAAAGGTGAAGTGTCATTCTGACAATGGTAATTCACCCTTACCTTGAAAAAATGCATCAAGGGTATTTGAGCTGCTGGACTGCAGAATGAAGATTTATTAGCATAATTTATTAGTATAAGAGTAGCTGATTAATTATTCCTGAGCCACCAGAGGGTCTAATATGACTGACAGTGGCATGTGCTGTCATATAATAACTTGCTAGTCTATAATTCTTGGAGAACTGGAATTTTCAGATGCAGTAGGAAATCAGAATCTCCTTATGCTGATGCAGTTGTGTGATTAAACTTCGTATTTGTATTTCACTATCCTTATCTCCCACTAGAGAAGATTTAGATTGGATATTAGGAAAAATATATCCTTTAAAATGGTGTCAAGCATTACAACAGGCTGCCCAGGGAAGTGGTTCAGTCATTATCCTTCAAGGTATTTAATTGGTGTGTACCTGTGGCATTCAGGGACATGGTTAAGTGATGAACTTGGCAGCATTAGGTTTACAGATAGAGTCAATGATCTTGAAAATCTTTTTCAATGTAAATTATTCTATGATTCATCCCCAAGTCCAGTTGTTTATTGTCACCCCCTGCCTGGAGAGCCACGGTAAAGTCTTTGAAGTATATGTTGCAATTAGAACATATATCAGAATTCTTTCTCACATTCAGATCTTTGGTCTTTGACTTGTATAATAAGGCTGCTGTAATATACCTTTGAAAGAAAATGGTATTTGATGCAGAAGTTATGAAACTCCTGAGATTTCCATCGCTTTTTAATTCTTCCTTTATTATGCTTCAGTTGCTTCCTATTCTCTATTTTTTAACTTTTAGAGGAGGATGAAGACAGCCTGTACTGTTAAAAATTAATTTTCTAGGAGATTGGCATTCATTATCTGTTCTTTTACAGCTGCTGTGGCTGAAGAAGAAGGAATGGGTCTTCTTCCATTTTTATGAATATATGTTAATTCATTAATCCTCTTTGTGTTATCACTGAGGAATCTTGATGTATAAACAGATAATATGATTTGGAAAAAATTTGGTACTCTTTGATAATGGATACAATAAGAAGGACATAGTATGTGAAATATAGTCACATATAAACTGAATAATGCAATCACTTAGTGAACAAGTGATTCACAAAAAGTAACAACTTTTAGGTCACTTTCTAGATTCAGCTTAAAAGATGATCCACATGAAAGGTATTTCAGAAAGGTATATAAAAATGTTAGTTTAAGTAAATAATCTGGAGAAGAATAGAGGAAGAGAAATGTAAATATTGAATATAAATTAATTATTATTACTAAAGCAAAATAATACAAGAAATTCCCAATTTCTTTTCAAAATAATTTTTCCACTTAGAAGAAATTATTCTGGTTGGGGGGTTTTGACAGTGAAATTATGTTGCCAAATATAATGCCAAAGAACAATCTTGTAATGAAAAAAATACTGAAGATTTTTAATCAGTGTATTAGCCATCATCAAAATGAATCCTTTCACATAAATGAAATGTGTATTGTTGTGATTTTGATGACTTAGGTAAACAATTTTGAAAAAGCCTGAAAAGGATCAACACAGTCTAATATGACACCTTGCCATTAAACTTCTATAGCTTTTATTTTCTGTAGATACTGTTATCCACACACAGGTTTTGAATGTCATGCTTTCTCAGAAACAGTGAGTTTGTATGGATCTTACTGATTTGCTGTGCTGTGTTCCATTTAAAACAAGATTGCATAGGTCTGTGAAAAACAAGGTGAGAAATACAAAGGAACTACAGAACAAAAGTAAGCACAAATAATTCAAGGGAAAAAAGGATGAAGGATGTGTGAAGAAAAATTAAAACAATGTTGAAATTTCAGTGATCTACTATTCTTTATCATGTTAAATTTTGCTCGAACTATTAAACTTTCCTGGGTCAATATTGGAACTCATTTGGTGAAGCATAGCCAAAATTCTCAAGGGGAAAAATATATTCACTTTTTAGAAATCCATATTTTTCTCCATTTCAGATACCTTGTTTTTTAGGGAGAATGTTGTTTAAACTGCATATAAAACTCCATTTTGTCAGTCTCATTTAAAGGATCTACTGCAGTTAGGAACAGTACCTGAAATGTCAACATATGCAACACACTCTCCTAGAGAGTAAGAGAGTATATGCATTGGAGGCATAAAATTTATTTTGTGGAATGCTCTCTAACTGTATTTTAAGATGGCAATATGTGTCTACTATGAGATCTTGAAATAATAATTCCAGTCTAGTGGTAGAAAAATGTGCATTTTAAATAGCATCCAAAGACAAGTTTCACAAACTGTGGTGTCCATATCAAGCACTTGATATTGTCCAAGGTGTTGACTAGTTCTCAAAACATGTTAAAAAAACCCTCCAAAATACTATACAATAAAAAGAAGAAACAGCTCTGGAAATTAGAGAATTTGAGACAATTCTTTTGAAGCAGCTAAGTTTGGTTCAAATTTAGGAAATAGTAACAATTGCAGGTTAACCTCAGGATTTGTCAGAATAAAAACCAACAATTTCTTTATGCAAACAAGGAAGCAAGAACAAACAAACAACCATATAAAAAGCAAATCAGCCAAAGAAACCAAACAAGGAAAACCCCTAAAACCCACAGCTCTCACAAACTACAGGGTTCCTGAAATTGCAAACACCTTCAGCAATAATGCTACAATACCTACAGGGTTGTTCAGTTCATCCAAGGTGAAGATTTAAATGGTGGGCAGCTGAATTGGGGATTGTGCTGCCTACATCTTCAGTGATCTTTGGTTGGTGCTTAGATGTTTAGTTCATTCCATAAATAGACACCTACATTTAAGCTTCATAATATTATTTGAATTCTGAATTTATCAATTTAGTATTCTCACAAATGTGCCTGTTGAAACTAGAAAAAGAAAGAAAAAGCTGTCCTTTCTTCCACTTCTTTTTTTTTTTTTTTTTTTTTTTTTTTTTTTTTTTTTTT
>VXBI01011790.1:66485-92873 GCA_013397375.1 Toxostoma redivivum
TTTTTTTTTTTTTTTTTTTTTTTTTTTTTAACTGATAATTTCTCTGACAGCCTGAATGCTTCTTAAGGAAAATATTCATTCTGTATGGTCTTAGTGCCTCTGTTTAGTACAATGAAAACAAATTGCTTCTTGGCAGATTCCTGGAAGGAGTGACAGAGAACATGGGCCACCTCTGGTGTTGAAGTGAACACGATGTGAATCTCTGTCTTCTTTCCTCTCATGGAGGAATCAGGTGATAGAATGATTTTATTTCTGAGAAGATATAAGTTATTTCTAATACATTTCATACTTCTGAAACTAATACGTCTGAGGAATTTTGAAAATGCTGAAGTACTTGAAGTAAATCAGTTTTCTTGGGTAGGATACTTTTTAAGTCCCTTTGAAGCCAGTGTAATTGGTGGAAATGAGTATTCCTGTCACTTAAAATGAGGTCATAAACACACCCAGTAGAAAATTTTATGTGCCTTTTGAATTGTCTGTGTAACCACATTGACACAGTAACTGCTTTCAAATAATAAAAACATTCCTCTTTCCCACTGCCTATAAAATTACAAATAACCAAAAAAAAAAAAAAGTGTCCAAAAAGCATGATTATAAAGCCCTTGATATGTGGATGTGTGGACCAAGAGAAAGTTTAGAACTCAAAAAAAATATTGCTTTAGATTTTAAACTGAAAACTTAACAATCATTTCAATTTAAAAAAAATTGCTACTAACCAAATGTAGATCAACACATGTAGAATTGTGTTCACAAGCGTTGACGATGCAGTCATCAATGTCCTGCTCACATTTCAATCCTGCATATCCTGGGTTGCACAAACAATAGAAGCCATCGACAACTGCAACAGAGATAGTACTTTACTACTACTAATAATAGTACTAATATTACTAATAGTCAGAACAACTGAATGTAGTAAATTTACTAATGAAATGAATATTATGAATATAACTTTTCCAGTTATGAATACTATCTGGAAAATATAAAGACCAGCTTTAGTTAAATCATGTGGACATGTTAAAAAAAGAATCAAAATAAATTAAATGTGGTCTCAAAATATCTTTTAAATATGAAAGCAGATTGCTGTACTGCATTTTACTCAATGGAATTATTTTGATTCAAGAGTTATAAATCAATGAGTTAAAAAGTGATGTTATAAGTAATGAGTAATTTTCCATCACAAAGCAATCACAAAATACATAAGATTCTATCTTTAAAATTATATCTAAATAGGATATGGCAGTTAAACAATGTTTGGTTTGTTGATTGTTTTAATGTTGTTATTATTGCTGTAAGGAATGCCTCATATTATACTACTATATTAAGGGAAAACTTACTTGAGTTGAATTTTTCTATGATGTATTTCTTAACAAGATAATCATAAGAATACTGTCTCTTTTCCATCATTAGTGATCCAAATGGAGAGGAATCTATAGTGTTCCTTCTATATATGGAGTTCATGACAGCAGTAATCACACTTGTTGCAGGTGTGCATTTATTTTAACCTCAAAGAGGTCCCTGGATTCTTCATTATTGCTGAGATTTACCATAGAATCTGTTCTACCATCGTGTGTGTATACACAGCTGCTACTGTATTCATTAAATGCTTTAAGTCCTTCAGCACAGGAGCATTATTCATATGCTAAAAGCTTCCCAGCTTCCTTAGCATTCCAGTTTTCTGCAGCCAGTGCACATGGGGTAGAGGAACTCAAATGTCCGCATGATAAAACTCAAGCCAGAGGCTTCACAAAGACAAGCTGTTCCCCCAAAAATTGGCACTTTGTCAGCATGAAGAACTTTAATACAGCTCATCTGAATTCTAGTTCAAAAATATCTCTAAACCAGTGTAAACAGCATAGAAAACATCTGTAATTGTAATAGGAAATAGTCTTTGCTAGATAGAAGATTAGGTCATTCACCTTATTCCCAGATAAGGAAAGAAAGACTTTTTAAGATATTTTATTAAAACTGATTTTTTTTTTTTTTTAACTAGGAGAGTGTTAGACAATGTTTTTCATAATTTTGGCTCAGTTTTCTAAGATGTCATCTGAAACCAGTAAGCGGATTAGGTCTTCTGAAAATTTTTCTAAAAAAATGCATTTAATGGAAGTTCTTAAATCATCGTTCTTTTTTGAAAAAGGATGTGAAGAAACAGGAGAGAGATGTAGAAGATAAACATAGTTAATCAGTGCTTAAAGTGTGGCCCCTATAAGGAAAAGTTGAGTCAACCAGGTTTGCTTTGTATTAGACCTTCAGGGAAGTGTTCATAGTGGGAGGGCTATTTAAAAATAACTTCATGGATAGTTGCACAAATGACAGAACTGAAACCCCTTAGCAGTAGTAGGAGGTACTATGAAGCAATGGCCAAAAGTTACAGCTCAGGAGATTTGGATGTGTTTGCGTGAGCATTGCCAGAGTAGTTAATTGGTGGGATACACTGTCCCAAAGAGTTTGTGAAATTTCTTTGAAGGCTTTCAAAACTCAGCTAGAAAAATCCCTGACTGACCTGTTCTAGCACAGTTAATAGTCTAGCTTCATGCAGGGTTGACTACATGACCTTCAGATGTTTTTCAGCTTTCCAGTCAGAATTTTAAGATTTTAAGATCCTCTGAAAATTACTACCTCTACTTTACTTTTTTCCTTTTTTTTTGTTGTTGTTGTTGTAGTTGTTGCTGTTTGTTTTTAAACAAGTATAGAAGGTGTCTGAAAGATGGCAAGAGCCCTATAAAACTTTCAAGTAACTACTCCATGTAAACTTCCTGCCAATCCAGACAGACTATAGTAGGGTAAACAAGTTGCTTCTAAAATCCATAAGTACTTCTTGCAATGGAAGAGTAAGTTACACAGTTACAAGAAGGTAAACAAGAACACCCTTTTACATTAGTTAGAAATTATACAGAATTTTTTGACTTATTAGAATTATGATATATAATGCCTAACTGCTCCACGAGCTCTCTTTCAGCACCTGAATATTTTCTTATGAAATGCACAATGTAAAATGTTTTTTGGTTAATTTAGGTATCAAAGGAGATAGCACAAATCTCATTAAAATTTCTCATTAGCTAAAATTCTGACCCCTTGAACACAAAAACCCCAGTGTCGGGAGTTGAGGTATTTTGGCAAAAATAATCCTTCTGGTACAGGCTGTGAAGTTTCAGACAAGCTAAATTTCAGTAAATTATCCACTGATCTCCCCAGAGCAGCTCAGCAGCTACAAATGCTTCAAGAGAAAGACTTCTCTACATTAAAGTGAGTAACCACACTGAACTCACTGTCATAGCAGTATCCATGGAGGCAAGGGTTAGAGCTGCACTCATTGACATTGATCTCACAGCGTGGACCTGCAAAGCCCTTCACACACTGGCAGTGGAATCCGAGGGGAAAAACGTCCAAATTCATTTCTTCTATGCACACAGCTCCATTCTCACAGGGATTGCTGGCCTCACAAGGCCTAAACTCACAGTTCAAACCTGAAAAAGAAAACGGCAAAGCTGTCAGTGTTAAACTAATGAATATATCCCTGCAGCTGCTGCCTATTATGAGCTTGATTTTCTTTATAACCCTGGTTAAAATCGAGTAGAAGGGTCTCAGAGGTACATATATGTATATTACCAAGCAGAAACATCTCTTTGCTTGTTATAATTTTAAAAATAATTAAAAAAATGTTTTGGTTATATTACTTTATATGATATGATACATTTTAAAATCCTAATAGCTATCTCACAGGTTTCAATAGATAGGTATATCTTCCATATTTTGTCTTTACTCTTGTGCTTTAAATGGCTCAAAAATGTATTTTTCAGAATGTATTTAAAAATTATTAACAAATTTTCATTGAAGCTTCCTGCTATTTCATCTTGATAATCTTTTGTCTCAACTACCATGTGAATTGTTCATACATTAATTTATAATACTGAACACGCATTAAATATATGTAACATTGTATAATTGTTCTGCTTACCATCAATGACTGAATACAAATTATTTTACTGAAAATATGTACTTATTTAATCATGAGTGAATGCCTCTATTATTTATAAAAATTCCATACAATAGAAAATCTCACACAGTCTCATCGTACTCTTTCCTTACCAACACTCTTGTATAGCAGATTATGTACCTTAATCTGGACTACCCAAAGAACTGTGTGATTGTGGATCATGGTATGGATGCTGTGGATCTTGGATCACAGATGCCCTCATCTAAATCTTTAATTTACAATAATTAGATAAAAGGAGATTTAAAGGCCCTATAAAATGAGCCTTAATTTGTTAAAACATAAACAAAACTGTTTGATGTTTTCCAGTACTGATAATGGAAATGAGGATGGCAGAGACAACTGAGATCAAATGGCTTTGGGTTTGTAAATCTGCCTGCATTTTGCATTCAGTGTGGCTGGAGGCAAGTCTGTTCTTTCAGGCTTACTTTCAGACAGGACGTAGTGACTCTCAGGGCTGTAACAAACTGTACAGAAGCCCCTCTGAATCCCTTTGAAGCCTTTCCATGACTACTGAAGCCGTGTCTATGCTGTGCTTTCTGGTGGAGCTTCCCGGGGTTTGCTGTTCTCCAGGCCTTCTGCACATTTCACCTGTGCCCTTGTTCCAGCTATGGTTGCCCAGCCATTCCTTTCTGCAGCAGTTTATCTCTGTCCCAAGAACCTCCCTGTTCCTCAGATAGGCTGTAACCTTAACCCAGTGTTGGGCAATGTGACACTACAAAACAAACACCTAGGTAGCCATTGGAAGATATAATAGACACAGTAATGCTTGAGTAGGTTGATCTTGGTAGCTGACAGAGGCCCATCCAGCCACTGTCTCACTCCCCCTCAACAGGCAAGTGAAAAAAATAAGAGAGAAAACCTTATTCTGACCATGATAAAGCTAGGGGCATAATTTACATGTTACTGTCACAGACAAAATAGAAACAACTTGAGGAACACTGATTGAATTAACTAACAATTAAAACTAGCATAGGATGGTAAAAAACAAACATAAGGCTAAAACCACCTTTCTCCACCCCTCTTTTATTCCCAGACTCAACCTCACTCCTTCACTTCAGACTCCTCTACCTCCTCCTCACCCATGAATAGCACAGGGAGATGGGGAATGGGGACTGTGGTTAGTCCATGACAGCTCTTCTCTGACCCTCACACTTTTGCCCTGTGCCAGTGCAGATCCCCCAGAGGACACAGCTCCTGCCAGGAGCCTTCACAATAATGAAACAAACACTGTCCATAATGCCAGCAGTATTATAGGTGAGCTGACTGCTTACTGTAAGACAGTCATCTAAGGGCTGAATTCTAAATGCTTTTAATAACAAAACAACAGGCAGAAACAGAACTGAGGTTAAAAAATAATCCAACAACCCTTTGACCCCAGTAATGATGCTGACAAAAGAGGAAAAAAACAACACAACTTGTTCCCTGTCTTTATGCTTATGATCTCTCTGATACAGGATGATCCTGCTAAAGACAGCCAGCACTCTCAGATCTGGAATTCATGAAATTGCACAGCAAAAGAAGCCATATGGCTCATTGAGATTTTGCCCTGAAGTTTCCATATTTATATCACAACAGCTTGACATGAGTGAAAACCCTGCTGATTCCTAAAGTGGAATAACACAAATAAGCTTAACACATGGCTCACAATTCTTAATGGAACCGTCAGATGAACCAGTAATGCAGTACTTAATTTTCATTACCTGGAGAGGCAGCTTTACCTTTGCATCTACCTTCTGTGCACTTCCTTTTCTCTTTATGCTCATTCAGGAGCCCATTTATCTGTTTTTCAGCCACACCTGCTTCAGTTTCTGCACATTGGAAAGAACTGTGCTTTGAGGAATCGGTTTTTCAAGATAAATCAGTGGGTTCAAGACAAATCCTTTTTCCCTTCAGTGCAATCTCTAATGAGAGCCTGCAAAGAGATTTCTGAGCAAATGAAAACCAGCTCACTGAAGTTTGGAATCATTACTATGCTACTTGAATTTTTCATTTCTTTTAAGATTATGATCTCTATCATCTCACTGCCATTACTGACAGAGTTGTTTTCTACCTCTACATCCCAAACTTACTCTTGCCTATTCATGAGTATAGAATACAGATAAATATCTCCTCTAGTTTTCTCACCCTGCAATTGCTTAAAAGAATTGCCAACATGATCAAATATTTGTGTCTTTCCATGTTGTCTTTCCAGCAAAAGTCAGGTGGTAATATCCCAAGGAGAACTAATGTTCCTAAGTATTTTTTTCCAGTTTCCTAAAGATGATGTCATAGATTTTCTTGATCAAGATATCTGTAGAAGACATCCACCACAATATTTCTTTAAATAGTTGCCATTCCACTGTGCCTGATCTATTTGAGTGATGTATCAATGAAGTCTTGCCTGTGACATTAATCAGATGTTAACCCCCAGGATGCTTATCTTCCTACCAGCAGTGCTGGGAAAACTCTGTCTGGGCTCCCACAGTTCTAGCCCCTGCTGCTGGAGTCCCCTAGTCACCTTTGATATGCTCTGGGTCTCTATTGGCATTGTCATTGGTGCCATCATGGACAAGCAACAAAAGTAAGCAAATTCTGGTAATCAGCCAAACTCTAGTAATCTCTTTCCCACATTGAGATCTCTGACATGCAAATAAACTTCCTCAGAGATCATGTCTGGTCACCTGGTACCTCTCTCCCTCAGAGAAGTGTCTTATCTGTTGTCAACCATTGCTTTATTTTGGTGGTATAGATGAGGGTGTATGAGTCAGGCTCAGATAGCTTACTTTCCCTTCCAGGTAAAACCTCTCATCCAAGTAATCAGAAGGAATCCTCTTCCAGCCTTCACAGTTGTGGAGTCACTTTCTTCCTATGGCTGAGTGTATCCTCTACCTACCCTGATCTCCTCCCATCCTGCTGCAGTGGATATCAGGCTTTCTCCCTTCAGGGAGCCTAAGAAAAACTTCTTCATCTTCCATTTTGTTATCACTGATCCTGTGTAGCCTATTCTTATTTGCCAGGTCCTTCCCCTGGCGGCATGGAAACTAAGCCAGGATGCATAGCAAGGAACTCATGCACCTTCCTCCCATGGTGTTCTGCAAACAGGAGCATGGATCTTGCTGAAGGTAGCTCCCCAGAAGGGTATGAATTATAGTGAAATTTGTGTAGATTTGAAAATACACCAAAACTATTTCCTGATAAAAGACATAGTTTTCCCCTTTTGAAGGAATTAGGCAAAACAAATTGCTTTTTTCATTCTAACTACACTAAAATGAAATAGCACAAAGAAAAAAATTAAATTAACCTGACATTCATAAAGAATAGTAAATTAAAATATGGTCATAAAGTAGTTTACTAAATGAGGATAAAGCACATGGAATGATGTTAGTTGCTATTAATATTATAATTTTTTTAGTGCCTTATTTCAAACAATATTCAACACTCTTTAATTAGACAGTCAATGGCTTTTTCCTCCCGTCCATCTTTCATTCATATAATTGCATGAAAAATCTTTTTTTCTGCTACTGTCAGAAATGGTAAAGGTTTAATTCCTATTCTAACTGGAACATTGGTAAAACAAAAAGATAATAAAAGAATAAGACTGTCCATCCCACTCAGTCCTTTTCCCTGAATCAATTAATTTTTAACTGTCAGTGTTGAGAATTAATAAGTAAAAAGACTATTCCCTTGCTCAGACAATCACAACTATTGATATTGTCCTAACACATTTCTGTTAAGTAATTAATTACTAATGCTAACCAATACAAGAAGCAAGAGAATAAAATTGGATGAGTTAATGTAGAATTTTTTTTTTAAATGTATGTTCACACAAAGGTTAAGGTTGGATAGGAATAGGCAGGTGGTTGCACACTTGCAAAACAAGTTCCCTTGCTGTTGTTGCTCTTATATCAGCAACTTTTACACAAAGCTGTAAAAAAGTTGTATGATTAAGGATAAATCAAACAGCAATCAGGTTATAGGTTGAATTTTTAAAACAAAAATAGCTTAATCAGAAAACAGTTATGTTTTAAACATTTTCTCTCTCTTAAATATTTGTTTAAGAATTTCTATACAAATATTTTTGTACAAATGTTTTACTGTAGCCGATTGATTTCAATATATCTGTTTTGTGCTAAACATGAAACTTCATCTGAAAAGTTTCTGAAACAGCAGGTCTGTGATTGTTGACAGAAAGGAATGCTGTGGTGGGAAAACAGTTTATAAACTGTCTTCTCTCACTGACATGTCAGAATTTTTAAATACAGAGTAAAAGGGAATGTTCACTAAACAGTTAAATGGCAAAAAATACAATGTCCAACAGATGAAATGTGAAAAAATTGATCACAGAAATTTATCAATTATTTAATAAGTTCAGCTCATCTTTACAACTGTGCTTATTTCCTTTAGACAGATTTAACCTTTTTGCTTGTTCAATTCTTAGCTACATTTTATTGATTACAATAATAAATTGCCTTTAATGGGCAACTAAAGGTCTCTCTATTAGAGTAAACCTGAACAAACCTCAAAAGTATATGCACAAATGAAGGACAATTTCCTTTACAGTTACACAATATATTGAATTAAGTATTATATGTCTTTATCTACACATAAGTATATACTAATAGCATAAAGTATGATTCTCTGTTAACATACTATGTATCAAACAATGAATAATTTATTTGGAAAATACTGTTTTTCTTGTTGTTTTAGTGTGAGAAGCATATTGCATATTTAGAAATTTCATTCTGCTGATGTTAATGAGTTTCTGTTTCTCCTGTATTTGCTTATAATACTTCTAGAGTAGAATTTCTAAATATCATAAATGAACACTGAAAATAGATTTTATTTTGCTGAGAAAGACTATCCTTTTAAGGGTATTACTAAAAGTCAAAAACCTAATTTAGAAAAATTACATAAAAAATAAACTGCCTGATATAAATTTCTATTTCTTTATATGAAACTATTGATATTTGTTTCATTTGCTAAGCATAAATGTGTACATGAAATGTTTTGTTGTGTAGTACTGAAGTCTTCTATAATCAGAAGTGACATCTCTTCAACATTGTTATTCTTTAGGAAAAGAATCTAATAAATAAAACATTTGCTACTAACATTTTAAGGAATTAAATCTGACAACAGTTTTCAAATTCAGCATTTTGCTGTAAAAGTAGGGCCTGCAAAATGCATCTCATTTCAGACTGATGATACAATTATGACAATATCATGAAAATAAAATATCTACCAGAAAAACATGTGTGTCATTTGGACAGCAATTTCCTAAATTATAACAAGTAGTCTGGTAATGGTGTTAAATATGCATTCACGAAGACAAGAAACTCAAGAACTCACAAGCAGGTAGCAGCACCAACACTATGGGTTTGTGATCATAATATCATTGCAACAGCATTGTTTCAGTCTTTTTAAACTTACTTTTTAACAACAGAGCTGAAGGAGCCTTCTAACATTGAAATGAATCACTACTCTTTTCCAAGATAAATTAGGTAAACTGAATTCTTTACAATAAAAATTAAAATATATTTAATTACGGGAGATAAGCCAGTGTACAAAGGCACTATAAAATTGTATAAAGACATGCCCCCCCTCCCCATCTATATGCAAGTTACTGTTTTTCCCAAGGTTATCCTTTTTAAATGAGTGGATAAGACAATTTTAATTCGAAAGTTATTTGATCACTTCAGAGAAATATGTGGTTTTGTTTTCATCATCTTTACATAGCGCAGTAGCTCTTACTCCTTTAGGATTTCACACACTTACCATAAAATCCCAGGAACACTAATGAGCAAGAAGTTAGACACGTAATGTTTGAGTTCCTTGCAAGTGTAAATATTAAATGTCTTAAAGATAAAATTGTCTCTATTAAAAGTTAAAAACTTTTAGCTTAGATGTACCTCTAAGCTTGCCATTATTTTAAAAACTGCCTGCTTATCTTGATTTGCTATGGGACATAAGGAAAGAAAATACCTCCACAACTGAGATGATTAAAGACTAACAAAAGTAAATAAAAATGCAGAAGTTCCCTGGAAGTGGTTAGGAAATAGAAGAATAATTGAAGCATGCATATTTTTATATTACTTGAAATTAAGCTGAGTATTATAATATTTTAAAAACATAACAAGTGTTTTCTTACACTTCAAGTTTATAGTAAATCCATTCTTTTCTTTGGAATACAAATTCTACTTTCCATTTAAAGAATTTCTTTGAGATTCTGTGTGTAAACAGTGGAATGACATTTTCTCTGAAATCCATACTAATTGAAAATCATATTTGTTTGTTTTTTTTTTTTTTTTAAGGAAAGATATTTGAAAAAAAATACTTAGCACTTTTCAAGTAAAAATACATTTCCTTAATTATATATGATAATGCAGAGCATGCAACAGTGCTAAAATAGAGTATGAGAAAGACCCACATCACAAATTTTAAAATTAAGATCACACAGAGATGTATATATTATTGCTCCATACCTGTATAAATTTCTGTAAAAATAGAAGAAAGCAGAAGTTGAATACATTATTTAGGTACAGTTTTTTCTTCAAAATATACAAGTTTATAATGAATGAACACTGAAAATATATCTGCATTCACATCTGTGAGTTTCACATTTCACATAAAAATAAGCTTCACTCTTTCTCAGAAACAAAAAGAAGAATTTTACTATGGAAAACAATTAACAAAAATTTATTTCAGGCTGAAATACATGGGAATGCTTTTCTTTTCATTCTTTATTTTATCTGCAATAGCATCAACTGAAATCAATATTATCTGTGGAAAGCTTACAGAAAACTTGTATCAAACTTAGGTTTTTCTTATGGCCTAGGACTTGTGGGTGTCAATAATGAGTTGCAATAATGGCTGCCTTTAGTCCTGGTGGTCAGTCTTCTTTGTTCCAAGATCATACTTTCTTTTCTTAAAACTTGAGTGATTAGACAGTTATTATTTATAGCATTTGATATCAAGATTATAATTTTATTACTTTTATTTTTTGCATTGGCAGATGACCCTATGCCATAAATAGGCTCACTATGTAGAAAAATAAAGCTAAAAATGTTTTGTATCAGTAGTCAAAAAGACCCCTCTGAAATTTGGTAAACTTTTCTTTGAGCAGCAGCAATGCCTTCATAATTTGCAGGGCAGCCTTGGAAAAGGTAACCCTGTTTTAAGCCTTTAAAAATGTTGGTTTGCACATACTTTCTGGATAACTAAGGACCAGATTTCCATTTGCAATGAATAGAACTTGTATCATCTCTGTAACTTAAATCTGCTTCCTGAATAGAGGATCTTGTACACCATTCTCACAGAGTGACTGATGAAATTCAAACCCCTTATCGGCTGTAGATTAATGGATTTACACATGAAGTATTCCCAGATCGCTCATGGCAGTAAAGGCTTAGAGAATTTTTCTTGTGGATCAAGATGTGTCCCAAGGTGCAAACTAAAAGCAGAGTTGAAACTGCAGCACTTACCTCACTGAATCTGTATGGACAGAGGTAAGCAAACATGGTTTTTAGAGATGCCTTTGTTCTCAGCACTGTTCTGAAAGGCCACAGCTCTCCTACAGACCTTGGCATATCTGCCAGACTCTTGTGGACATCTAACATACCCAATAGCACCTAAACAGACACTAGAAATGGCTAGGAAAAAGGTTTTTTCTCTGAATTGTTTCATTTTGGAGACAGAAGCAGCTGAGAGTCTTTAGGTGGCATCTTTTAGGAACAATACATAAACTAATAGAAATATCAGAAAAAAATTCCAGAGTGACTGCAGTGACTTCATATATGAGCCAACAGCAAGTCCCAGCTCATACTGATTTCCATTTAGGCATTCCATATCCCTTATTGTTCAGAGGCAATGCATATTTTCTAGGTAATATAACCCAAATATATCCACTCTGCTTCTCTTCCCTCAAAAAGCTCCTATGTGATGCAGATTGCTCTTCATACATCTATGCATCAGTTTCATTTTCCCTCAAAATAAAGTTTTATTTGGCAGTTCAGTGTCAAGAGAGTGGCAAAACAAGAAAAAACCTGATGTTGAACAAAATATAGTGATTTATGGCCTAAGACAGAGCTATGCTAGAAGGAGCCAGAGGTCTTGCACACCTGCCTGTCTTGCGTGGGGCTTGGCACAGGAAAGACTGAGGTTTGGCCTATGAGCACTGGAAAAGTAATTGCTCCATTATCTCTACTCTAGCTTTTTGCCTTCATGAGCACTTACATTTCTAACTTATTATTTGTTCTGTAATTAGCTTCTCCATAATAGTATCCTGTGATGAAATCTCCATTATTACTCTTGTTTCTCAATAGATTTAAGCATTTTTTTTTCTGCTGAGTTGCTTTTCCTTACTAGTTTACTTTCTTTTGCAGCACGTTTGATGGTCAATTACCACTTTTCTTTGATCTTAATTGGAACACATTTGGAGACATGTGTCATTAAGGCTGAAAGAAATAAGTAGACATTTCCTCAGAACTGAATTTCAATTTTCCTCTACCATTGCATATATATGATTTAAAAGGTCATACCTATTAGCAACATCTAGGCAAAATACATACAGTGCATTTTTTGAAATGAGTCATGTAAATAATTTGTATCAAATGATAAAAATCTTTGCTCTGTTTATTAAAAACAAATTACTAAACAACTGGTGGGTTTTTTCCCTTCTTTTTTTTCCTAAGGAAAAAAAATCATGCCAAGTCTCATAGGACTATCACATATCCAATATACAGTCTCTAATTGAAACTAGAATTTTAATGCTTTCTCCCTTCCTGAGCTTTCTTTGGGAACAACAGATTAGTGGCTCAGTCCATGTGTCACAGGAACGTTGTTAGTTAGTTTCACCTTTGCCTTAAATACAAGTGTAAAAAATGGGAAAAATTTGCAGTTCTGGTGTGGGAATGCAAGATCTGTTCTTAGTTATCAATAATACCTAAAAAGAAAAAAACCAGCCTTTTAAGTCTTTATCTTCTGTAAAAATGAGTGGGTCTAGAAACTTCAGTGAGATCATTCACCTTTTGCATGCTAGGAATGCTGAAAAGCAGCTTGCCTGATACAGGGACAAACTTGCTCTGCTACATTCTCAGCAAGGACTGCTGTCTAATAATTATGAGTAACTTCATTGTTGTGGCTTTAAAAATGTTAGCATTTCAAATCTCTGGATGGTAAGGTTCCATAAATTACTATGAACTCAACTATTAAAAGAATATTTGAATATACCTCAATGTTCTTACAAAACACTAAAACCACTAATAAAAACAGATTGGATATAAATACAGATAAAGCTATAGCCTTTACTAACTGCAGTCCTTTTGAATATGTTTGAATTTTTAATGGGACAACTCAGTGTTTTTGGATAGAGCCATGGGAGCTTTCATTCTACCTTCCATGAAGTTGTTAGGACCCCTAAATGAGATACAGCCTCACCGTGTATTTCTCACTCCTGCTCTCTGCCCAAGGACTTAACATCAATTCTGTAATAACTGTGATTCTGTTATAGGCTTCAATATTAGAATCGATATCATAATAGAAAAGCTATTATAACTTCCCAGCTAGGACACTCTAATGGAATCAAACTCTTAATAATATTAAGAATATTAAAATATTTTATTTGTCTTGCACCCAAATCAAGTTTATCTTCCTTCCTTCTCCCAGTTCCAGTTGCTTTGTCAGCAGGGAGTGCAACAGCTTCACTCTGTTTCTGAAGAATTTCAGAATGTTCACTGATACAAAATGTTTGATACAAATGACTATCACTATTGTACTTCAGTCATGATAGAAAACAGGTGGAAGTGGAGGTATTTCTAAAATGCATATTTGCAGGTACTGATATATTATAACCAAGCAGAAGCAACTGTGCCAGACATATTAAGGTTAAGTCCTGAACACAAAGATCATCACAGTGCAGTATATGTAAGTGGCAGCATGGCCATTTCAGCTTTAAAGCATGAGGTGTGATAATGGCTTGTACCATACAGGTTAGTGGCAGAACACTGCTAGTTTTCTAGAGACAGAGAACTGCACTTTTATAAGTGGATTGTCATGTTTGATTAAGAGAATGTGTTCACAAACACGTACAGTATTTCTGGGATAGATAACTATTATAAATGGCAAAAACATATTATACTGACATAGATGCTGTATTTTTTTTTCTGCTTAACCTTAGTCACAGCACAGGTTCAGTAGGGCTCAGTAACTTCTAGAATTTCTGTGGGTTTACACAGGAATCTCCTTCTCTAACCAGATTAATAACATAATACAGCATAGATTTTTTTCTGTTAACCAAATCTTGAGCTTCTCCAAATCAAGGTCAAAAGAATTATGATATAAAAGTACAGCGACTTTGAAGTTCATTGTATTGCACCATATTGTGACTGCAGGTAAAACTCAATGATTTTGGAAAACAGAAAGTCAATTTTCAACTCCACAAGGACAAGGAAATAGGATGAAAATTCTTCAGCTATTATATTTAGTAATTAAAACATTATTAGATGTTGACAAGGATGTTATTTCATATCTGAAAGTTTTACAGGTTTATTCCGTTTTCTCTTGAATTATGCATAGGTGGACAGCTACTACCCTTGAGCTGTTAGTCTGAACATTTGGGAAGCCAAAGGCAGTAATTTCAGTGGCAAAAATTCCAATGAAATACTAAAATTTATAAAAAGACTATGATCTACATGGGAGGAAATCTACTCTCAGGGCAACAGTGATAGAGAGGAATGCATTAATTTTGTTAGGGTTACACCAGTAGCATCAGAAGATATAATTCTCCGTGCTCTCTATCCACTTTATGAAAATTGGATTTGCTAAAGAAGAAATGGTGTCCGTAGGAGAAATAAAACTTCACTCACATATCAGACTTGTAGAGTTAATTTTCACAACTTGGACGAGAGATATTTGAAGAAAAATCTAGATATATATCACTGCCCAAGTATCTTTTTTTTTTTTTTTAAAGCCTTTGATGTCTTTCTTACAAGCCAATGGAATGAGTTAAAATGTTTTTTCTAAGTAGACAAATCTGGGCTTTGAAAACCCAAACAAAGAAACTCACTGCTCCTCCCAAGAAAAATACAAGAAACTATGAGTACACAGTAATGCTTTAATTAAATTTCTTATGACTTTTCATATTTATATACGACTAGTATAAAAGCTTTTAAAACATTAAAGGACCCATTCAGGATATTATAAAATCTGCCACACATAAAAATGAATAGCATCTATCCTGCTGTCAGAAGACTTGAAATGTGAAGAAAGCAAAATTTTGCTTTTCTTTTTTAAAAAATATGGGGAAATGAAGGGGAAGAAAAAAAGATAAAAAAGATAAAAAAGTTAAAAAAGATAAAATCAAAACTTTCTGACTATAATCTTCCTTAGTCTCCTTGTCAAAATAAACAAAAATAGTCAAGTAAATAAAAAAAAAGCAAAAAAAGTGTATGTAAGCCAGTTTCTATATATAGAATCAATTTCTAGCTTAATCTTTTGTATGAAGGAACCTGAATGTCCAAATCATGCTCTGAACTCCTTATTTTCACATTCTGTATAGTAAAGGTCTGCTGTACATCTCGTGATCAATTGGTACATGTTCCTGATATATGTTCCTAGTCATAGTGCATGACCTTCAAGTCAGATTTTGTGATGAAACAACCAAATCATTGCAATATACAATGGAAATACATCTTCAGATTGCTTTCCAGGTAAATGACAGCGTTCATAATACAGCCTTTATTATTTTCCACTGGGAATATCAGAAGAAAGAAAATCTGTGAAAATAGTCAAAACCAAAACAGGTGTTCCTACATAATTTTTGCCATTAACATCATGTATGTACTTTCTTAACTAATTCTGTAATCTCTAATTAGAGTACACAAAGCTGTTCATTAAAATACCCTGAATATATCCACACAATTAGAAAACATAGTTTAAATAACCATTATGTTGGCTTACTGTGAATCTGTTAAAGGCTACATTTACAGCATTTTAACACTAAATAAACAGATGGTGTGAGACAGAGGTAATGCTTCCATATTAAACTAAATCTCCTTTTATATATACCCATATAAATCTAGGCAAAATCAGTATAAGAATTTGATCTTAGAAGGCGTTGAATAAAGCTGTAAAGAAGTAAACAGCCTCAAACATCCTGTAACAAAAAATATTATTATAGAATGGAATCATAGAATCATTTAGGTTGGACCTAAATGACCTTTAAGGTTATCAAGTCCAATCTCTGACCAATCACCACCTTGTCAATTAAACCACAGCACCAAGTGCCATCCATGTCCAGTCTTTCCTTGAACATCTCCTGGGATGGCAATGCTGGTACTTCCCCAGACTGCCTATTCCAATACTTAATCAATGCTTAATCTTTCAGTGAAGAAATTCTTCCTGGCGTTAAACCTGAGCCTTCCCTGGTTCAGCTTGAGGCCACGTCCTCTTGTCCTGTTGCCGCCTGCCTGGGAGAAGAGGGCAACCCCCACTTTGGTACAATCTCCTTTCAGGAAGTTGAAGTTGTAGAGAGTGATAAGGTTCCCTCTGAGCCTCCTTCTCTACAAGCTAAGCAACCCCAGCTCCCTCAGCCACTCCTGATACACTCCAAATTCTTCACAGGCCCTTTTACCCTCATCTGCACATACTCCAGCCCCTCAGTGTCTTTCTCACAGTGAGGGGCCAGAACTGGACACAGCCCTCGAGGTGTGGCCCCAGCAGTGCTGAGTACAGGGGGACAATCCCTGCCCTGCTCCTGCTGCCCACACTATTGCTGATACAGGCCAGGATGTATGAGCCTTCCTGGCCACCTGGGCACACAATAGCTCATGATCAAACTCTGTCAACCCCAGGTTCTTTTCTGCTGGGCAGCTTTGCATTCACTCTGCCCACAGTCTGTAGGGATGAATAGGGTTGCTGCGACTGAAGTGTAGGACCCTACACGTTGTCTTATTGAGCCTCATACCACTAACCTTGGTCCACTGAAGCAGCCTGTCCTAATCCCTCTGCAGATCCATCCTAACTTCCAACAGATCAGCAATCCCATCCAACTTGGTGTCATCTACAAAGTGGTTGAGGGTGCCTTTGGCCCTTCATGCAGATCATTGTCAGAGATATTAAACAGGACTGTCCCCAATACTGAGTCCTGGGGAACCCCACTGGTGACTGGCCACCCCATGGATGTGACTCCATTCACCACCACTCTCTGGGCCCGGCCATCCAGCCAGTTCTTAACCCAGAGAAGAGACCTCCTGTCTTAGCCATAGATTACCAGCTTCTCTAGGAGTCTGCTCTTGGAGACAGTGTCAAATGATTTGATGAAGAACAGGTAGACAGCTGCCACAGCCTTCCTGTCACCCACCAGGTGTGTCACCTGGTCATAAAAGGAGATCAGATTGGTCAAGCAGAATCTGTCTATACTAAACCCACATGTCTGGGCCTGATCCCCTGGTTGTCCTGTACATGTCATGTGATCACACTCAATCTTTTCTGTAACCTTGCCAGGTGTTGAGACCAGGCTGATAAACCTACAGTTCCCTGAATCCTCCTTCCAACCCATCCTGAGAATGGGCATCACACCGGACAACCTCCAGTCATCTGCCACTTCCCAGCTGTCCAGAACTGATGACAAATGATGGAGAGTGTTCTGGTGAGCTCTTCTGGCAGATCCTTAATACCTCAGGTGGATCCCATCTGGCCTCATAGACTTGTGAGTGTCTCAGTGGCACAGCAGGCCATCAACTGCTTGCCCCTATAATGTTCTCAGAGGATCTCAGTTACATTTTATGAGTCTTGCCAGAAGGGCTTACCTTTCCCATTGAGCGTATGAGACTTTGCTAGTCTCTTGAAGGATGACTGCAGAAAGACTGACTTTCTGAATTGTTAATTACTTACTTAAATATCTAAATGACTATCAAAGTCTACTGGAAATCTGGTCCCTTTTGTAAGACATACTCAAGAGACTAGTATTTTTAAACATGTATTGAAAATTATTTTACATTTACCTTCACAGAGGCAATTCTGATACTTAGAAGTCATTTACTTGTTATTGCACTGGATTTTATTCAGTAGAACATAAATTAAAACTAACAAAAATGACAAACTAAATTTTGACCATTAATTAAAATAATAAGAACAAACATGAGTGTTTGTCCATGAGCTCATGAATAATGAATTTTATTCAACCATCTTCCCTAAAGGGGAAAAGTCCTGCTGTCTCAACATACCAGAAAAATTGCCTTTTAATGATTGTTCTGGAATCCTAAGTAAGTATCATTATATTGAACTGCTGGAGGAAAAATGTGTTAATATTTAATTTATAAATCAATAGGTGCTTTCAGTTGAGACTATCGTTTGAACGAGATTTTCTCAAGAACACCACACAATTTGTTACTTTAAATTATTTTAGCAGTAAGTGTTTAAAATTTACCTGCAAAATTTCTATGAAAAAGGTCACAATAACCTTTGCAATTTAAGTGTATTTCTTTTAAAAGCATCGAGAGAAATAATCACACAGTTTCTGTATTCCAAGATAGCTATAAATTGGGTTTTTTTAATGATTAAATAATGTAGAGAATGCCAATAAAATTAGAGAGAAAGTTGTGCAGAAAATCAACCAGTCTTTGTGATGGCTGCTTAATGGATATATATACCTCCTATTATCTATGTAAGAAATTTTATTCTGTTAACAAACTGATTTTAAAGTACCAATTTTGTTTAATAAAGAAATACACCTATCAGGTGTATAAACAATGTTCACCTTACTTTCAGCTGAAGGCATATATGGCTGGTCACTTTGAAAGCTTTGTTTGAGAAAGTGAAGGACTATTAATGCTGTAGGAAGACTGAAATGCATTTAGACAAGTGACAGAAATGCCTTCCAAAGTTAATTATGTTTACTTTCCCCTCTCCCTTGGTGTTCATTACCTTTAAACGGAGCCACACATTGGCAGAAATAATTACCAGGGTGGTCAATGCAGGTGGCTCCATTCTTGCAGGGAAATGAAGCACACTCATCTATATCTGTTTCACATCTTGTACCTTTGAAAAGATGAAAGTTTTGAACACTTACCAAAAAATCAGCTGCCAATTTCTATTTCATTTGTACCACAAAAATCTCAAGCAACTTGTGAAGATAAGCTAACATACATAAGGCAAATAAACAGCCACACTACTGATATCAGCATCCATTTTATTCTTGTAACCACAAATATATACCAACTTATTTCTGAGTTGTTAAATGGTAACTAGTCTTCCTTATGTATGCAAGCTTTGAAGGCCTTTTTAAATGCAGACTAATTTATCCTGTGCTATGAAGTTTACAGATGCAGTCAACATTCCAGTTTGTTGGAATGCAAATTAAACATTAGACCAGGGTAAGTAAAGAGAAATGGCAATAAAACACAACCAAGTTAGTCAATAATGTCTTAATGGATGCTTTGTGGATGACCAGGCCATGGAAAACAAGGTTAACTACGAAAACAACTCACCAGTAAAACCAGGTAGACAGATGCATTTATAGCCACCAATAAGGTCTGCACATGATGCATTATGAAGACATGGAGAAGACTGACATTCATTTATATTTGCTTCACAAGTTGTACCTATGAATATAGAATCAAGGAAAGGGGAAAGAAGTTATTCCATGGCACCTTTAGGCAAAGACCAACATTTATTTTAACTGAATATAATTCACATATCAGAATCTATTTGACACAATTTTTATACTCAGATCTGGGTGTTTATGACAGATGTTCATCTTCTGAATGTTTAGGTTGTTCACTAATTTTTCAAAAATATTGAAAGTACAGTCCTCCAATAGTTTACTAAGGCTTAAAGCAGACAGTTTTCTTATTAGATAAATATAGAAGAGCAGAAACCAAATTACATTAAGTATAATAGACTGCATTGCAGTGGCATGAGAGGAAATATTTCCTATGTTAGTGATAAGGCAAAAGATGTACTCCTAAAAAATTGTGAAAAAGAAATCTGTTATAGACAAGAAGAAAATTCCAATCTAGACCATAAAAACCCATAACTACTTAAAGTATAAAAATACTTCATTGCTAATATTTTTCAGTGAACCAAATTCCTTATCATTTGAAGACTAAATGAAAAATTGCATCAATTGCACTATTTGGGAAGTTAAAAGCATTTAAAGAAATAAAAATGCAAGCAATATTTTTTCTGAATATATGAGTGGTAGAAATGTACTATTTTGCACTGGGACATTTGAATTATGTATTGATTTGTATTTTAATGATTAAATATCCATGATATTTTAAAAATGGTGCTTTAAATAGAAAATGGATATATTTTAAATTCCTGAACTAAGCTAAAAGCATAGCTGCAGCTATTAATGCCTCCACTTATCAAAGAGATTACATTTTTCATATAAATTGTACAAATATGCCAAAACCAAAACTTTCACCACACACTTGGATTTTGTTTTTCTCAATTTGAGGATATTTTCTCAATTCAAAATATCTTAAAAGCTTGCAGAAAACAGTATCTCCTATTTGCAGAATTTCACTGAACGCTGCAGATCCATTCTCAACCACCAAGACACCAGTTAGCAGAAAACACCTAGTTCCATGCTATCGAGAAAAAAATTGGTAATTTAGTCAAGATACACTTCTTCTATCTGACGTTTATGACTTCAGATAACACCCATATATAAATACATGCATCTCATCTGATATGTTAAAAATAGTGTAAAACTATGAGTAGGTTTACAAAATTATCGTTCTGTGGATTTTTTTATACCTTCAAATCCATCCTGACAGATGCAACTGAAGGCATTCAGGTGATCAACACAAGTAGCTCCATTGTGACAAGGGTCACTAAGACACTCATCCACTTCAATCTCACAGTTATGACCTGGAAACAAGTGCAGGATTCATTTCATTAGGAGCACAACACTGGTGAATCATCAGTGCAGACAGCAACAACAAAGTAAAATAACTGAGCTTAGGTACAGGGAGCTTTAACCAATGAGCCATAAATTGTCTTTGGGGAATTAATTTCTTGGTGATTAAAGGAAAAAAGCAGAATATAAGGTTCAACAAAGATTTTATAGAGTACTTTACAGAGGTACTCAAAAATTTGCATTTTTCATATTTTAAGAGCAAGAAAGCCTTGAGTTTTCCTGAAACATCACAGGTGTAAATATGGTTTCCAGGAAAAAAAATGCAATCTTTCTCTATCATATTATTTTTTCATTATTTATTAATTTATGGGTTTGTTTTAAATATCTCTATGAGAAACATTGGGAAATGCTTTAACTATGGACAAATATTTTCATATCTTGTAAAAATTAAAAGTCAGAAAGTTAGATATTGGCATGCATTTGTAAATATGCAGAGGTAAAAAACTGATGCTGATTTCTAGTTGTGAATTATGTATCTAATTTTTTTTCTGGCATCAAATTCATTGTTACTAATGCTTCAAGATAGATAAAGCTCCTGATTTCTTCTGAGAAATTTTGAGGGTTTTAATTGACCACAGAAAAAATATAAAAAATACTGATCCACTGATATTTAGATATGAGTATAAGAATTTAAACAAACTTTTCAATAAAAAAAAATCTCACCAAGGATTATCACAAGTAACATCATACAAATTTACTTTATATTTTTATAGTAATAATAATAAAATAAACCAGCCATAGAAACAGGAGAAAGCATTTCATTGCATTAAAGAAACAAATATTATAGCTCTTAAATTACAGATTATTTCATCTAAATCAATGCCTATGTAAGGACATAGAACAGCAAGTTAAGAGGTATGCAGTCTTCTCAAGACTTCAATTCCTCTGGTTGTCTGTCCTCCTTGACTACTGAGGGAGATTTTTTGTCATCTTATTCCTGCTTTTGGAGCCCTGTCAAAGTCCCTGAGTTAGACAGGATGGATCTTGGTAGCACAGATGATCTGCCAGTCAGGGAATTCCTACTGCCCTTGATTATTTCACCATATAGTTGATCAAAAATACCTGTATATGTATCTAGAAAGAATGTTTTTTTTTTTTTACACTGTTGTCTAATAATACCGTGTCAGTATGCTGACATAGCCAAACTCATTTTAATCTAGTCAGTCTAATGACAATGGCCTGCAGGGTAGATGCAAATTTGAGTAGTTAAACCTGCCCAGGATCTTGGATGTATGTTTGGCAGTTGAGACCCTTGTTACTGCAGCCTTATTATATCAGAGAGCACAAAGGAGATAAATTGAGGCCAACTTGCATATGGCTGGGAGTTCAAATCACATCAATGTAAGACAGACACCATGTCTAAAATAGTAGAAAGAGTAATTGGAGTGGAAATAGTCCCTTGTAGTCAGTATTTTTTACAGCTGAATACTCTTACTCAGACAAGTACTTTTGTGTGCCAGGAAACAAAAGATGTTTCTGCCTGAATCAGTCACACTGCTAAATTATCTATTGCTGCTTTTGTACAAACTTCTTTTCTCTGACTGACTGAAACATGTTAAACAATGCTTCTGTGAACTTACCTATAAAGCCAGGTGCACAGAAACAAAGATAGCCACCCACAATGTCTCTACAGATGCTGGATGCTCCACATGGTTGTGATAGGCAGGCAGAAACATCTGCTTCACATAACTCACCAGTAAAACCTGTTGAAAAATAGAGTAACAGAAGACTTAGGAAATTTATCACATTTAATCTGAGAAAACAGACAAGTGATAGACCAATTAAATGTGTAGTTTTCTTATGTTTTGAAATCTTATTTAGGATATTCTAGTTTCCTTTAAAGTTTCAGTTTCATATGCAAAACAACTCTCAAAGGAACAAAGTCATAATGATAAAGTCGATGATAAAGCTGTACTTCAAATTATAATAAAAAACATTCAAAATACAATGGACATCAAGGAAATAATTTTCATTGATGAAAGCATTTTTATTTTTGAACATACATAGTAAATAATTGCAAGTAAATATTTTTTGTGTGACTGACCTTTTTTCAAACCAAATAAATATATGTAACTAAGTGATATAAAGCAGTTGAAAAATCAATCCATGTGTGTGGAGCTAGCATTCAAATGCTGAATATAGATGCAAAGTTTCAAATTTTAGACATTTTGGTTTGGTCATTAAAACTTAGTGAGCTAAAACTTAAAAAGTACAGTTTTTTGGTCTCCTACTAGCTGAGCACTTAAAAATGTTCCAAATATTTTTAGTGCAACAAAGATCAAAATAGACTGGACCAATTTATTGTCATTTAACAAGTGCAGCATGAAAAGCCACTAAATATTTAAACCAGAGATTTGGTTCAATGAGTTAAATATAATGAATTCTAGTGTCTTACAAATTTAGATACCAAATCTGACTGAAGATCTGAGTTTCACATTTAATTAAAAATATATTTATAAAGTAATGCCATGCTTCAGTAGCATAAGTATTGTCATGACAGATTCCAGTGTGCCAATGAGTTGCCCCATATTTGACATTGTATTAGTCAAATTTTTAGACAGAAAAGAAGACTCTTTGGTCAAATATTCAAATAAATCTGTATTCCTACAGTATACTACAATAGGTTTAAAAACTAAGCATAACCTTGTTTTAGTAGTGTTTATTAGGCGCAGTTGAGTATAATAAATAATTACAAAATTTCAAAAGTCCAGTACTGCTTGGACATAATCTTTAGACTAAAGGAAATGTAAACTATGTTCTTAAGGCATGACTGAAGACCTCCTGTTCTGGAAGATTTTTTAACTTTTGAACATCTTGTTACGTGAGGGAAGACAGCAGCTTCTGACCATCAGGGTAAATTGCTGGAACATGCTGCAGTTTACAAATTCTGGCTTGTTGAACAACCCTTTGAGGCATAAATACAAGGCAATGGATATTAAAACTGCCTTACACATGCAGTCATTTTCATTTCTAATTCAGTAGATTCAGAAAAGTGACTTTAAGCTATGTTTCAATTCCATCCTAAACACCAGCTGTGGAACATTCTTGCAGAGCTGAAGTTTTCCTCCTTGTTGACTGCCATTAAAAACTTAAGTCTCTCATTTTTGCTTTTGTAAATATCTCTAAACATCTGCACAATGAAGTACTACACAAACCTAATATAAAAAAAATTATGATAAAGACATAAAATGGAAACGTTGATCAATGATGGTAATAGCTATGCACAGCTATATCTATAGCTCTTGCATGTGAGACTTCCATCTAAGTAGAAATATCGAATATAGAAAAGCCAACAGGTTTTTTCCTTGATGTAATAAAAATTATTATTCATAATAAGTTTATAGATTTGCAAAAAGGTCTTAACCTATGCATCCTTTTATTTCTGTGTTTTGAATTAATTATCAAAGTATTACAGCATGGATTATTGGGCTTTGTGCAATCTGATCTACCTAAAGAAGTCACTATGCTAAGTTACCACTAAGAAGAACAAAGGGAAGTAGTGGTTTCAGGGCTCAATTTTAATATTAAACATCTAGTTATGTATAAGGTTTCTAATCAAAACAGATTCAGTTGCAGCACTTAAGAATATACTATTTCCTACAAAAAGAAATTAGCACATTTTGATTTATTTCTCTGTTACAGATATCCAAAAGATACTTCATAAGTTTAGATAAGGAAAGTTTAGCAACAGAATATTTAACTTTTTTTTTTAAATGCCACATTTACATTCTTGAGACACTTAATTTTGACAAACCCAAATGCCTCATGACAAAAGTGATTTTTACTAGTCAGACTGTGACACTTAAACTCTCCAGGGAGATCACTGAATTGTGATCAATTCTGACATAGTCCAGCCACACAGTGATTTATGGCAATTTCACTACATGGCTCCTTATATTCTGGATGGCAGGTACATCTGAAACTATTAGCTGAAACCTCACGTTAAGAGTTATTGTCAGAGCCAGCAGGATTTGATGTGCATTCATCCACTCTTATTGAACAAATACTACTTCTGGAGAAAAGGTTTTATGGTCTTGTAAAAATTACATCTGAGAAAAACTTAAACAGACTGAAAGAAAGAAATGCCAGAATTTAATAAATAAATGCAAAACCTGGACAATATTTTCATTGTCATTAGGATTCTTATATAATGGGGTGCCAATTTCTCCTTATTTGTACTGAATGCAATAATAATTATATGTAAAACCATTTCATTATTTGGATTTTTGGGATAGAGTTGTTGCAATTGTTTTTATCATTCAACATCTATCATAATGAAATTCTGCTTTTGCTTAGGTCTGCTGGAATTTCAAATATAAAAATTGTACTTATTGAAAAAATTATACAATGTGTAAAAATTGTAAAACATGCAACTAATAGTTGCAATGTTGAACAAAATAGAAGAAGGGTCATAAAAAGGAAAAATCATCACCTTGGCATGTATATTGGCTTTACTTGGCCAGGTTTTGGTAGCAGGGTGGGGGCTTACAGGGGTGGCAGGGCAGCTTCTCTGAGAAGTTGCCAGAAGCTTCTCCCATGTCTGACAGAGTCAATGCCAGCTGCTGCCAGGACAGACCCTCTGCTGGCCAAGGCCATCAGCAAACAGCAGTAATCCTGCTGTGATAGTATTTAAGGAGGAAAAAAGTGACAGCACAGATGTAATTGTGGCCAGGGAAAAGCGGAGTAAGAACAAGAGGAACAGCTCTGCAGACTCCAAGGTCAGTGCAGAGGGAGGGGCAGGAGATGCTCCAGGTGCCAGAGCTGAGATTCCCCTGCAGCCCCTGGTGCAGCCATGGAGAGGCAGCTGTGCCCCTGCAGCCCAGGGAGGGACATGGGGATGCAGAGATCCACCTGCAGCCCATGGTAAGGCAGCTGTGCTCCTGCAGCCCAGGTAGCTCCTCTACACTGGGCAATGTGGATGACTGAGAGGAGGCTGTGAACTCGTGGGAAATGGATGCTAGAGCAGGCTGCTGACAGGGATCTGCAGACCTGTAGACAGAGGAGCTCACTGTGGAGCAGGTTTCCTGGTAGGACTTGTGACCTTGTGGGGGAAATCACATTGGAGCAGGCTGTCCCTGAAGGACTGCATCCCATGGAACAGGACCCAAGTGTGAGCAATGAAGAACTGCAGCCTGTGGAAAGGACTCACATTGGAGTTCACAGAGGACTGTCTCCCATGGGAGGGACCCCACACTGGAGCAGGGGAAGGACACCTCTCCTTGAGAGGTAGAATAAACAGCCTGGGGTGAACTGACCTTAAGCCCCATTCCTGTCTTGCTGTGCCACTGTGGGGTAGCAAGTAGGGCATGGGAAGGAGGAAGGTGTTTTTAAGATTTTTGTTTTACTTCTCATTTTCCTGCTCTGGGTTGGATTAGTAGTAAATTCATTTTGCTGTCAGGTCTGTTTTGCCTGTGACAGTAATGTGTAAGTGATCTCTCCCAGTCCTTATCTGGACTCATGAGCCCTATCTTATATTTTCACACATCCCCTT